>OX439004.1:30536903-31001903 GCA_949316495.1 Amphiduros pacificus | reverse complement strand
GAGTTAAACCTGAGCATGAACCGCCCTCATGCTGGGCATTAATTGTGACGTGATTCTGTTCACCTCTAACCTCGGTTAAATAATATCTAACCTCTCATTTATAATCTTATTTTCTCTACAAACCTGCATACACATGTAAATACACTGTAATTTTCAAAGCATTTTTAGTTTAGAAAGACGTTTAAAAGTGAAGCAGTGATTGATAATAAATACGAAATCATCACAAAACAGCAAATAATTAGATTGGTGACAACATTAACAAAGAAAAGATATTCAAAGAAAATGATGTGAGCACAGTTAGATACCAGAATGCAGAAAGAATTTATCGGAACCAAATCCCTTTTTGAAGATTGGATGTTTTGCTTGATTTCCCCCTAAGATGAGTCCCGCGAGTTGGGCGAGATTGTGGACGAGTTCTGGGAGTGGAGGCTGTACGAGAGCCCCGAGTACGGCACCAAGGTGGGGCTCTACGTGCATATGGACAGGGTGGAAGAGTTTACAGAGTCAGCCTTCCTTAGACAGAAGGTCAGTACTCACATCATTACTCAGACAGAAGGTCATTACTCATATCATTACTAAGACAGGAGGTCAGTACTGACATCATTACTCGGACAAAAGGTCAGTACTCATATTATTTCTCAGACAAAAGGTCATTACTCACATCATTACTAAGACAGAAGGTCAGTACTCATGTCATTACTCAGACAGAAGGTCATTACTCACATCATTACTAAGACAGAAGGTCAGTACTGACATCATTGCTCAGACAAAAGGTCAGTACTCATGTCATTACTCGGACAAAAGGTCAGTACTCATATTATTTCTCAGACAAAAGGTCAGTACTCATATTATTACTCAGACAACAGGTCAGTACTCATATCAGTACTCAGACAAAAGGTCAGTATTCATATCATTTCTCAGACAAAAGGTCAGTACTCATACCATTACTCAGTCAAAAAGTACTCAAATTAACATGTTTTACAATTTCACAGAAGTAGTTTACCCATTTAAAAATAATTTCCTGGTAACTCGTAATCAAAATCATCTATATCAATATGGAAAACAACATAATATGTCTTCTACAATTTTGCCAAAGTTATAGTCTGAGGTCTTGATCATTTCTATAAAATTATTACCTTTGTCTAAAGGTTGGAATTTATATTGGATAATTGAATCTCATCTCTGAAACTGATATCTTAACCATTCAAATAATTTTTTATATCTTGAAAATAATATCTCAATCTCATCACGCACTAGACCAGAAAACCACGTCTTAACCATGTTATTAATTGGAACAGTAAACCACGTCTTGAAAATAACGTATAAACAACGTGGGTATCTGGTTGTCGATAAGTTTCTGAGACTTCAACCAGAAATCCACATGGTTTTCACGTGGCGTGTCTGCTGGGATATGACCTTGCTAATAAAAGTATTTCTCTTCTCTCCATGTTTACACTACTCAGTCACAAGTTCATACTTTCCACATTCACCATCAGGCTCTCAATAACGAGCTGATATAACCACATCAACATAACTCCTGAAGTAGCAAATATATCTAGTACCCAGCCAGCAGGCAGGTTGAACACTGCAATGAATGTAAACACCCAGTCTTGTGGGTGAGGGTAGAGCAATTTATTACCACAGTTATATTGGTAACCATAGGTAATATTCACTCTATTTAAGATATTAATCTATAATCCCGAATGATGAGACTAACGTTACATATTAAAATTTAATTATTATTGATGAAACTAAATTGACCTATAATATGTCACATAAATATATGTATAAATACTGACAGAGGATTTTCATCGTCTCTACACGAGACTGCTCTGTTTCCAATTTTCAATTATTCAATTTGCTATGTCCATGTACTTACATATCACATGCTAAAATAGTCCCATTATATGTCCATGTTACTATCAATATATATTATTCCATTAAGATGTTTTAAAATGTTCCATTTTAAAATTTTACCACTTTCAAAATGTCCCATTTTCAAAATAATGGCAGACGTGGAAATGGTGTTTGGAAATGTTGCGACATGTCCGTCGTGTGGTCTGCATTTTTGACAGGACGCGTTAAGTAAGGTCATACTATAGAATATTATAGGAGCCGGGAAAGGATGGAAGTCCCATGCTATCAGGGATCAATCCAAGAAAACCAATAAGCAAGTAATCAGACATATTGAGGGCTTAAATTTCATGATCCCAGGGTTCAAGGATCTCAGGGTTCAAGGATCCCAGGCGGTAAAAGTCGTAAGGGTCAAAATGTACCTTTGATAATCACTACATTTACATCAATGATTGTTATTACAAGGTCCCTCCTATCCATTGGTCAAGAAAAGGAAGCTCTATGTGCTTAGACTGATTAACGCCATGGTGTAAAAAAGGTTGAGGTCACAAAAATGGAGAAATGGAGATATGGTAGTTTTCCGGTGGTGCCTTATACATATATCCAGTAGAGAGATACTCTTGACGTTAGTTACTAGAGCAGAACCAGGACAGAAACCAGAAAGCAAACTTATATCTGTTACTGCTGATTGTAATGCGGTGGTAGTAGATTGAGCACGTAGTGGCTGGGATTCAGGTGATTAAGGGGTGCCAAGATAACTTGGTGAGTATTTCTGTTCCTCCCCCATGAAGCGAAAATAGTGCTGCAGACCATCGTAATTTGCAAACAACATAACCTCTCAATCTCAAAGCTATAACACCGATTATTACTGTCAGTAGATGCGATACGCCACCTGACGGCAAAAAAGCCAGAAGAAAACTGATGCGGCAATTAGAAGGACGTGACATATTTGACCTGTGTATAAGGGTTGACAAATTAGAATAAAAGTTTCGCTCCATTAAAATATGCAGTTCTAACATTTTCTAACACTGCATCAAGAATTAACCCTTAAATTAGGCAAAAGTTTGCCAGTATGCAGTGTGTATATGTATCGATCAGTAGGTAGAAAATTAGGAAACCAAGTGGACAATGTTTTCCCTATAAATCATCTGTATCATGGAAAGGTCGGCATGGAACTCAGGAAACAATAGGAGAGGTCATGTATTCTCAATTACAATGAATAGAGAATAGACGGATTTAAAAAGCACCTGAACCCATAGATTTCTAAGAATTTAAACTAAGGCATAAGAGATTTGATTCTTGAGGAAGAGCACAATAGTTGTTCCATCATATTGGAACAACACTCGGCGTACTGTTGAAGGCACGACGTGAATGGATTATAGGGTCATGACGGCAGTAATACTTCCGGGTCATGATGGCAGTTATACTTCCGGGTCATGATGGCAGTAATACTTTCTGCAAAAAGAGAATAAATGCATGTAAGATGCTGAAACAGAGTGACAGAAACAGCAATATATGTTACTTTGTAATTGCACGGAGACGACACAAGGTGAACGTGAACCCAAAACACATTATAAAGTTGGAAGGCGTCTTAACTTGATAGTGGCATGTCAAGTGTTAGAGTAAGGAAATGATCAGTGAATGAAACAATCACCTTGCCAAAATGATAGTAGAAACTAGGATGGAGCCCTCCAGGAAGTTTGACACATGATATATTGTCTAGTGTAGGATCACAGGGTAAATCAGGCCTGCAGGTATTTGCAGCCCAGACAAGGTATAGATAGAGGGTTGTCTGTTATGAGAACTGGTTGCACGTGTAGCAATGTATATATGGAGCATGATGCAAGTTGCCATTGCCATCAAATTAACATATAGAAATCAGATATAACGTTACAAAAGCAATTATATTTGTTTCTTGTCAAGTGACTTCACCAAACCAATGCATTGGAGAGTAAATGTTTCAGTCATTTTAGATAATATCTGGGATTGGTTCTCAAATCTCTCATTAACATTGACTAATACTATAATAATCAGTTCCAAAATCAGGAAAATTCTTTATAAGTCAGTTATCATTCTCAATTTAATAGGGCACGTGCTTTCACTGCAATACCTCCAGTTCTGAGATTAAAGACTTGGGAAGACCACAAAAGATGTTCTGGGAGGACATTGATAAAGTCGATATGAATATTGATTGAAACAGTCCCTCATCAACTGTTCTAGCTAGTTGCGATCAGTGGTGAACAAGAATAACAGACCTATCTGACCTGCTTGCAAGATGCTTACAGTTATTGGTAGTGTGATTTAGAGAATCGAGTCGTCCCAGCCAAGGAAAGCTGAAAGACTATTTAGTGCCTGGTTACTGGGTTGATTGAGCTCCAGGAGACCCACTAGGTGGGGGGGGGGGGTCACACACAGGGCAGGACTGACTCCTCTGTCGCTGTTAAGCCCCCAAGAGTGAATAAGTACTCATCTAATATGGACTGATCCTCAGCATCAATATTTTAATCATATACTTCTGTCTCACTTTTAAAACTCTTTGGTTTGTTCAACTCGATTATATTATGGCATCTGTTTTTTATTGAGGCAGTGAGCTGCATTGAATGGATGACAAGGCGCGATGCCAATTGGTTTTGCCGAGTAACCTTATAGATGTAGAGAGATGTAGACTCGGTTTGTAGAGGAGAAAGTGTTTGTCCCTATTATTATGTAACGGGTGTTTATGATACATTAACCAAATGAAGAGGTATTGTTGTACAAGGTCCAATATACAAGAAGCATTTACGTCACAATTTATATATGTTATTATTGGTGGTATTGACCTTCTGCTGCTTATGATTACCTTCATACCTTCAGAAAGCACTATGTTTTCTGGATGAATTTGAAAGGAGATCTTGACACCTTTAAGTGCAATTTGAGATTGTAAATCTATGTTGTCTTTGTAACGTACAATGTAACTATATCGGATGTTTAGATATCTCAATAAACATGATCCTCATGGTCTTTAGATGTTGATAGAACCTTTCTGAATGGAAAAATGTTCATAATATGCCTGAAATGTTGATAATATACCTGGAATGTAGAGAATATACCTGAACTTTGAGCAGAACATTTGTGGTGATAAACAAATTATGATTCAACAGACTAAAATTCAGCTCAGAGCACATGTTGGGAAATGAGAGAAAATAAACCCATTCTCTCTTGGAAAATTAGGCATAAACCGTAATGAAAGAAAGTGACCAATGTCTATATTTGCCAAGTTTTAAGGGGAGAATGCACTGAAAAGCAGCACTGGACGGCAGATAACCTTACCATTCCAGGTTAAATACAATAATCTGTCTTACCTTTATTTTGTTTCACGATCGCTTATTTTAAATGCATGCACCTTTAATAATGATATGTAGCGTTCTGGCAAAATTAGGAAATATCAGTATATAAGCAACGTTGTAGTTTATATAAAAGGATACCCGAATCTCGGAATTTTTTCACCACACAATACATGTGCTTACTCCTAATGAAATTCGGAGAATTGTTTTTTCTATATTTTTGTAACAATAAAATAATCTTCGGGAATTTTTATGTACACATACTGGTTATCTGGTTTTGTAGAATATTGCGTTTCAATATTACTTATGTGAATTAGAATTATAGCAATGTTTTCTGTTATGATTGAATATGCTTGAAGTTTGTTTTTTATCTACAATTAATTTTATCAGCATAGCATGATCATACTGAATGATACTGATTTTGCTAACTGTTAATTCGCCATAAAAGTGTCTAAATTTATATGATATAGTGTAAACCTAAAATAGCAGAATAATAGTATCCATTCATGTTTATGACTGCTTTGTTTTTCATTTATAGAACAAAGCTTCAGATTTCCTGACTCGGCTCGATGCCATTGACATTTCCAAGCTTCAAGGTCAGGATGTCTTCAGTTACAAGGTACTGCAGAGCCTGCTTCAACACTTTGTGGATGGATATCCATACAGGAAGTAAGTAATTCTGTGAAAGGGAATTTGGGTTTTTAGAGACAAAGCAGCAAAAACTACTTCTGAGGTTGTGAGAAGATGAACAAGAAGCCTTATCGCCATTGAATTTCATTACACCCATCATTTTTGGCTTTTATAGATTTTGGTCAATTCTATTTGTTTTGGTCAATTTTATTGATTTTGATCAATGTTATTGGTTTTGGTCAATGTTATTGGTTTTGGTCAATGTTATTGGTTTTGGTCAATGTTATTGGTTTTGGTCAATGGAAACTTAAAGTAGGTCTTAAAATCTAACTGCTCTGTTCCAATTTGGAGCATTCGCCATGTTAAAACTGTTAATGGTTAAACATTTCATTATTTTAGGTATGGTATGTATAATCAAGCGTTTACCCTTTCCAATCCAGTCTCAAACTGGAAACAAATGATCTCACAGATGCCGATAAGAAATGAAACAGATTATGACAATATACTTGCAAGATTGTCTCTCTTACCGACACAGGTAATTAACAATTAGTTTAATATACAAACGTGATTTTGTGATTAATTTAGAAACGTGATCAATTTTATATATATATAAACATATTTCATGGTCAATATTCTTGTGTCCCTTCACTAACACTGTATTGTTATTATTTATTTTCCAGTTCTCCCAGCTCACTACCCTAATGAGGAAATCAATGGAAGAAGGGACCATGCCCCACGAGGCTGCTCTTGTAAATAACATATATATTTTCATTAAATTAAAAAAAAACTAAACGTTTCAAGTTGGACCGCAATGAACAATTTTCAATTCCTTTACAACGTGTTCTGGTGGCGAGGATATTATAGTGATAAAAAACACTAAAAAGGTTAACGTATGTTAATTAATCGACATATTTGTTTTCAAAATGTGTTTATCTCTTGTTATTTCTGTCCTCAGACTGGAGTCGTGGAGAGTTATACGGAGAGTCTGTTAACAGATAATGTGACTGCATCATTTTTTTATGAACCATTCACAAAGATGCCAGCCACGATAGATGCTGCAGCGAAGTATGCATTTCAGGGATTGCTTGATCCCATTCATATTTATTGTTCCATATGGTTATGCTTTAATAGTTAAATATTTATTTCTTTTCTAAAAAAAAGAAAACAACAAAAAACAACAACAACAACAACAAAACTAACCAAAAACAATCAAAAATCTTTATTCCTCGAAATCAATCAGATTTATAAGTACGTCTTGTTAACATAGTAAAATTAATTATATCCTGAACTTTGTGATCAAGGGTTAATACTCATCATATTTCACCTATATAGATGTAAATATCTGTGTCATTTGAAAGTAGATGAGCCTTCTTCTGAAATACATTTACATTAATCATGACCACATATAATTTAAACATGATCCAAACTAACTTAGTGCATATTAAACAATATTAAAATCACGTTTTACAAACAATCCTAAGTGTTTGACAAAAAATGTTCTACATTTCCATATGATTAATATATTTTTATATGCAATTTAAAAAGAAGTACTATTTTTAAATTCTATGGACAAAAACATTTGTTAGTTCTTCTTGGTTATGTCCACAGGTCGAGACTACAGCAGAAGGCTAGAAATGATATTTTGAACACAGTATTTCCTGCCATAGAACAAATGCGAAATTTCATCAGAGATGTATGTAACAAATAGTAGATACAATCGTCCTTCATTATGTAGCATACCTTGAAACTTATTCAACTAGAATATTCATAAAGAAATACCAAAGAGAAGATAGAACTGTTATGAAGATTTGTTTAAATTACAAAAAAAGAAATCTAAGCATAAAACATGCACAATATTAAATAATAAATGTATTTTAGATATCATTGTGAAATTCCAATCAAATATAAAATATTTGTGAGATATGGAACTATATTTTGATTTGCGTAGGAATACAGTAGTTCGACACGTGCACTTCCGGGGGTCAGTTCCTTGCCAGGTGGCGCTGAGTTCTACCAGCAATGTCTCAATTGGCACTTATCTGTGGAGATGACTCCCCAAGAGGTCCATGACATCGGCCTCAGTGAAGTGGCCAGGATATCGGCGCTAATGGAAAAGGTTTTATCACTACTGCATGCAATATCCATGTTATTTTTAATAATTGTCTCATATCTTTAAGTCAAAACATAAGGTTATTTTGTGTATCTGAGACATGGAATATGTAGGTGCATTTGAGAAAATCAATACTTCATTGTTTGTCTCACAGATGATGCCATGAAGAAATAAAAGACCAATTTCAGTCAAATTATGATCTTAAATGTATGAGCTGTCTGCCAACCAAATGATAGGAATAGGTTTGATCTCAGCCATGTAACTATATATATCAAAAAATAATTTCGGCACCATCTTAGCTTTTCAGATACCCTTTTCTCTGGTGTTTTCACAAGACCTCTCATTTGTCTTTCAGATTAAAGAATCAGATAATTTCCAAGGAACCCTCCAAGAATATAGGGCCTTTCTCCTGAACCAGTCAAGATTTTATTATGACTCAGAAGTAAGTAAATAAGATGTTCTTCTTAAAACCAAAATCGATTGTTAAGATGAGAGAGAACTGAGCTTGTTTTTCAATAATAATCATAACCATTTCAAGAGTTACTTGGGTATTTCATAGGAGGCGATGCTGGAGGCACTGAGGGGATTTGTAAGAACAGCTCATGGCAAAATGTCCACTGTGTTGAGAAATGTTCCCAGCAAGACTATGGAGTATGTTCTATTCTATTTCTATTTTAAAAACCCTCTTGATTCTATTGATATATTTTGATATATATATATATATATATATATATATATATATATATATATATATATTATTGCATATGTTATTATTACAACACTATTATCCTATGTGCAGAATAAGAAAACTGGACAATCCCTTTGGATCATCAAGATACAGTGAACCGTCACTAGATGGCACTCGGCCCGGAATATTCTGGGCCAATGTCTGGTATCCAGAGACCAAGTGAGTAAGATTATTTATTAGCAAATATTATCAGATACTACTCCCATGTTCATTCTCTATTTAATGCTCATGATTTATTCCTGCCCGTGTTGTAATATTATATCTGTGATATCAAATTGTTTTGACAATGATAATGACTAAAGAATAAGCTTCAAGACGATTGAGTTATTATTCTTTTTTTTGGAGTGAGAAACACTACAAATACATTAACAATATTGTAAAATTATAAGCTCCTCTCACATAATGACTAAAATATACTACATTTGTATATTTGATCTTTGCTATACCTGCAGGCCTAATATGAGACTGATAGCACTGGCACTACATGAGGCAGAGCCGGGACACCACACTCAGGTAATTTACAAACTTAAACGTCAATTTGTTTAAGCAAAGTATATTATACATTACACGGAAGGCCCTTGAGAGATTTCAATACTATATTCCACCAACTTAGAACCACCATGTTTTTAATGCTGTCATAGCTTGTATGCAGTTGGCACAAATATTTTTTTCCTGGTAACACAATATATGGAAATGTTTAGCCGCTCTTACCAATATACACAAGGCATTGTGCTTGTCATTGCATATGGTATTGTGTTTTTGATTGCATGTGTTCTTGTTTTTGTAATTTGAAATGAAATTGTGTTTGTGATTGCATAAGAATGTACCCTGTATGATGTTTGTTCACAAGTCATTGCATAATATGTTGTGAAATGTCATGTGGTATTATATCTTCATTACAGTATCTCTATGTACTGTGCTTTGATTGCATTTGGTATTCTTTTTGTGATAAAGAATTCACTATGTTTGTGATTGCAGATTTCATATGCCCTGGAGCAGCAGATCCCTCTGTTCAGAGCATCCACAGAATACAGGAAATATCCAGCGGTCCCATTCAACTGGCTGTTTTTCACTTCCTATGCAGAGGTAAGTTGACACTGACTTGCTCACATGTCATTAAAATATGCAGCACAGTCTGTTAGTAAACACATAGTGAGCCATATTAGATTGCCAAATAAAACAGGAAATTATCTGACTATACCAGAACTATGTGAAATTACCTTTTAAAAGTGTCACCTGGTGGTGTAAAATGTCTGAGCATACTGTCATCTGGTGTGAATGTATCTTCTTGCAGTTGTCACATTATTGATTCAAGGTCAGATCTCATGGTAAGATGATGATTTTTATTGTGAACCAGGATGGCAGTTCATGATAAGACAGCAATAAATTATTTATGGATTCAAATTTAAGATGTTAGATATCACACTATTAGAGATACTAAAGTTCCATATTGCTGTTTTATCAAGCTATCGTCCCTAAAAATATATTTTTGGCATATTAGTGTTGTTTTTTTCTGTTTTTTTTCAGCCCGAGCCAAGATCAAGTTAAATATACATATACACCTAGCGTGATGCTTCACTGACTTTCTTTGTCTTGGTTACTTTCAATTCAGTTCATTTTAAGTTCAGTTCATTTTAAATCTTCATACCGTGTGTCTGGACATTACATAATTCACATTCCAGTCAAGATTAGTATCATGTCATGTTGAGCTAATACACCTACCTGAAGAGAATAACTTAATGTTATTTAGCTGCTTCCTACAATCTGTTTGTATAGATTTTGAAAATATCGTAAAAATGATGATTTTCTCAGAATGTTTATGTTAAGTATAAAATCTTAACTAAAGCTACTTTTTTTTTAGAAATTTATCACCAACACTCAAAATATCTGAATAGTGTCCCTCATGAAAACACTTGATAGAATAATCTTGATATAGTAAGAATATCCTGACTATTTCTCTGATTTACCAGTGAGGAAATTGAATTGGGATGTTTTCTCGTTTCTTTTGATGGTGCTATTTAGTTCGGTTTTTATCCCATAATTCTTTGAATATCTATTGTATTCGCAAACATAGAAGTGACATATATTGGTTGAAACATTACCATTATCATACTAAATAGCTATCTTGCAAATTCAAGTAAGTGGTGATATGAAAAAGCAAATTAAAAAGGCACAGCTCACCTGCCCGATTCATTCAGTTTGATATGATACAATCAGTTGACAGACTGAGCAGAACAAAAAACAATTTGCAGTGTTACATATTACACAATGTATTATATTAGTTGGAATGTCTATCAGAATATCCTTTTTGGTGCTACTATGGAAAGATAAGGATGACGTCTGCATCAGAGATGAAATAAGCATTCAAATGTACAGTCGGTGGGGGATGTGGGAGGGGGTATGTAATCTTAGTAGTAATCTTAATATAAGGAAGCCCTCCTATTATGTACAAATTTCACTTATATCTCCCTTAAGGCTTTCACCAGACAGTATTGTGTTATAGTAAACAGTTGTTTAGATATAAATAAAAACAAGCTGAGCTTATTTGTCACCAAAATGTTCATCCACACTGGTCTAAATCGGCAGACCCCTCAATTCTATGTCAGAAAACATAACATAAGTAGGCAAAGTTGTTGAAGAATTGCACTAACATTATCATAATGTAATCTTTGGTACTAAAATTAAATTAGTGGAAAAATACTTTCTATAATAGTTTTAAACTGTTCTTTTTTAAGGGATGGGCCCTATATGCAGAGGCACTGGGTGAGGAAATGGGCGTCTATAGTGACAAATACTACATGTAAGTTGAGTTATATATCAGTTTTATTTTTATTTTTTACAATAGTGAGTTGGGAACAGGATACGTGATTTGTGATTCTATGCTTTGCATTTTTCTATCAGGCTTGGGAGATATTCATCTGAGATATTCCGAGCTTGCCGATTGGTTGTAGACACAGGAATACATGGACTTGGGTATGACATTGCCATTTGATGTGATTTGATTTGATTTGTTGGCCGCTTCACTTGTATCTTGTGGGCACTCAGAGCTTACACTGAATAATTGACACTTGAGAGGAGACCCTTTTTGCACCTTCTTCAAACTGTGGGTAGCTCTCGTGCAGTGCAGGCACCTTCATGTACCCCAGTGATTAGTATCTGAGGCAAATATCCAATATATCACATTCAAACTGCAATATAACTATTGTTATTGTGTTGACTAAGAATATGACATATTTGTTTGCGATTTTAGATGGTCAAAAGAAAGGGCAATAGAATACATGGCCAATTACACATTCTCGTCTCGCGGCACGATAGAAAATGAAATCAACAGGTATATTGGAATACCTGGACAGGTGAGATGTTTACATTTTTGTTTGCCCATGTTGAGGTTTGATCTAAGTTTGCAATGATTACTTTTTACAATCATATATGTTGGCACTTAATTAAGATTGACCCTCTATGAACAAATAGATTAAGAAATAGTGCATATTGCTGGGTGACTATGAGATTTTCCGTTCAAACACATAAGAGAATTTCAGTGGACAGTCATGTGACTTTAAAAGAAATGTATGAGCTTAATATAGTAAGAAATATTCTCACCCCGAAAACATGTGAGTGGAATGGGATCAGATGAAGAACCAAGAGTTTCTGATGCATATTTTTTCATATTCCCTGTTATAGCAATGTCTAAATTTGTCTTCATTTTTAAGGCATGTGCATATAAAATTGGAGAATTGAAAATTAAAGAATTGCGGAGCTATGCTGAAGAAAAGTTAGGTAAGTCTGACTTGGTTTAATATAAGATTGGCTCCACATGATTAGGTTTGGCGATTGAGCCGACGGGTGTTGGTGGCAGAAGAGTGCGTAAGCTCAACTCCGCCCTCCAATACCCCTCAGCGAAATCGGCAGGACAGAAAATGGAGGAACCGGCAATATGAGATCAATTTATAATGAATGAATTGTTTGAAATAACAAAAAAATAAAGAACAATTCAACAACATAAGCCAGATAAACCAATTAGGGTATAGTCTCAATTATATATATATAACCTTGTACACATTATTCCTTATTTTAGGAGACAATTTTGACCTTCTTGACTTTCACGAGGTGATCCTTCAGCTTGGGGCATCTCCTCTCACCTTATTGGAGGAGCGGGTGACGGCCTGGGTGGCACAGAAGGCCGAGGAGACGAGCTCAGTCGGGGCCCTGCTGCCTTCGTGGCTCACACTCATCATGACACTCTTCCTGTACATACCACTCATATCCAGCAAAATATGAAGTCTTCTCAGTGGTATAACACACTCCATTTCTTTAGACATTTTTAACTATCGTAGAATAGTTTTAGCAGTGATGGGGAGAAATTTTCCGCTGTCATTTAATTTTGTCCGTCAAATTTGGTCTTCTCCTCTGAAACTACCAATTTTATCTGTTTTCCATTACGATCAGAATCTTTTCCTTTTTGTTTTGATTTTTTTATAAAATCTAATAGCTAATTACTGACTTGTCAGGGAGGCCTCCATTCTGAAGAACATGACAAATATTAAGCCAATGAGAATCGAGATAACAAGTTGGGGCCAAATTCAATATGTATCATATATTGTGATTTGCCAAACGTATTAGTGCTCAAGTCTGCACTAGGAAAAGATTTAAGTTATTAAAATCTGCAAACATATCCATAAAATGTTCTCAAACATTACAAAAAAGCAATGCCGACCACCAAAATCTCAGGCCATTGGCATATGTTTTTTTTAAAAGAAATGACATAAAATTAAGGATATCAAAACAATACTCTAAGGATGTAAAGGATGTTATGTAACAGAGAATCATCATTGACATCAAACTCATTAGGTACATTTACTCTGTTAACAGCCGCGGTCTATATGTCTCATAACTATAAAACCCTTAAAACTTACCCAATGCATATTAAACTTGCATTTGACCCTTTTACTGTGCTAGTATCAACTTCACATTATGCTGTGATAATTAAAGATCTATTATTGGAAAAAGGAAGATGAAGGCACAGACGGTTTTCTTGTCAACCAAAGTGGATTTCAATTTGTATTCATCTTTTCAGAAATTGAATGACTGAATTTTGCTATACATTTGTCTCTGCAAGTCTTATCTTGTAAGAGCGGGCGAGAAGTCTGCACATTAACATACAGTACGCACACAATTAACATACAATTGGCACACAGGGTAGTAATTAGTATAATATTGCACTTGACCATGCACAACGACTGCAAAGTTTCCAAAATCAAACAGGTTTATGGTGTGGTCTGCAGGCCTCTTTCATTAAGGATGGATCGGAAGATATTGGTCTCACATTTATTTGAACTTTCCAACCATAAATAACCAGGTAACGGGAATGGTACAGTGGAATGGTACGGTGGACTGAGCTTACAATGTGCCATATTCTGGAAGACATTGTTGATATACTGAAATTATTATATAACTTGGCTTTCCTGTGATTTTGATATCGTGGCTCTTATAAATGATGTTTGATATAAAAGTAGTTGTCGCTTGAATAAAATACATGTAGATATCATGTTTGTTAAAACATAATATATCTATATTTTAGTATACATCTTCCTTTGTTTAGTTGTTTGTTTCCACGAAGTATAAGTCACAAGCAAAGCGAGTTGATATGACTTGTCAAACTCAAAATGTAAGAATACTTTCATTGAAGAGGGGCAATTCCTTCAGTGACACCTGGATTTAAATGATGCGCCTATGTAAACGTGTAAACAGTCTGAATTCGGAATTTTGAATTTTTGTACTATTTTTTGGAGATTTGTGGCCAATTTTAACACAGGAAGGTGCCCCAGTTGAAGACTGCATAATGAGGAGTTCCCCGACTTGGGAGCACAAATATCACCGTAAAAACGTTATAGATCTACGATAGAATTTACTCCATCATAATCAAGACACTATTGCACAATGAAATTTGTATTATGAAATTTGTATAATTTTGTGATGATTTTGATATGACTTTGATACCTTTTGTGGGACATACAAAATAATAACAGAATTACCCCGATTCGTTCAGAAGCAAACCATCCGGCTATGTTTCGGTTAGAGTTCGGCACCGTTCAGAGCTCTCCCACCCCTACAACTCCTTGGACATCTTCAATGTTGAAATGCATCATTCTGTGCTTTATATATAAGCCCATTTTTCATTGCGATATGCTTATATTAAACATGTACAACCTAAAGAGCCATTCATCTCAGGGTATTCAGTTAAGTTGACCATAAATCCCACCTTCAGTATGTTTTTTTATTTCTTACAATTTTATTATTTCATTTAAATGTTTTATACAAATATCCTCCTCTGTTAATGATTTTGTGAAATATGCAATCTTTTTTTCATAGGAAATATCTAATGATGTTTTACTATTTCCAAATATAATACTTGCAAATCCTTCTATTTTAGAGGAAATTAAACACAAAGAACTGTAAAACACAGACTGGCACAATAAATCGAAGAAGTGATTTAAACAGTTCTGAAGAGCAAAATTAGTAGATATATATTCTAGAAGTATATTTCAATGAAAGTTTCATCCCTTCCCCCGCCCCCCTGCGGCATATACTATATACCCAGTTTCAGTACAGTGTCAAACCGTGATTATACAAAAGAAAACCTTTTTGATTCAGGATAGATCGCATGAAACAAAGTGACGCAAAACTGGCATATGTGCTCTTGACCAACTGGTGAGAAGAATTATCTAATCAGTGGCGTCCTCTGGCGTGTAGAAAGTGGCAGGATTGGGCAGTCCCTGTGTTTCTATCGTCCAGGCTTTTATTTCGTATTTGATGTCAATTGCCCTTGCTTCATATTCTAACTGTACTAATGTAACACATTGCTTCACTTGGAATGCGGCTTACGTAAACGCAAGAATGTTTCAGTGCCATTCGCTAATGTACAATTATTTGCTGTGTGAAGACAGTGGCAGGTACTTCATTTTAAATAAATTTCCGTTAAATTTTCATTTACATCGGTTCATGTTAGTGTATTCATAACTTGAGAGATATTTTTTTTATCAATATATTCATTTTATGCTTTCTTGGATTGAACCAGATTGCAGAAGCATGTCTATAATTACTTTCTCTTCTCATCGACGATCAAAAAAGGAATTCTCCCCATTTTATAAAGGATTTTAAAAGATTATTTTCAACATACCAAAAACCGTTTAAAGTTTTGGGGACAAAGTACAAAGGTTCATATGATTCAAAAGTAATGTTAACCATTGGTTGACTCACCATCGCACAAAGACTACCATTGAATAAAACTCTCCCTTAATATGTAATTCAGTGGCGAACTGCAGGTGTTCCTGGGTAATTTATTGAGGTTTGAGTATTTTTATACATTCTTCTTAAAATTTATATTCAACATAGAAACTTCAAAACTGAAATTTGTGTTCCATCCTAATCAGATATACTGTACCTGAAATGACCCAATGACTTGGATATAGCTGTAGAAAAATATTGATATTTGTACGACGAAGAAACCACTGGCGTTGTTGCATAATAATACTGAATCATTCATTTAAAAAATGGCGTCTCTTTCCTTTATATTGGAAGATGTATTTTTCTATTATGATAAGAAAGTGCTGAACCGAGGAAATCAACATGATGTTCCTGTACACACAGTTGTGCCCAGAATTGCTTCTTAAGACATAAAACTGAATTTAGTCTTTCCCTTAGAAGTGCCCCTTACATTGTTCAGGTCCCCAATTACTACATGAAACTCACCCAATTGGTGTATTGGCAAGTTCATTTACTGCGCAAAAGGCTGTTGTTAAGTTGAGACAGGATGAACAAAATATGTCTCCATACCTCCGTACTAATATTATATTAGAACAATATTGAGATTACTGCATAATTGGAGCCTTAGATAAATAAATAATTAAACAAATTATGTAAAACAGCACCAGTATTAACACGTATACCTATTTCCCCAGATTCATTGTTTTTTTTTGGATACCCTAGTCATCTGAATATTATACCAACTTGGAGATGTCTTTGACAGATGTATTCTATCTCTGTGCCATCACATCATGCCTCGAGGCTGCCTTCAAATTCATTACCTAGAATTAGTTATTGAACGCTGTATTATTATTTACATTTCCTAAAAGGCTATGTGATGCTTGTCATTATTTTTTTGAAATATAATACAATACCAGAACAAAGAACCTCTTATGAACCATTAATTTTACCCGATGACTGTAATTACACACACTGATATATTTGATACGTGAATGTTACCATAATACATTATCTGATCAAGGCATTTTTACTTTATCTCTTTGAAATGACCAAATAGTTTGCAATATGCAAATCATTGCTGAAGAAGCACCTCTAATAATGCTAAAATTAACATCATCATGACTTTAAAAAAATCAAAGATTCTTTCTTATGTTGGTGGTAAATCTAAAAGCCCGTCAAATACCAATACTAATGGAGATCTCTCAGTGTTAACAATATAGTTCTAATCGATTTTGTTACAAATTAAACTGGGAAGCTGGCAGAAAAGATGGTCTCATAGCTGAGAATAATATATACCCGGAGGTGGCATATTGGGAAGTGAGATAATGTGGGACATGGGGCTGACTCTCTACGGGTACTAGGGCATGAAACCATCCTGCTACGAGAGCAATCAACAAACATCAAACTTTTGAAACAACCACCTGTAAGCTTTTGTCTAAATTTCTGTTTCAAGATAATCATAAGAGTAACTGCTTCCTGTAGTTGTTGTTGTACTAATTTTGGCTTATGAAAACAGGAGTGATTGGCATTTCCATGGCATGATTAGCATTTGCATACACAGAGCCCCATACAGGGCTACGCAATTGATCTGCTGGTGACTGACTCACTCTATATCTGACATATTACCAGGATCATAAGTGAATGTCTTGACTACATGAAATAGGGCAGGTCAACTTTGTCAATCAGCCAAAACAGAACTATCATTCCATGTGTTAATTCTTGAACTTTTGATATAATACGATATGATCTAGGCTATTTTGATTACGTGTAATTATTGGATAAAATATGATTCATGCTCTCATTGTCCTTCTCATTTTTTCATTATAAAGACTTAGACACAAAGAGGCCAATGAAGCTTTTATACGTTTTTGATAAGTGTTTGGGGTAGATTAAATTAATCCTTTTAATTCATTTAATTCTGATTAGAACAATAGTACAAAGATGCACTTCTGATTGAAATGGTTGATAAAAACAATCAAGTCATTAATAACACAACGGATCACAGGTTGGCCTCACCAACATGTGGACCTTCAATAGATTAGCATGTACAAAACGTTATAAAAGATAGCAGGAGGAATTGACATGCTATGGATTGATAGGATTGTTTTAGTTTATAGGAAATAGCAATATATTTGTTCAGATACATGTGATTAATCTCATTCGTGGAAAATATGCAAAGATTCTTCAGATTCTTAAAGTTTTTTTCGTTTATAGAATACACCTTTTTATAGAATAGCGTGTTTTTTATATATAAATATTTTATAAGATAGAATTGATTTCACAGATACATTCAATGTTATATTTTGTTGGAATTGATATAAATTGCTGGAAATGATAGGACTGTTGGCAAATAAAGGGAATATTCGAATATCGGTTGTACCTCCCATTTTTATGAACCAATCTTACAGGTTCCAAAATACTTGACTCCCTCAAGTATTATCATTTGTATGTTATCTACAACAACAAATATGCTGATAACCATTTAACGAAAATACGGAGTGGCGCCCGGATGTCAACGGTGGGTGAGTTAGGGCGCAAAGCTATTACCACCATCTTCCACATCGGCACGCAGGGTGACACTTCAGGACCAAGACAGCCATGTTTCGGAGTAATTTGGCGTGAAGCAAGCACGACTTTCCTTTCACAGCAATGGCCTTTTGTGTGAATGGACATCCCATGCTACATCACCTCAACCCAGGAGACCCCCAGGCGCTCCCGGGTCTGCAGTGCTGTAGTATGTAGTATTATGGCAGTCTCCACAAAGAAAACTGTACAGAGAAAGTGCCAGAAAGCGGCCATGTATAAGTCACGTGACTCAGGTGCCGAGAATCACTGGGTTCCTAAACTAACCTCGTTATTAGTCGCTCAATGTGAGATAAATGCCTCTAATCGTTTTATTTGGACACTTTAGAAAAATCTAAATATATATAAGTTTATTCCTTTGCATATAAAGATATAATATTTAGATTTATCCATTTGTCTTATGATTCATGTGAAATAATATAGGACGAATCGTAAGAATTTACTCTGTCAAATAAAGGTTTTATATCATTATAAGATACGTTTTGTTTTTAGTTTCAGTAAATATCTTATCCACATATTGTTCTCTCGTTTATTAAATAGTAAAACAAAATGAGAAAAGACCAAAACATGTTTTCTTTATTGTCTCAAACGAAGAGAGTGATGATATATCAAAGACAATTGTATGGAATGTTCCTGAACTGTCCAATAGGGAATGTAGGCAATTGGTATAGCATTCATCTAAAGATTATTAATTTAGGATGCCTCAATGTTGTCTTTTATAAGCTCATCCAAACATTGCACAATACAAAGTAAATACTTTAATGGTTCAGTGATGATTGTCTGAGTTGAATACTGAGAAAATGGGGTTTTCTATTATGAATGATGCATGTAAAAATGTTTTATTTTAAATAATATATTTAGTAATTGAGTTAGGAGTTGAAAAGCAATGGCAAAGAAAACAACACAAAGCTTAATGTTTGACAGAAGCTGCCCGGTCAGAGACTGCTGCAGGAAGGCCATGCTCCCAGCTCATCCACTGACGTTACCCAAGGGGTAACTGCACAAAGGGGAAACATCTGCCATATCGCTCACTGAGCTACCTGCAGGGAGGGCCGGCAAGTCCTAACAAGGCACAAAAACTAAGGGCAAGCACCAATATATAAAGGAATTCTAGGTTGAAAGTCGAAATACCAAAAGAAGTTATTCGCAAAATGAATTGTTTGATTATTGTTCTGTTTTAATACACATTTAATGTTTAAGGTTTTACATCGAAATCTTATTTGATGATGTCAGATATTGACAAAAATCCCAAACGATTTAACACATATAATTTGATTAACCAATTGTCAAATGTTGGTATTTTACCAGGCTCGCTTCTGACACGTGTACGTCATGAGATGAAAGCTATGATCACGATCTGCTTTGATGAAGTCTGAACTATGCGTCTTGAGTGTTTAAGAGAGTGATAGTCATGTTTATGATTCTGCAGTTATGAAGTTATTGAAATCAAGTCACAATGTGTTTGTTAAACCCATTTCAGCTGTCTTATTTTAAACGCATGTCATGTTTATGGTATTCATAGGATGAACGGAATAAATTTGTTATTTACTAACTGGAAAGTCAGCAGATATTGCATTCTCTGTAGGTGACGTGTAATTAATTGAAACTCTATGCAACCCAATAAACATGTTCACAGAATCACAACATAATTTAAAGACATCGTGACAGGAGAATATGACACCTCTTGGTTGGAGACCATTTTACATCACTATCAGACATAGAATATAATAATTACATTTATTCATTATCACAAACTAATTTGATTTAAATAAATATACATATATATATATATATATATATATATATATATATATATATATATATATATATATATATATATATATATCACTATCAGACATATATCAATATCAGACATCACTATATATATATATATATATATATATATATATATATATATATATATATATATATATATATATATATATATATATATATATATATATATATATATATATATATATATATATACATATATATATATATATATATATAAATATATATATATATATTTATTGCCTTAAAATCTGAATGAATGAGACCTACACCCATAATGGTTTGAAATATTCCAGGATGTAGTGGTGTGAGATCTATCCATTACGCCCAAATGATTATTATATTGTACTTCAGTGCGCGAAGACGCATTGATAACCTGCTTTTCGCCTCTCTTTCCTGGGAAATGATTTCAACATAACCTCTCTTGATTGGGGTCGTGCATTATGCGTCTCCTTCTAAGAGCCATCCTCTTATTATACAAATGCGCACTTCAGCCCTGCTCGGCAGAAAGTGTATTGGTCGGCAATACAGACGTGTGAACAGTGCTCAATTGAATGAGAAGTTTTATACTTGTTAGGAATAGAAAATGATGTCAATAGAAATATCTCTATGTCAGGTCTGTTTTGTTATAGCTTTTAAGGGTTTATCCGAATTTTACACACTTTTCGGTCATTTTATGACGAGACTTACTTTTAGGAGACAGATTGCTGCCTCAATGAATTGCCATGTCGCAGGTCCTTGGCACTTATGATTACACCCCACCCAGTTACAGAGTTGTAAGGACAACGATTTAACCCCTTAAGTACAGCTCATATGAAAATTCTTTCACATAAATTCAATCTCGGCACGGCCGTGAATCATCGACCCAACGACCAATTGGTGCTAATAAGCTTGCACATAATCCAACTGCCCCATTGCCCGTGGCCTTTTTATATCAGGTCAGTTATTGTTAGGTGTGTAAATAGTGATTAATATTGAGACTGCCATTTGGAAAAGAAAGTAATCTATACATTTTTCAAATGAAGAGAATGAGGTTTCAAGTGCACATCAAGTAAAATTTTAATGTTCCATTTTTTTACTTACTCTTTGCATTGTTAGCCATTAGATTGTAGATTTGTAAAGACTGTGGTTAGGTAAGATACATCCTGAGAGCAGAATTCAAACTGGAAAATGCTTCAGACCATTTTGGAATTAAAATAAAATTGATACAAATGCAATAAAATGAATAGAAAGATGAGCTGAAGTTGATTTTATATGTTTAATCTAATTAAATCCAAACTTATATGATGTGGACTTTATCACATGAGAACATAAAAAAAATGAAATTTGAGGATCATTTGTTTAATATCGGTTTGTTAGTCTATTTCTCTTGCACTATATAAAGATCCTTATTTTGATTTTGATGCTTATATTCTAATCCAGAACGGTTCACATACATTTAGCCCACTTCATTCCCTTCACTCTATGAATAAGTGGGTATGTGAGCAACAGCCGCAATACACAAGGCTGCCCCTACCCTTGTCTACTGAGCACATAATTAATTTGTTCCTAGCTAGCTCCCATTGTTATCAGGATATTCATCAATTAGCTAAAACAAGGATGATGTATGGCACCACTGAGTCCTCCGGGTGTTGCTCACATCCACATTTTTTAGTTGGTCGTTGGACGATAATTTTCACGCTTCTGACGACTGGCGTTAAAGCCATTGCTTGACTGCGCCCAACGCCTCGGAATCGCTGGGGGTGAAAATAAGTTGGGAGTTGGTGCACATGGGGTATTGTAACAGTACGGGAATTATGACAGCGCCTTGTAGCACTGCCATTTATCTTCCAACTTGATAATCTGCGCTTCTTGACGGTGGATTAGTGATGGGTCATCTTTTGTCTCCTGTCATAATCCGTCTTCCTTCTTCCCTCGGATAGAAGCCACTGAAGGCTGCTTATTTTAATCTAAACTGATGGATAGATTTAATCATGTTAATCTTGTTGGGGCCTTCTGGTAAATATTTCATTCTTTATGTATATGTCTCCGTGAAATATTAGGACATTTTTAAAGTGAGGTTAAAGGGTGAGACTGAACTCAATGGATATGTATTGAATTGCCCAACTGAAATGGTTATATACTTCGAAAAGGAAAACTACTTTCCTTACTTATCTACTTTATACCAAAAACAACAGTTTCCTCACAACTCAAGATGTCCTTTCAAAGCGGCAAACAGAATTTTAGATATTTAGTAATATTGACTTTGAAGGAAATGTACATATTGACATTATATCCATATCATTGTAATAAGACCATCGCTGCCTCGTTTTCACTACAGTCGATCTAAATATTATTGACACACACTGTAAATAGTTGCAACAGTAAATTTACTGTAAATTTACAGCAAAGGTTGTTGTCAGCACCTTTTCTGTAGATTAACATCAACTTCTATTTATTGCATCTATATTTATTTGCTGTAAAATAGTACAGCTCTTTGCTTTAGGTTGCTTTAATTAATGTTGATTAGTGATGTAACGGGGTATTCATCTGATAAAGGTTTGGTATTGACATAGCAAATCTTCCTAGAAATCTCATCTTATAGAAGTTCATAATTTCGTTATTAACAGGGTGAGCTTTTTGTATTAAAATGCGTAGGATTCATCTGAATCAATGGTTCTTAGAATATGACTTTGCAGTGAAACTTTAAACGAACGATGTGAACAAATGGATTACAAGAAAAATGGATTACAAATTCTGAAGGTTTTTTAAAATTCTAAATATTGGGTTGTGTTATGACAGATTCATATAACAGCAACAATTGCTGCAGATAATAAGGTATTGGAATGCTATCCTTTCCAGTAACAATAACTGTTCATGATGGCAATATATACCGTTATATTAGGTACAGTAGAAATTGTTGACAAATACAGCAAACGTTGCTGATATTCTACAGTTACTTCTCACAGTGTACTTGTATTCTATATTATGTCAAAATTGTAAATTTGGTCCCTGGGTCACGCGAGGATGATCCCGAATTTTTCTGATTACTGAGATCTGAACCGAGTAAATCAGACATCCTTCTTCAAAATATCCATTTTAACTGTTTCTGCATCTAGCTGCACTATATTCTAATAATGAAGCATAATTTACTATGTCAGACAACATGGTCTGCACGAGAACAAGACTCCACCTTACACCCATTCCCATAGCATGCACACATCTCATATAGACCAGATAGTCTCCACCTGACACCCATATCACATCTCATATAGACCTGACAGTCCCCACCTGACACCCATATCACATCTCATATAGACCAGATAGCCCCCACCTGACACCCATAACACATCTCATATAGACCAGATAGCCCCACCTGACACCAATATCACATCTCATATAGACCAGATAGCCCCACCTGACACCCATAACACATCTCATATAGACCTGATAGTCCCCACCTGACACCCATAACACATCTCATATAGACCTGACAGTCCCCACCTGACACCCATATCACATCTCATATAGACCTGATAGTCCCCACCTGACACCCATATCACATCTCATATAGACCAGATAGCCCCCACCTGACACCCATATCACATCTCATACAGACCAGATAGTCCCCACCTGACACCCATATCACATCTCATACAGACCAGATAGTCCCCACCTGACACCCATATCACATCTCATACAGACCAGATAGTCCCCACCTGACACCCATATCACATCTCATATAGACCAGATAGCCTCACCTGACACCCATATCACATCTCATACAGACCAGATAGTCCCCACCTGACACCCATATCACATCTCATATAGACCAGATAGCCCCACCTGACACCCATATCACATCTCATACAGACCAGATAGCCCCCACCTGACACCCATATCACATATCATAAAGACCAGATAGTCCCCACCTGACACCCATATCACATCTCATATAGACCAGATAGTCCCCACCTGACACCCATATCACATCTCATATAGACCAGATAGCCCCACCTGACACCCATATCACATCTCATATAGACCAGATAGTCCCACCTGACACCCATATCACATCTCATACAGACCAGATAGTCCCCACCTGACACACATATCACATCTCATATAGATCAGATAGCCCCACCTGACACCCATATCACATCTCATATAGACCTGATAGTCCCCCACCTGACACCCATAACACATCTCATACAGACCAGATAGTCCCCACCTGACACCCATATCACATCTCATATAGACCAGATAGCCCCACATGACACCCATATCACATCTCATATAGACCAGATAGCCCCACCTGACACCCATATCACATCTCATATAGACCTGATAGTCCCCACCTGACACCCATATCACATCTCATATAGACCAGATAGCCCCACATGACACCCATATCACATCTCATATAGACCAGATAGCCCCACCTGACACCCATATCACATCTCATATAGACCTGATAGTCCCCACCTGACACCCATATCCCATCTTATACAGACCTGATAGTCCCCACCTGACACCCATATCACATCTCATATAGACCTGATAGTCCCCACCTGACACCCATAACACATCTCATATAGACCAGACAATCCCCACCTGACACCCATAACACATCTCATACAGACCAGATAGTCCCAACCTGACACCCATATCACATCTTATACAGACCTGATAGTCCCCACCTGACACCCATATCACATCTCATATAGACCTGATAGTCCCCACCTGACACCCATAACACATCTTATATAGACCTGACAGTCCCCACCTGACACCCATATCACATCTCATATAGACCAGACAATCCCCACCTGACACCCATAACACATCTCATATAGACCAGACAATCCCCACCTGACACCCATAACACATCTCATATAGACCAGACAATCCCCACCTGACACCCATAACACATCTCATACAGACCAGATAGTCCCAACCTGACACCCATATCACATCTTATACAGACCTGATAGTCCCCACCTGACACCCATATCACATCTCATATAGACCTGATAGTCCCCACCTGACACCCATATCACATCTCATATAGACCAGATAGCCCCACCTGACACCAATATCACATCTCATATAGACCAGATAGCCCCACCTGACACCAATATCACATCTCATATAGACCTGATAGTCCCCACCTGACACCCATAACACATCTTATACAGACCTGATAGTCCCCACCTGACACCCATATCACATCTCATACAGACCAGATAGTCCCCACCTGACACCCATATCCCATCTTATACAGACCTGATAGTCCCCACCTGACACCCATATCACATCTCATATAGACCTGATAGTCCCCACCTGACACCCATAACACATCTTATATAGACCTGACAGTCCCCACCTGACACCCATAACACATCTCATATAGACCAGACAATCCCCACCTGACACCCATAACACATCTCATACAGACCAGATAGTCTCCACCTGACACCCATATCACATCTCATATAGACCTGACAATCCCCACCTGACACCTATATCACATCTCATACAGACCAGATAGTCCCAACCTGACACCCATATCACATCTCATATAGATCAGATAGCCCCCACCTGACACCCATATCACATCTCATATAGACCTGATAGTCCCCACCTGACACCCATATCACATCTCATATAGACCAGACAATCCCCACCTGACACCCATATCACATCTCATATAGACCTGACAATCCCCACCTGACACCTATATCACATCTCATACAGACCTGACAATCCCCACCTGACACCCATATCACATCTCATATAGACCTGATAGTCCCCACCTGACACCCATATCACATCTCATATAGAACTGATAGTCCCCACCTGACACCCATATCACATCTCATATAGATCAGATAGCCCCCACCTGACACCCATATCACATCTCATATAGACCAGATAGCCCCCACCTGACACCCATATCACATCTCATACAGACCTGATAGTCCCCACCTGACACCCATATCACATCTCATATAGACCTGATAGTCCCCACCTGACACCCATATCACATCTCATATAGAACTGATAGTCCCCACCTGACACCCATATCACATCTCATATAGAACTGATAGTCCCCACCTGACACCCATATCACATCTCATATAGACCTGATAGTCCCCCACCTGACACCCATATCACATCTCATATAGACCTGATAGTCCCCACCTGACACCCATATCACATCTCATATAGAACTGATAGTCCCCACCTGACACCCATATCACATCTCATATAGAACTGATAGTCCCCACCTGACACCCATATCACATCTCATATAGACCTGATAGTCCCCCACCTGACACCCATATCACATCTCATATAGACCTGATAGTCCCCCACCTGACACCCATATCACATCTCATATAGACCTGATAGTCCCCACCTGACACCCATATCACATCTCATACAGACCTGATAGTCCCCACCTGACACCCATATCACATCTCATATAGACCTGATAGTCCCCCACCTGACACCCATATCACATCTCATATAGACCTGATAGTCCCCACCTGACACCCATATCACATCTCATATAGAACTGATAGTCCCCACCTGACACCCATATCACATCTCATACAGACCTGATAGTCCCCACCTGACACCCATATCACATCTCATATAGACCTGATAGTCCCCCACCTGACACCCATATCACATCTCATATAGACCTGATAGTCCCCACCTGACACCCATATCACATCTCATATAGAACTGATAGTCCCCACCTGACACCCATATCACATCTCATATAGAACTGATAGTCCCCACCTGACACCCATATCACATCTCATAAAGACCTGATAGTCCCCACCTGACACCCATATCACATCTCATATAGAACTGATAGTCCCCACCTGACACCCATATCACATCTCATATAGATCAGATAGCCCCCACCTGACACCCATATCCCATCTCATATAGATCAGATAGCCCCCACCTGACACCCATATCCCATCTCATATAGATCAGATAGTCCCCACCTGACACCCATATCACATCTCATATAGACCTGATAGTCCCCACCTGACACCCATATCACATCTCATATAGACCAGACAATCCCCACTTGACACCCATAACACATCTCATATAGACCTGACAGTCCCCACCTGACACCCATAACACATCTCATATAGACCAGACAATCCCCACCTGACACCCATAACACATCTCATACAGACCAGATAGTCTCCACCTGACACCCATATCACATCTCATATAGACCTGATAGTCCCACCTGACACCCATATCACATCTCATATAGACCAGATAGTCCCCACCTCACACCCATATCACATCTCATATAGACCAGATAGTCCCCACCTGACACCCATATCACATGTCATACAGACCAGATAGTCCCCACCTGACACCCATATCACATCTCATATAGAACTGATAGTCCCCCACCTGACACCCATAACACATCTCATATAGAACTGATAGTCCCCACCTGACACCCATATCACATCTCATATAGACCAGATAGCCCCACCTGACACCCATATCACATCTCATATAGACCAGATAGTCCCCATCTGACACCCATATCACATCTTATACAGACCTGATAGTCCCCACCTGACACCAGTATCACATCTCATATAGACCAGATAGCCCCACCTGACACCCATATCACATCTCATATAGACCAGATAGCCCCACCTGACACCCATATCACATCTCATATAGACCTGATAGTCCCCACCTGACACCCATATCACATCTCATATAGACCAGATAGTCCCCACCTGACACCCATATCACATCTCATATAGACCAGATAGCCCCACATGACACCCATATCGCATCTCATACAGACCAGATAGTCCCCACATGTTCTCATACATGCAAGATTGGATATACTACATATTAGAGAGGTGGTGAAGCTGTAGCAAACCTCTAGACAGCTGGTCTGAACCTGACAATCAAGCCAAGAATCATCCATACCTATGAATTGAAACACCATTTCATATCTGTCTGTTAGAGAGACCAAATACAATATAATTTCCATAACAATTAAATAGTCTGCACCAGACAGCCATAAGATGAGCATGTATACAGAACTATCAACCTCGTGGGCTTTGTTGCTATGCAAAGAACCAGCGAGTTATGCAGAGGGCAACTGTGTGGCCACTTTGTAAGTTCACAAGTCAATACTCTGTCAGGTCATTTATCAAGCTCACCTCCATTAGCTTTAAGATGTCCATGCAATTTGTCACAAGATTCGTCCCAAATAATCTATTTATTCCCTTAGGACTTGCAATAGGATGGCCCTGTTTTTTACCACAGATGCATTGCAATTTGCATAAAACATCCGAAAATAAATAATAGAGTTCTGGATTATAGAGATTATAGATACATTCATATAAAGTAATATTCTGAATTTATATATGATGTAAATGGTTTTAATTTAATGTAAAAAATAAGCTTAAGGATTGAAATAAACAAATGATATTTGAATAAATAGAGATTTATTGACGACAAGACCAGCTGTATTGGGCATAATTACTAGATAAGGGAGGTAGCTTAGTCAACAATTTTAATAATCTGGGGACTTTACATTTCTGGCTTTGGGGTATTTAAATTGGCCGCAGATGATACTTAAAATAGCACAGAATACAGACGCTGACGCCAATTATTCTGACTGGCAAATCTCGAGAGGGTCCTAAATCTGGACACGAAGTGCTGCATCTCTCAAAGTCCTCTTCAAAACTGGTCTCAACTCACAATTGTATTTCACATATGTTATCTCTGCTTGGGATCTATTTAAGATAAACCACGTTCATAGCAAAAGCCTCTGATACATTGCCTCCCTGAATAATTTCAGTCTTTATTTGTGACATACATAATTTGTTCAGTCGTCACACCATTCTGGGTTAGAGAAATTGCCTTAAAAGATGACAAAGGTACGGGGAGAAAAATATAAAATGAACATCATGAATTCAGCTATCAAATTCTTATTTGACTATTTTTTTTATTTGTGTTTCTTATAAATCGGTGCCTGGATCTTACAAAACGCATCACCATTATCGTGTTTTCTCCGGAGAAGCTGCTAGTATACTCTTTCACCTTGATGATATTAATAAATTGCTCTGAATTTGACACTTTCAATTATCGCTCCACGCGATAATCAGCGCTAAGCTATAAACATATCATGTTGAGCAAAACAAGTAGAGGCGTCTAACCTCCCAATGTGATAATTAAATCAAGCCTAATCCACAAAGTCATCTTACCACAGCTGAGTAATTAGTGTGTCTATATTTGCTTCATTAGGTTCTTATCTTTCAACTCATTAATCGGATATTCTGGTTAGAAAACTTCACAATTGTAACCAGACGATAACAAAATGGCATCACGATCCGCAGCCATCTTTTAACTTCCCGGCCAAAATAAGTACGTTTGGGACGTGTGTGTGTGTCACGGATGACTTCCATATTTGTATTTGTTAATGATGTATGGGACCTTGCCCTCCAGGTTCATCCATTTTTGGTTTTTCTGTGATATATGATGTGGTTCAAAATGGCAAATCTCAATCTGTTGAGGGACTTAAGGGAACTCTGTGCCCAGTAACTCATCTTTGACTTGGCAACGGGTAAATGACGCTTGTCTGCCTGTCTGGGTACAGAGAATAAAACTAAATCTGCCTTGTTAGAAAAAACTTATATTTTCTTGCTATTTACAAATATATTTTCTCATTTCATATGGATAACAATTGGGGTTCATTTCTTTGTGTAGTCATTAAGGGAATATCTGAAATATTATTGTGCTCGTCCTCTATGGCCCTCGCAGTAATATGCCATCCCACAAAGAGGCTCTCGAGATGTCACGTCTTAGGCGATTCAACGGACGCCACCACAGATAAACGCACTAAAAACCATTCCATTCTCAGTGCAGATCATGAGATTTTCTTCTTTACATTGCTTCTAAGACGCCCTGAGATGGGGCATTCCTCTATCCGCCACTGGAACATCCGTTTCATTGAGCATCTATCTTCTTGAGTGAATGCAAAAAATTTGTCTCCTTTTGGGGCAAAATGTCGTATGCCTTTGTGATTTTTGTCGTCTGCTTTTTGAGGTTGTTTGCTGATGCATTAATCCGCAAGTTTGTCTAGACCGTGGATATGTCTCCAAACAGATACATGACGCAGACATCCTTTCAACCACTGCTGGACCTTTATGCAAACACCATCATAAGGACACTCAGATATAAAAAAAAAGTCAATGTAAAACATTCATATAACTCACAACAAAGTATTTGGAATTTACTTAATTAGTTCTATGATTCTAACAAAAAAAGACAAAAAATTAGTTCTTTGAAGACGGAACATCTTCATCGTGACAAACAGTCAGTAAATGAATCATAGAGAATTTTATGAGACAAACTAGGCAAAAGTAAATAAAATGCACCAAAACATTTAAGTCCAGTGCTGAGAATGGTTCAAGTTCCGGTTGTTTATTGGTGCACAGTCAAAAACAACTCTGTAATTTTCAGGCATGTTGTTCACTGATTTAATCAAAACCATATAAATCCGATTCATGTGGTCATTAGCAGACAATGTCATTGACAATAGAACATTGTTCACACAGTTATGATATCGATGAAAAGAGTTTTCTATTCAAATTAATAAAAATGATTTTATAATACTAACAGGAATGACGTATAAGTACAAATGATTTATAAATCACAGAAAAAAAGAAACTCTATATTCCAAAGCAGACATTTTGTCTGAAAAGACAGAGTGATTCTGAGAAGTTGTGAATGCATCTCTGAGGGCATTATATATCGGCTAGTTTCTGTGGCCACAGATATGTATTATCGTCTATAGACTACGCCTGTATCTGTCAGATATCCCTTGATCCGGGCACTTAATGTGTCTAAAGTGACATGTAGGAGGCATGATGGGTCACGCTGCCTATCCCCAACACCATCTGTCCATTTTATGATGGCCAGGTTTATGAGCCTATATTAGGTCTGTAGTCCTTATATGTCCATATGATTATTCTCAACAGGGTATTCCTCAAGTATCAAGAGCCGATACTTTATTCATTTAGAACAACCATAAGACTATATATCCTCACATATTGAATATACAATAACCCCCAACCTTGTAACAAATCATTTTAAGATGTATACCTTGTTTCAGTTCTGATGGGCATTTTCCTCATTGCATGTGTATGCATAGCAACGAGTTGGCCTTGTCGCCTGCGTGTCGCCTGCATGTCGCCTGCGTGTCGCCTGCGTGTCACCTGCGTGTCGCCTGCATGTAGCCTGCGAACAGTAAACAGGCAGTGTTATGATCGGCGATAGTTTCTTCACACTTACGTCACTCAATCTTTTGGTGAAATCTTTGTAAAGTCTACTAATAAAATACGTGAATATTTTTGCTTTGATATCATGAAACTATTAAATTATTTATTTATCAAGATCCCATACTTTGGTGTTTTCACTAACATAAGTTTCAAAGCATTCGTGAAATGAGGTTTTCAAGCACTTTTTCCTTGCATATAAATGTTTGTACCCCAGATTTTGCGATCAAATATTATCATCCATCATATTTCCCCTACATAAATGACTGTGCCATTTGAAACTATATGGGTCTTCTGTTACAATCTTAGTCCTCCATTGTACTTTGTTTACAGAGGCTTGTATACATTTGACCACCTGGTGGTCACAAGAGTACAGGCAACACAATAACCATGGTCAACTTGCTTGTGAGCACAGATCATTTAAGTATACCCAAAACTTCTGTTAAATTGCCTGTGCTTTTGATTTTCCATGCTTTCGGTCCTTTCACTAACATACAAATATTTGGAAGACATGATCAAACGATTGTAAAGAAACACAATGAAAAATGTCTTCATATATATAAACTTTCATCAAATATGGCCTGAGAGCATAATTCCTATGAAGGGATATGTAAATTCCTATATTTGTCCAGATTGAAAATTGAACCATGAACTCTTGTTTGAATCAAAGGATACTTTTGTGTCCTTTGATCAATAACAAAGCTAATCTTTTTTGTTTCTCTAATATCATGCATACATCTGAAGCTGTTGAATATCTACGTCTCGATATTATATATTTATTATGTTTAGTACAATTTATATCTTATTGTTAAAGCAATGCCTATAAACACAATCATTTATTTTCTACAATAAAACACTTCTACTTGACTATTATTCATGTATGAACCGATGCTCTCCAATCCACCATATCTTTTTTGACGAATACAGATCTGTTAAAATCTTTTCTGTGATTGTCTTCAGTGCTGAGATATTGAAAAGAATGTTTTGAACCATTATGACCAGCTTGAACCAGATTTTATTTGTACGTCAACACGCCCGCCACTCGTGCCAACTGCGTGTCCCTGCGTGTGTAACGCGTGTGTACTGCGTGGTTTCTCAGAGGCAGACGTCCATCAGTGCTGCAGGTTTTCCCTTGTATCTATAGGTCATCCCTTGTAAAAAGTCTCGCTCCACTTCTCAGATTGAGACAATATAATGATTGTTGTATGACTTGAGGGCCAGAGACAGAATATGTGCTTTAAGGATGACAAGCAAATGAGACTCTGGACAAGGCTTCACTACATGTAGTCTTCAGTAAATGGTCAGTGTCAGATTGTATATGCCATGTACAATGCAGTATAATTCTATCTCCCTTGACGCAAATCACTTTTGTTGTGTATGATTCTCTTTGAGAAACATCTGGAGAATTTATTATTTCATAAAACTTCTCGGATCTAACGATATCAAATCGAGTTCCAGAACTCAGATTCGCTTTGTTGGCTATATTCTAAAAGGATTGTCACGATTTTAGATATCTAGGTGGATTTGTGAATAGACTTACTCAATCAGATCTACCAAGGGTGCACTGTAAAAACTAATTGTATAATATCAGCTACAGTTTTATATCAATTCCCGTCGTACCTACAATAACAGTAAATATTGCAGTCACAAAACACATATTTGTACTTTAAAGCATTCATGAAACAGTAAAGGTCACAGGCAATCTTGCAAAAGTTTGGGGTATGCTTAAATGATATGTGGCCACGAAACTGTGATACAAGCAAGCTATCTCATTAAAATCAACCAAAATACACTGACCATGGTTATTGTGTTTTGCTGAAAGTGCCAAGTACTGCCTGTACTCTTTTGACCACCAGGTGGCCACATGTAAACACCCCAGTGTTACCAAGACTTAACCTAACAGTTGTTTGCACAAGGTCACTGGTCAGCTAAACAAGGTTTGTTGAGTAAGTGCCAATATGGATGATTGGGATTTTAGCAGAAGATTTATCCACTTTCAAATGGCACAGATATTTATGTAGGGGAAATATGATGGGTAATAACTTTTGATTGACAAAGTTTGGGGTGTGAACATTTATATTATGCAAGGAAAAAAGTGCTTGAAAATCTCATTTCATGAATGCATTAAATCATGAAAACATTTAATTATTGTAATACAAATCTTGATCAAGATGTGTTGATGTTGCATAAATCAGATTACATACTACTAAACATAATTTTTTTTTTAATTGAAAATCAAACCTTTTCATAAGTGTCATCTTTTTCTGTCTTGGTGTAATACTTTATTTGATTAATTAATATTTCGAACAGGAAATCATATTCTATGAACCAATAATATTTAGATGAACCTACAGAGGCCACGGGCCATGGCGCAGTTAGTTAGAGTGCCAGCTTATTAGCACCAGTTACTCTGGGAATACAAAGGTTGTGAGTTTGATCCCCGGCCATGCCGAGATTGAATTCATGATACAACTTCACACATGAGCTGAGGCCCATGCCCAAAGGGTTAGCCCATTGTCCTTGTAAATCTGTGACCAGGTGGATTGTCATGTCAAGGGCCTGCAACATGACAATTCAGTGAGGCAGCACTATATCTGCTACTAGTAGGTCTCATCACGAAATGAATGAAATAATGTTGAATGTAATGTAAAAGCAAGTGATATCGCACAATTAGTGTGCATAGTACAAATATCTGTTGAATGACAGCAATCTATGCTATTGTTTGCGGTTCAATAGAAAGTGCTGTAAACGTACAGGAAACGTTACATTTCTACAGTTATTTCTAACAGTGTATGTTTTATAGGGTCACCCTAAAGAAAGTCCCTGCTTCTGCTCAGTTGGTAGAAGAGGACTCATTACTCAATTAACACAGATTTGCAACCATTAGAGCTCCCTATTCAGTCGGTAGGCAGATAGACTGTCTATATACCGCATAGCAACAACAATTACTGATCCCTCGCTCCGAAGGTGAAGAGCAATTGACGGTCTTTTTAATATAGAGTCAGAACAATAACTGATCCCTTCCTGGGAAGGTGGAGAGCAATTGACTCTCTCTGTGAGATAAGAGTAACAATAACTGATCCCTGCTCATTAAGGCGAGGGAAATCTATTACAGATGACACGAGCTTTTATTAATTTATAAAAATGAACAGTTGGCAAAATAAATAACAAACAAACAAACAAACAAACAAACAAACAACAAACAAACAAACAAACAAACAAACAAATAAACAAACAAACAAATAAATAAATAAATAAATAAATAAATAAATAAATAAATAAATAAATAAATAAATAAATAAATAAATAAATAAATAAATAAATAAATAAATAAATAAATAAATAAATAAATAAATAAATAAATAAATAAATAAATAAATAAATAAATAAATAAATAAATAAATAAATGAAAAAATAAATAAATAAATAAATAAATAAATAAATAAATAAATAAATAAATAAATAAATAAATAAATAAATAAATAAATAAATAAATAAATAAATAAATAAATAAATAAATAAATAAATAAATAAATAAATAAATAAATAAATAAATAAATAAATAAATAAATAAATAAATAAATAAATAAATAAATAAATAAATAAATAAATAAATAAATAAATAAATAAATAAATAAATAAATAAATAAATAAATAAATAAATAAATAAATAAATAAATAAATAAATAAATAAATAAAAATAAAACATTTCAAGCTTTAACTGAAAAGCTGATAGGGTTTTAGATTAAGGTTTTAACTCCAGGGCTCTTTGAGGAGCAGTAGTATAGAGTGGAAACCTTAGAGTCACCATGTTAAATTCAGTTGAATGACCATTGTGAGTTATAAAAATGCAATATCTGTAATGTCTGTCAAAATAAATATCATTTGACATATTATTTCCTCATACAGAATAACATCTATACACATTGGGGCAAAACTCCGCAAATCATAAAGTTTTAAGATGTATCATGACAAGCAGATGGGATTTAGTAGGACTTCTCGGTGGCAAGGAGTATCGTCCCATTGACTTTGTGTCTTATCAGCCCGTCGCATCAGGCCACAAAATTAGTTTGCCGCCCACAGCGACACATTCCGAAATGAGGTACATCCCGCGGCCCTGTGTTATTGTCACGTGGTAACAACTCGCCACCGATGCTATGTAATTCTTGCACTCGCAGTTTTGATCCCTTTCCGGTATTACCGCACTGACGTTTTTATCAGCCAATCAAAATTACGCGGGTCATTAGTGCGGACCGAAAAGTCGAGAGGTCGAATTCCGTTTTGCTTCCCGGTTGACAGTTTGTTCCACATGTTTCTGTTTATATGGTACTAGAGGGGTCGGAATCTACATCTATATGTTTACTCGGCAAAACCAATTGGCATCCCGCCGAGATACCCCTTGCAGTTAAGTAGGATTTAAGAACTGGTACGGTCATTGATTGAAACGACATGTTGTTGGCATCTGACAGCCCAGGCCGGATGTTTACCTCTCGACCGAGGCGCCCCCTTTTTCAGCCTCCCGCACAGAAGAGTCAATTCCAGTGAAAGTGCGAGTGCAAGAATTTGTTGAGTAGATCAACCTCTTCGGCTCCTCGATCTGACGCTTATCATGTTCTGCAGAACCCACCAAAATAAATGTTCACAGCATATACATGATGTTTCCGTCTGTAGACCTCGGATACACAGATGTTCGGTGAAGTTTTCTGTAGATTTAAAGGCACTAATTAATATAATTCAATTTGAAAATGCTGTGCACACCGAATAATCATCTACACTAGGATCTTGTTTTGGATATTTCAACAAACTCTTTGAATTTCCTGTTTCAATTGAATATGAAATTCACGGTGACTCAAAGAACTACATATTCTAATCAGGTGACAAAATATACTGAATGAATAAAGAAGACGATACCCAGAAAACTCTAGCTGAATGCGTGTCTACGCCTGCCTTGTTTATCACTTTTCTTTATTTCTTTCCTTTATTAACAATGGCTAAAAACTGGAAAGCTTCACTGAAATGTGAGGTGTGAAAAGGAGAGTAAAGGCGGCGGGACAAAGGGAGAACCGGAGACAAGACGCATGTCAGGGGAAGACCCATGTTATTCAATGAAAGCGGATATCTTATTTTTAGAATATTACCAAATAACAAACACAGAACTAGAAATATCAAATGTATAAATGAGACTAAGATAGATGAGTCAGCTCGTGTGGACTTTACAGTAAAAGTAAAATATACACTTCCTTAAATGTTGCCCTGTAAAGTTGTGTTTGGACCGTAAGCTTTCAGATGAGTGTAAATCTTGTGTCCCATCCTTGAGTACAGGAAGAGGCAAATTGGAATGACTGTGCCGATCAGTACAGTGTGAAATTGAGTTTGCATTTAGCACCTATTCCATTTCAGGCGCTGCATCTATCTTTCAGGGCTGATGCAAACACGTCAACAATTTGTTTACTACTTAGAGGGTTCACAGATGGGGAGTGACCCTTCCCTATGGGGAATCTGGGCTAAATGCTTCCCCAGGCGAGAGACTGAGATTGATTACCTGCCTGGATGTACCTGGAGCTGAGATGAAAGGTGCGCAGATATTGCTGCGGAGAATGAGGTGTAGAATTCACACCTTGCAAACCTTTCAAAACGCGTGCCCCACGTACAGACTGACACCACTCCCGTGGCATATCTGTATTCAGCAAAATCTTACCAATATTAATATATATCTATACATCTCTACTTTCTCAGTTAATATATCTAAATAAAGAAGTCCATCTTGATATATGATATTAAGCGATGATAACCTATCATTCCAGTTGGTACAATGTTTACTCCCTTAATAGTCCCTCATCTTTTTGAGAAAAAAATTATCCTATCTTACTCTCCCTTTGTTTCCTTTTTAGAATCTTTGTAATTGGATTTGTCAGGTGTATTACACTTGTGGTAAGACTATTTGTTTTTAACTTGTCTGATTGCTCCCGCAGTAAGTGGTTTGTGAGGTTTGACACATCTTCTGCACACCGAGTAAGTATAAATGTCAGCGTTTTTTTAAACAAGGTCCTAGAGGGACTATTTTGAAGGGAGGTAATTGGGTGGTCAGACCCACGAGTCACACGCATTAAATGACCAGTTGTCTGGTGATAGAGGCTGAAGGAAATTGTATTGGTGTTCATGGGAATTGTAATCCTAAATGCATAGTTTCGGTCATCAATCACCATGGACAAGTCATTTCATTTTTTAGCTGACAGCAACTGGGGAAATCTCATCACCAGCAGTCAACTGAGGCGTTTGTATCCCCATGTTGTCTGTGGGTCCCACCCTTTAAACATCACGGGTCAAGGCTAGATAACCTTAGGGCTGAATGCTCCCTATGCGCCTGGCCCTGCAACGCCCAAACATTAAACGACCCAGGGGCAAATGTGTTAATATCAAGTTATTCTAAATCAAGAGTCGTTTGTTAGTGGATTATCCCAGACGAATGCACCACTTTCATTTGCTATCAGTAGTTGTCAGGAGTTATCAGCAGAAGCGCCCCCTAGAGTAGGGCTTGCATTGTGCAAATGGGATCATTGTTTGATAGTCACCAGGACCACTGTCATAGCCTCAATGTCACCTTGAAACTTCCTACATGTAAAAACCATCTAACTACCGTCATCATCGACTTTTATATTTGGAAGAAAGGGATTTAATATGAAATTTCATAAGTTTGAAATGATTTTGAGCAGTTCCATCACGGGATCCTGCAGATTGGTCACCGTTAAGATAAATGGAAATGATTTAGTTTGTCACGGGAAAACGGAATGGTGTTTATCGCACAAGAAAGGCAAAACACAAATCCCATCATGTAAGTCCAACAAAAAAGAAAACCAAACTGAAATTACAAAACGACGTAGCATTGACCTCTTATTAGCAATAGATGTATCTTCGGTTTAAAGGATTATGTATTTCATGACTTCACATTTTAGATATTTATTGTTTGTAATATGTATTAAAATGCTACGTTCATTTAAAAAAATGTAGTACGACCGAACTACTTTGAAAGTTTCAACTGAAATTTCATGAGATAAGTCACTTTTGACATTTGGAAAAATAAACGACAAAAGGGATTTCCCGTGGGTTTGGCGTAAACAGACAGATTAGGAGTAGAGCACTGATCTATGGGAAGGCAAAAAGATTGTGGTTTCTTGCTGTGTACATCCCCGGATGTGACAAGCAGAAGTGTCACTTGATGTCCATCTAGATCACAGTCCCTTCTGCCTCGGACAAACATCAAGAGGCGGTTCACGTAGGGCAAATTCTGGGGTGGGGGAATTGATGAGCCAATTATCATTTGTTATTCTTTGATAAAGATAATTAATGCATTGCTTGGTTCGTCCTCGGCACACAGATGCCCCCGATAGCCGTGAGACGCAGCAAATTGTAAAATTGACTAATTTGGGCGTCTGGCTAGACGCGAGGGCATGTTTCGCTAGGTCAAATTTGTCTCCTAACCAGAAGCTGCCGGGAGGTTGTTTGTGGGAGCAGAGGCAGACAAATGCCATAAGAAGCCTCCTGGGTCACCTGGCGGGTGGCTAGGTGGCCAAATAAATGACAAACCCATCACACACACGCTCATTGTTCTATAGTTTGCAGCCATTTTGTTTGAGTCAATGGGAGATGGTATGTATTTCTGGCATGACTTGTCCGCATTAAGAGAAAATATGGTGTTTTTCTCCCAGTTCCCTCCATATGTATTCACCTTCACAGATGGGTCTTTTATTACAAATCCATTACAACTTATCTGTGAGTCCAATCATCATTACAAAAAAGTGTTTAAAATATTTCCGACCATCAGTGACGACTGGGTCCTTGGTGAACGATACCACAGTTTGGAAGTGTATATGAAAGAATCTGATATTTAACTTCCTCCACTATACAGTAGCCTGATAATATAAAAACGTGTGCACCTTGAGGACAGATCTCCTATACTCTGTGAGGGGAAGCATCCAGATCGCTTGATGAACATCGATAGAGACCAATGTTAAAAGCAGGGTCGATTCCTTACTTTATTGGCATTTTATTTCCTGAAGTGGATATTTTGCCAAAACCCGTTTCACCATTATTAGGGTTTACAGAGATCAAAAACGGTGTAAAAGGCCTCATGCGTTGCCTTATTAGGTCAGCGGCCCCTTCTCCTGTTTTGATATTGCTATTATCTCCCAGGGAACGGCTGGAAATTTCTCAGACAGAAATGGATGGCCGTTATTGTTCTTGTGGGTTTGCTTTTAATACGAAGGTTCTAAAGGCCTACTGTAGACTAGAGAAAAACTGACAAAGCATGAAGATTACCCGCCTGGATCAGGGGGCAGTAGATAAATGCACACAGGCAAGGAGGGATTAGTGCAAGTGGTCAGCATATAATCTGGGATAAATGTGGCCTCCAGTATACTCGAGAGCTACTTCATGTGTTATTCAATGTGGTGGCCAGATAGTGGAACTCCTTCATGGGGACATTATGCTTGTGACATTATTGGCACACAACAGTCTTCATATCAAACATTTAAATACGTGGGCAATATCCATGGCTCATATCATATGACTATGACATTAGATTTGAATTATATTATATTTTGATTGATATGAGATGGAATAAAATGAAATTTTCTTTCTTTTAATATTAAGTCCAAATGTATAGCTAATAGAATCATTTATAATATTGCAACTTTATAGTTTCCTATTTATGATATGTGCTTTTTATCTTATTCCTTCTGAGATACCACATATGATATAAATGTGGATCCGCCAAAACGTTTCAATTACGCATAAATGTATATGTGAATATATTTTCTGAGCAACTAGAATACTGAAATGACATATTGTGGAAGAGCATGCAATGACTTGATAGAAACCTTTGAAATGACACAATATGGATTAGGATTTGCAAATCCACAATGGCCTTCACAATCTCATCCCTGCATTATATATCTAGGAAAGCTATTGATTAGGAAGCGATATTGATTGCAATGGAATCATTACATTTCTCTTACATACCTGCTTCATGGTGACACTGGTGTCAAAACATGTCAAAAACCATCCTTAACACAAATCAGATGCGATGCATCGTTCGTGTCTGATATAAAGTCAAAACATATTCTCAGTTTTGGTCTTGATAGAAATATTTATAGAACGAACAAAATTATACGGAGCTTTTCATTATGTGTGGTTGTACTCAAGCCAAAGAGATTAACTGATTTTTTTTTGCGATTTGACCCACATAATCATCTTTCCCCATGCTTCAAATCATCGCCAATATAAGTCCATATTTAGTACAAAATAATCAATGGTCAGCAGTCAGATGTGATCAATACTCTATTGAGACCCACCACAGAGAAAATCACCTGCTTTTTGCCTATTTCAGTGTTCATTTCCCCAAGTGGTAACTGATAACTTTAACTTTGTATAAACGATCTATAGAATGCAATGCGGACTTCCAGTCGCAGTTTTAAGCATGTGTTGAACATTACACACCACGCAGTCCCCCTGTGGGTCCCAAGTGTTGATTTTATATTCGATTTTCTTGAATTTGTTTACAGACGTCCATGCAACACAATACACTGCGCAGATGGCCATGCAAAAAGACAGTTTACTTGCAGGATTCGATTTATTGTCACTGTATTTTGTATGGAGTCATGATTTATCGGTATTCGTGTGTTCTATTGCTGATGTGTGTCCCAGTTTGCTCCGGTATCTGGACAGCATCGTCAGGCCCCAAATAAAAAGCCATCAAAGCAAGGACAATTCCTATCTACTGCCTGGTCTATATCACATATTTGGATCTTTTTACCTTGTGTGCTCCGAACCAATATACACCAAGCAATACAATAAGAGAAAGTTTTTAGATTGGTTTTGTCTTCTTCTGAGGACACGAGTTGTATCTATTAATTTGAATAATGCCGTTTTCTGAGATCACTATTTGTTGTATGAGGAATATATTTTAGGTAATCGAAAACTAATGGGCGTGTGCAATGTGTGTTCAGTGTGACATAAGTAAAATCAAGCCATTATAAAATGCCAGAAAACCAAATGATATTTTATCAGTATTTCCTTCATACAACAAACCAAGATCAATCACAACTCGTTAAAACCCTTAAACAACTGGATACTTCATTTACCGAAGATACTTCATATACAATAGATATTGTATATACCAAAGATACTTCATATACAATAGATATTGTATATACCAAAGATACTTCATATACCATGGGTACTTCATATACCATGGATACTTCATGTACCAAAGATACTCTATATACCATGGATACTGCATATACCATGGATACTGCATATTCCAAAGATACTTCACATACCATGAAAACTTCATGTACCATGGATACTTCATATATCATGGATACTTTATATACCATGGATACTTCATATACCATGGATACTTCATATACCATGGATACTTCATATACCATGGATATTTTATATACCATGGATACTCTATATACCATGGATACTTCATATACCAAAGATACTTCATATACCATGAATACTTCATATACCATGGATACTTTATATACCAAAGATACTTCATATACCAAAGATACTTCATATACCATGGATACTTCATATACCATGGATACGTCATATACCATGAACACTTCATATACCACAATACTTCATATACCATGAATACTTCATATACCATGAATACTTCATATACCATGGATACTTCATATACCATGGATACTTCATATACCATGGATACCTCATATACCATGAATACTTCATATACCACGAATACTTCATATACCATGAATACTTCATATACCATGAATACTTCATATACCATGGATACCTCATATACCATGAATACTTCATATACCATGAACACTTTATATACCATGGATACTTCATATACCATGGATACTTCATATACCATGGATACCTCATATACCATGAATACTTCATATACCACGAATACTTCATATACCATGAATACTTCATATACCATGAATACTTCATATACCATGAATACTTCATATACCATGAATACTTCATATACCATGAACACTTCATTTACCATGAACACTTCATATACCATGGATACTTCATATACCATGAATACTTCATATACCATGAATACTTCATATACCAAAATACTTCATATACCAAAGATACTTCATATACCATGGATACATTATATACCATGAATACTTCATATACCATGGATACTTCATATACCATGAATACTTCATATACCATGGATACTTCATATACCATGAATACTTCATATACCATGGATACCTCATATACCAAAATACTTCATATACCATGGATACCTCATATAACATGAATACTTCATATACCATGAACACTTCATATACCATGGATACTTCATATACCATGAATACTTCATATACCATGAATACTTCATATACCAAAATACTTCATATACCATGGATACTTCATATACCAAAGATACTTCATATACCATGAATACTTCATATACCATGAACACTTCATATACAAAATACTTCATATACCATGGATACTTCATATACCATGAATACTTCATATACCATGGATTCTTCATATACCATGAATACTTCATATACCATGGATACCTCATATACCATGAATACTTCATATACCATGAACACTTCATATACCAAAATACTTCATATACCATATATACTTCATATATCATGAATACTTCATATACCATGAATACCTCATATACCATGGATACCTCATATACCATGAATACTTCATATATCATGAACACTTCATATACCAAAATACTTCATATACCATATATACTTCATATACCAAAAATACTTCATATACCATGGATACTTCATATACCATGGATACTTCATATACCATGGATACCTCATATACCATTGAATACTTCATATACCACGAATACTTCATATACCATGAATACTTCATATACCATGAATACTTCATATACCATGGATACCTCATATACCATGAATACTTCATATACCATGAACACTTCATATACCATGGATACTTCATATACCGTGAATACTTCATATACCATGAATACTTCATATACCAAAATACTTCATATACCATGGATACTTCATATACCAAAGATACTTCATATACCATGGATACATTATATACCATGAATACTTCATATACCATGGATACTTCATATACCATGAATACTTCATATACCATGAATACTTCATATACCATGGATACCTCATATACCATGAATACTTCATATACCATGAACACTTCATATACAAAATATTTCATATACCATGGATACTTCATATACCATGAATACTTCATATACCATGAATACTTCATATACCATGAATACTTCATATACCATGGATACCTCATATACCATGAACACTTCATATACCAAAATACTTCATATACCATATATACTTCATATATCATGAATACTTTATATACCATGAATACTTCATATACAATGAATACCTCATATACCATGAATACTTCATATACCATGAACACTTCATATACCATGGATACTTCATATACCATGGATACTTCATATATCATGAATACTTCATATACCATGAATACTTCATATACCATGAATACTTCATATACCATGGATACCTCATATACCATGAATACTTCATATACCATGAATACTTCATATACCAAAATACTTCATATACCATGGATACTTCATATACCAAAGATACTTCATATACCATGGATACATTATATACCATGAATACTTCATATACCATGGATACTTCATATACCATGAATACTTCATATACCATGAATACTTCATATACCATGGATACCTCATATACCATGAATACTTCATATACCATGAACACTTCATATACAAAATATTTCATATACCATGGATACTTCATATACCATGAATACTTCATATACCATGAATACTTCATATACCATGAATACTTCATATACCATGGATACTTCATATACCATGAACACTTCATATACCAAAATACTTCATATACCATATATACTTCATATATCATGAATACTTCATATACCATGAATACTTCATATACCATGAATACCTCATATACCATGAATACTTCATATACCATGAACACTTCATATACCATGGATACTTCATATACCATGGATACTTCATATATCATGAATACTTCATATACCATGAATACTTCATATACCATGAATACTTCATATACCATGGATACCTCATATACCATGAATACTTCATAAACCATGAATACTTCATATACCATGGATACTTCATATACCATGGATACCTCATATACCATGAATACTTCATATACCATGGATACTTCATATACCATGGATACTTTATATACCATGAACACTTCATATACCATGGATACGTCATATACCATGGATACTTCATATACCATGGATACTTCATATACCATGAATATTTCATATACCATGGATACGTCATATACCATGGATACTTCATATACCAAAGATACTTCATATACCATGAATACTTCATATACCATGAATACTTCATATACCATGAATACTTCATATACCATGAATACTTCATATACCATGGATACTTCATATACCAAAGATACTTCATATACCATGGATACTTCATATACCATGGATACTTCATATACCATGGACACTTCATATACCAAAGATACTTCATATACCATGTCCACGGCAAACCTCGACAGTTTCGTATTCGTCGCTCACACTTTAAACGTACTTCACAAATTGTGCATCAAGTTTCTTGCACCAGGCTAATACCATTATTCCATAGCAGAAGGGCATCAGGATCGTTGGCAGGTCTCTCCTTGATTTGATGTAGTATACTATTGTGCTCAATAATCTGATTAATAAAGCAACCAACACAACACTTTTACTAACTACTTACTGAAAGTTATTTCCAGAAGCCAGGGATACAAAAACTCTTATATAAAACTGCTAACTTATATGATTAGAAAACAATACAGCGGTTCTGCTTCGTACTCTATTTAATTCTGAGCTAAAATGGCATCGCGTCCGTAAAGGACAACTTTAGAGTATATATCAGACAAGGACACAAACATTATGACAGTTTCCTGTACACCAAGTAGTTTACATCCGTCATTGTCAGAAATAACATGTATCTTGCATTATATATGTCTCCCTATCTATGTATAACCGGGATAGTGCCAAGCAAACATACACGGCCATCGATTGACAACGGGATAGATGAGGTCATCAAGGATGAATAGTATATGAGATCATAGTCCGGCGTAGACGTCCACAGCACTAAATGACCACGTCTACTTACACAAACATTTTGATATTTTCAATCATCTGCGGAATTGTTTATCTCAGGCTTTCCATAAGATTATGCATTAAGTTGTTGACACAGTGAATACAGATGATCGATGTCACAGTTGTTATGAGAGTGTTCATTACCTCCGGGACTGGAGAGTTACATAAGGCTTCGCTTACCTCGACCGCAAAGTGTCAAGTATTTAATGTCTGTATACTTGATCAACTTTGAGACTTCATTTGCGCAAGAACGTAAATTGGGTGTTATTTGCAATCTCCTATGTGGGATGAAAGTTGTCATTTACCAGGTTGATTTGAATATGACTCGGTCACGAAGTCCGCTGAGCCGCTCATCATGGGACCTGAGTGTTTGGAAGGTCTGAGTGATCCAGCCTCACCTGTTGGGTCCCCTCGTTCAAATTGACCTTCATACCAACCAAACGACCCTACCCTGCTTGGCAGTCACGCTTAATCTTCATACTTCTGAAGTAATCTATACACACTAGAGTCTCTGCCAAATTTAAGCTACACGAAGCATGAACGCTAGCCAGGGATTTGGTCTTCAATATCAAGAGTTATTCCATTGATGTTATCAGAAAATGTCTGACTTCATGTGCCTTTACCAGCTGTCAAACTGATTTTGTGGAAAACAGGTTTTGTGTGAGTTTTTCTTCGAGAGTTGGTTTGAGTGACACTATGTATTAGTCAATGATAACCGTTTGGTCCTTTACAAATTCCCCCTGACAATATGTTGATGATCGTAGACGCAATATTAATTTTAATTGCATTTTCCTTTAATGTGTTATTACACATCGTTTAAACACGTCTCTATGCTTCAAGTGGAAATAGTGAACTCTTAACCAATGATTTTGTGGAGTAAAAGATAAAGAATTTTAGAAATACATGGTGAAGTAGCCCACATCCCCCCAAAAAGAAATAGCAATAGAAAGAAAAGAAAGAAGATGAATCCAACTAAATGGTAACCTTTGTAATTCAAGAATGCATAGTGCCTAATATGACACTACATATATACAAATAATCCTGATGTATTTCCTAGCTTGATTTACCAAATCATTATTCTCACTGTGAGAATTGTTCTCAATGTTGATTTAGGGGCTCCAATGTGGGGACGCGGTCTTCCGATGTTGGACAGAATGCCTAGAAATAGTGGCACATTTACAAGAAAAATCAATAGAATGACAAAGATCCTGAAATGCTGTCTGATGTGGTGATTTGTGTGAACTTTTCGCTCGCACTTTCTTCGGTCAAAGCTCCTTGTTCTCAGCCATTTTACCCTTAATTTCGCTCATAGTATCCCTTGTTGAAACAGGCCGCACTGAACAATGTATACCATCTCCTATAACATACATAAAAAGTTGTCTTTTATGTAAAGAAAAGATGACACCATTTGATACTGGCAAAGATTGCACAGATTTGCACAGGATATTACTCGTGTGTAAAAGTCTTTGTGGACTTTCACCTAAGCTGTAGTGCCATCAATCAAACCAAGTGTCATCATATACCCCTTCCAGTAGAATTCTCTCTCACTTTTAGAGTACAGTTCATGCATGCAGATACATCGTGGTGATTAATAAAAACCAGTCTTGGAGCATGCGAAGAGAAGTAACATTGGTTGTTGCAGTGCTATGGGTGAATATACTGGTTAGAGACTGGGTATTGACTTTGTTTGGGCCCCTGGGGTATCAACTTTGACCCCACTTCTCATACGTTAAAGAAGAGGCCCTGGAGTTTAAGAATGTACCGATTTGTCATATGCTTAGTGTATATCAAATGCTGTTTCATTTATTTCAAATTGCATCTGATTGCCAATCACAGTTACGATCATGATTTCGTGGTAGACCCGTTCCCCTTTGATAAAATGAGTCATAAGTATCAGGAGCTGTGAACAAACACAGTTTGGAAGCGGTGCTGTATAAATTATATTCTTATTATCAATATTAACAATCCATTAAGCGTCGGAAGCACATTTCCCATAATGGTATGTGTTATGTAAAATGAGGTTCATTCATTATAAGAGGGAATTGAATGTGCATGAATGACGATCATATTTTTTTTACATTTTTTTAGATTACCTAACCAAAGCATTAAGACTACCCATAATATCAATGACAAACGAATGAGACACAAATCATTTCAATATGTATAAGTTGGTGCTTTACTTCGTCTGTCATCATTATAAATAGTTATCTCTGACAATCTTTATTTTCGGTCAGTGTAAAGACATAATTATTTTAGTTACCGAAAGCTGTCGCCTAGATGTATTTGGAAGGTCGCCTAGATGTATTTGGAAGGTTCAAATGTTGAGGAATCTCACCTGCTCACAAGAAATATGTTATTAAATAAATGAATCAGACCTCCCTTTTAAGTATTCTGGAATTGCGAAGGGTCTTATTCTGGGTAATGACCTTTTTAATGTGTATTATCTCCTTTTTTTATCATAATCTTCTTTAACAATTCTAACAAAATAAAACACTTAATCACTTTGTTCACACTATATCAGTATGTGATGGAGTGAGGCAGACAGGTGTTTCTTCATTGCTCATTGTGTCTTTAAGTTAGTTCAGATTTGCATTACTCTTTGACTGCTATAATCCCCTAAGAACCCTTATTGTGCTGTGAGGAAATATATAAGGAAATATCTTGAGGCTCAGAGAACATGACACTAAGTCGGATATCCTTGTACCTATGTAAAATGACAAAAACTTCATAAACATTTTATTTTGATAAAATGACAATAGACTAACAAATTAGAGTAAAATAATAATAAAGTTTGTTATTCTACATAATATCATTATACCATTATACTATATTTATATACAAATTGAGTCCTGTACTTTGCAATTTATCAATTCATTAATTCAACAAGTTCAGATTTGGCCAATATTCCTCATGTTTATCTTTTGTTTACGAATATTTTGGTATATACATTAGGGAGATCCTGGCCATAATGACAAAATATGAACCAAGCGTTATGGTCCTTGTTATTAATCAATGCTGTAAAATACATCAGAATTGTAAATGATGGCACAGTATATAAGTTCTTCATGATTAATTCAGTGCTGAGATAACCCATCCATCATGGTGATATACGAGATTGCTATTTTTGCCAATAACGCTTCTTGATGACTTTTTGATATCTGGAAACAATTAATGACACATCTCCCAACATGAAATTATTGTATTTTTTATGATTAAAAACAATGGCTATATATGGTTTTGGTGATTTGGAAAGAATATATCATATACTTTATAAATGTGCTGGATATACAGATTGCTACAGTGGTGATAGTGCATACTTCCACCCTGTGGGAGAGACATAATATTGCTCATGTGATCTGGGACACATTGAGATGTGGTATTGATTAGGTCCACTACCGAGAGACTTGCCCTTTGACTTCTATCACAATCACTTTCCTGATAGCAGTCCCTTGTCAGATCATCCAAGTATCGTTTCTCAGACAACCGCAATCGAGAGAACCCGTATGTGCACATGCGTACATGTTATGTCTGTAACGGTTCGGCTAATGTTTGTCATCAAAGCTCAATACAGTAAATATCCTGACATCTGATATCCCTGTCCATCTTCCACGTTATGTAGATTGCAACTATTAAGTTTCCTGATCTTTTTAGTGCTGTACATCACAGATGGTACACGTTCTGTTTTAGTGTACATGTATTTTTCATGATGTTTTTAAATTATTTCCTTAAGAAATGGTACTAAACATTCAGAGGAAAATTTTTGGTATGGAACCAGTACGATGGATTAAAAAGTTAAATTAGGCATAGCGGCTAAAGCATTCTCATATATTGTGTTACCGGTAAAATTACTTGTGATAGGGTAGGCACGCTTTGAAAACAATAAAAACATAGCACATTAAAACTAGTCAAAAAATGGCTCAGAATCTATTTAGGGTCTAACATGTAATGTTGTGCCTAATGTCAAATGAGGAAATGAACCAAATTTCAGCCCCAATAAGAGAATCAGAACCAACATCCTAAACATTTATGAGCAATCTATTAATCTACTACATTATATTGGTCCTCTTTTCTGATTTGTGAGAAGTTTAACAATCAATTAACACACGAGTCAGTAATTTTAATAGTTGCATGATCTCCGTTTCCTTCCTTTATTTTCATAAAAGGTTTACTTTTGATCAGTTGTATACTTCAGGACTTTTATATTGTTTACATGAAGGGCTAGCTCCGAGGTTTGGCTGACAGGTCGTGAGCCAAGTATCAAATAAGTACCAATATAAAGTAACCATGCTGGATCATACATGTATCTACATGCACATGCTCAGACAATCGCCTAATTGCCTTCTGCCTTGTCCATACCTGTACAAGGTTAACTGTACTATTATTACATGCAGTGGCTGTTATTCAGCTTGGACGAGGGAGTATCGACTTCTGCATAAAAGTACATTGCATATTTTGGGCGTAGGGATGCATTATGAAATTGCTCATATATGTCTAATGTGCAAGAATTGAAGCAGTAAAGCCTCCATTTCAGACTTCACAGATGAGAAGCGGCTATCTGTTAGCCTTTGGATGGCTTTTACAGAAGTCAATATGACAATTTATGGTGTCTTGATAGTTTGAGCAATACTATTAGAGAACCATGACACCTACTCAGATCGATGAGAAAAGTGGTCTCCGGGACACGCCTATAATGCACCCTGGGAAACAACCATTACAGGATTCTTGTATTTTATCACAACATATATCTATGCTTAAACGATATGTTTGATCCCGGGAATGTTAAACGTCAAAAGATGTGAGATTTTTATATACCAAGCACTTATCTTGAATATTGTATCTTTGTCTTATTTTGATTTGTTACATATTCGTTGCGTCTTTAGAACATATGCAATTCTATTTTCATAACCAATTATATTTCAACAAATATTTAATAAATGTGATAATATGAATATTAATGCCATATTCTCAGATGAAGGTATCCGATATTTCAAAGACAACCATCCTCTTGTGTCAGCATTAATGTTTTATTCTCTCTGATAATGTGCCAAGAAAGTAATGTCTATCTGTGAATAGCACCAATTGCAATGGGATATAATCTGAAATAATATATTTCATATCATCCTAAAGGCCCTTTAAAGGTATAAAGACATACCAAATACATTGGTAGAAGAGGAAGCTTACATGTCTGGGGTTCTTTTGCATTAAAAAAAACAAAGGGAATAGAGGGAAAAAACATGCAAATATGGCGGATGGGAAATAAAGCTAGATTTCAAGAGTGGGCAGATGTCAATGCAGGAAGTGTGTATATGGTGTTATATGAGACCATAGGAGATGGTAAATGCACAAAGCATCGATTAGATAAGTGGAGGCATGCTTACCCGACAGAGGTCCTGCCCAAGCCACGGGGCCACACATATAACATATGATATACCCAGAGCAGCACACCCATTATCTCATTCACACAACCCTCATATCGGCTCCCATTTCTTTTAAAGCATATGCGTCTTTATATAACCCTTTCTGCCTCCCAGGTCTATTGTACTGTATAAATGCATAGTTTTTCTCTGGATTGATTCTGGCATATCTATATGTAGCTTGAATCAATTCTCAGAAGCTCCTTTTCCGAAGCCAAAAAGTGCTGACACATCTGTTCTTGGAAAAGGCTTGTGTATATTGAAATAGTAAAGTGATGAATAGCGGTAAACCCTACACTATAATTTGCAGTGGTCAAAGACATAAAGGAAGCTGATATTTTATAAGCACACTTGAGAAAAAAACATGAAAAAGAATTTCCTTTTGATATATTATACTGTTGAAATGTTAACGTTTTATTATGAATTATCTCCTTTCCAAACTTTTGAACTTCAAACTATTGCACGCTATTTTGCTGCACATTACCTTTCATAAAAGAATTTTCATAAATGTCTCCTCGGATATTAATACCGTGTATGGTTGTATAATATTATTTGTCGATTGTAGATACTAACAAAATCAACTTATGTGAATATGTGAAAGAAGATAAAATAGTACGAGCAATATTACCACAAATCCATATAGGTACACGCTTAAGTTGTCCCAGAAAATGTTGTTTTGTGCAATTTTCTTCCAGATGAATGGCACTTGGCAACCTTAAATCTTAAAGCCCAGCACAAGGCTGTATTTATATATAATGTATGAAGATGGACGCTGGAACATGTGGCAGGATTACGTGTTTTGAGGAAACGTTCCCTGAAGCCGAGGATTTTTAGGATAAGAATGTATGAAGACTAACCAAGCATATATTAACCGATAAATATGAAGCCATTTTTGATTCGCAATATTTGCGAGAAATTTGTTACTTCTCTTTCGAAGAAGATCCAGTGAATTCATAAAATAGATTCTCACAGTTATTTGAATGTTCCACTCTGGTGTCAAAAGTAGAATCGATGAATTGTATTAAAGGAACGGTCTTTGTCTCAGTATCTGATATACAGATACAGATTGAATCGACATCGAAACCCAGGAAACACATCAGGATTATTTTATATTTGGATGATTTGTATATAAATGTTATATCACATTACAAAGGTTACAAAGGTTACAATTTAGTTGGATTCTTTCCCCTCTATTGTGTACAGTATTCTATTTTAGCAGGTGGGGGATAGGAGGGCTACTTTATTATGGAGAAATATCTGTGAAAAAGACGAAGGTAGGAGACCACATCTATTTAGACATATCTGAAGAATGGGTGAGGATTGGCCATCACGTCAGGTAAGGTTATATACAGCACTGACCCAAGCCATTGTCTGCTTAGAGTGCTTAAAAGGAAATGATTGGGATTAGAACCGGGAATCGCTGGTCCTCAAGGCGAACACCCTACCAATTAAGCAATTTCGGCCAGATTAATATGTAACGATATATCTTTAAAATGAGTGAAAGTAGCCAACTACTTCTCTGAAAATATATCTTTGAAATAGGGTTAGGTCAAAATCTTTTGTAAAGTAGATGAAAATAGCCATGTACTTCTCTAAAAAATATATTTGTTGAACAGGGTAATGGAGGCGCTTTTGCTTTGCCACTTAAATTATATCTGCAAAATAGATGAAGGTAGGCGACTACTTCTCTGAAGGTATATCTGTACAATGTGGTAAGGTAGGCGTCTTTGCCACTGACGTTATGTACATTTGTGTGTAAATTAGATGAAGCTAGATGGCTATTTCTCTGAGGATATGTCTGTGAATTGAGTGTAAGAAGCTTCTTCGTCTCTGAATATACACTTGTGAAATATATGCAACTATGTCTCAAGATATAACAGTAAAACAGGTAGACATCATCGTAGAAAAATAGGTTGTGATGAGGTAGTACAATATATTTTCTATGAGATCTTTTTGGAATAAGGCAATGGAAGTGCAACTTCTCAGAGACATAATTTCTGGAATAAACCAATTGGAATACCTTCCTCGTTGAAACATAATTTCTGGAATAAGGCAATGGAAGTGGTACTGTTCTGTAATATAATTTCTGGAATTAGGCAATGGAAGTGCTAATGTTCTGTAATATAATTCTGGAATAAGGTAATGGAAGTGATACTGCTCTATAATATAATTTCTGGAATAAGGCAATGGAAGTGATACTACTCTGTAATATAATTTCTGGAATAAGGCAATGGAAGTGCTAATGCTCTATAATATAATTTCTGGAATAAGGCAATGGAAGTGATACTGCTCTGTAATATAATTTCTGGAATAAGGCAATGGAAGTGATACTGCTCTGTAATATAATTTCTGGAATAAGGCAATGGAAGTGATACTGCTCTGTAATATAATTTCTGGAATAAGGCAATGGAAGTGATACTGCTCTGTAATATAATTTCTGGAATAAGGCAATGGAAGTGATACTGCTCTGTAATATAATTTCTGGAATAAGGCAATGGAAGTGATACTGCTCTGTAATATAATTTCTGGAATAAGGCATTGAAAATGCTACTGCTCTGTAATATAATTTCTGGAATTAGGTAATGGAAGTGATACTGTTCTGTAATATAATTTCTGGAATTAGGCAATGGAAGTGCTACTGCCCTGTAATATAATTTCTGGGATTAGGCAATGGAAGTGCTACTGCTCTATAATCAAATTTTTGGAATGAGGCAATGGGAATATCCTCCTCATTGTAATAGTATATCTAGAATAAGGCATTGGAAGTGCCATTTTGTGACATGAATTCTGGAATAAGGCAATGGTTATACCCCTCCTCTATTTGTTATGGTGCAAGAGCCGTGTGAGTATCCCTTATAACAGTATGTTTTGGTAGAGACAGGTTTCTATGAGGTTATATCAGGCATGTATGTGTACTCTCAGACCAATCCATAATAATATTGCCAGATGATTGAGTTGCTTAGATCCAGCAAGCGTGGCTACGCCTCCCAATGTTCTCAGCACCCATCGCAACCAGACACTCTTCTCACCTCTAAGCTTACAGGATGATCAGTCAACATATAGATTTATAAATATATACCTCATCCCTTAGTATTGCATTAGTGCTTGGTGGAATTAAGTGGAAGCAAATGTAATATTGCTTACAAAGATAATGATCATATAAATTTCAAATGGCAATGACAAAAATGATGTATTTATCAAATGGTGTCAAGAAGTTACCTTTTACTCTGTTGTTCTATATTTTGCTTGAATACAATGCCTTAGAGACGTCTTGCAATATGCTCTATGCTTATCTTATATGTCGTCTTATGGGATTTGATAAGTTGGTATTGGGGCTTAAAGGTGCAAGGGGTGTACTTGGTTGGGGCGAGTGTCCTTATGCCAATATGGGAGAGTATCTTATTGAAATACTCAACATCCATTCACCGCCGTATCTGAAAGCTACCACCAATCTAGACATGTTTTGTTTGTATGTATTGATAAAACTATACTATTGAATATCTATGGGTGAGAGGTTTTTTTGTGCGTGTAGATTCTGGCAATAGATGAGATTCTGGCAACCAAGAGGAAGGATGAATTTTGCGCTCTTCTCTACCATCCAGCTGCCGGGGATAAGAGTGTTCTCTCGGGAGGAAAGGCCAGGTCCTATCCAGCACACGGTCCCTTCCCGGACAAGGCTTGGGTCACGCCTGGTTCTGCCGCACTGATTCGATCTGCGCAGATCTCTGGCTTTGAGGGGTAGTGGTGGGGGGGCTGCCAGACAGATCTAGATAACTAAAGGCATCCGCAACTCCTGGGCCTCCCCAGCACTTAATCTCGGTGCTGCACCCGTGTTCCCCACGAGGCATGTCTTAGGCGACGTGACACAATGTCTATTGGCCGGATCTTTGCTTCACGCCCGGCTTTACCATCAACGATGGCGGTGGAGGGCGGACAGAGCACTCACACCGCAGCCGCAGCCACCAAGCACCGCCAATCGTTAGCATCACAACACGGCACCAAATCATTGCCACTCAAGCACGTGTGCGCTGGATGCTACCAGCTTCAATTGTCCAACGTGTTTTTTTATTCATGAAAGTCTGAGCAGACGACACAGAGGACCGATGGCATAAACAGTGGCTATCAGATCCTGTTCCTTTTGGAGTACGTGTTTAAACTGCAGTCAAAGATTTGCTCACATGTTACACCTATAGGAATAACACAACTACAAAAAAGTTGGATTATAATGAGGACAAAGTAATGATATACAGTGGGGCAGAAGCATATTCGGCCCGATAGGTGGCACTGGAATGCCTATTTGGATTTATTCATTGGATTGAATATATTTTACTGATGTGAATTTCAAAGTTGGCTCATTCTGGTGTGAGCACTGAGCAGCAGTGTGACCTGTGCAGATAAACCATCATCTAATCTCTTGAAAGGTTTTATCATCAAAAAAATCATCTCATAATCTGAGGATTAAAAGTTTAAAGTGAGTTGCCTCGAACATGCACCTTGACCGTGTTTTGCCCATCCACTGGTTGGTGTTGGGGTGGATTTGGATTACGCTCACAGCTTCTATAAGCCTGGGTGAGTATATACCCACATCTGCTATATACATGTACACACATATATGACGCACATACTCAGATAAGCATAGTTATCATTACTCATCTCACTCATGCGTATCACCAAAATTTAAAACTTTTAATTTCTATAAACACCATTTTTTTTATCTATGTTTCAACATAAGTAACTCTTTTAACATAATTAGGATCATGAGCAGGAAGATTGACGCCTGGGGCTTCTAATAAGCTGCGTACACTGTACCTATGACAATAGACTGACATGCCCCAATATTAAGTTGAGTGAAGCCTATTATTTGGCAGACTGCTAACTGGCTCGGGTTGCACAGCATGATACAGTTATTATACTTGTCAGTTGAGATCTCTGTGTTGTTATTCATCACAATGTTATCAACCTTTTTTTTCCTGACCGTTTTTCTTTGTACCCGATTACTTGTGTTCCTATATTAGTTTATAAGAAGAAAATACCAAATAGTATGAAATATGACTTTTTATAAATATATGAACAGGTATGGCATGAATGTGTCTATTTACGTTTTCATTGTCTATTATATATATATATATATATATATATATATATATATATATATATATATATATATATATATATATATATTGCAAATGAATAAAAAGTAGGCTAGCACCTCACACACATTATCCTTCTAATGTGTTGGCTCAGTATATGTACATAGTGAATTGACTGATCATCAAGTTTGAAGCTGGTAATTTTATGATCTGGTGTGAATATGAAGATATAAAGTGAAGTTGACATTTATATACCGCTGATTCCAGACAATGTCTGCTCATTGCGGTTGATAATAACTGGTTGGGATTTGAACCGGGAATCCCCGATTTCAAGTCAAATACTCTACCGATTGAGCTATTTCGGTCAGAATAATCTATTAAGTCAGACAAGTTATATGATGTACTCCCAAGAAACTCCCATCTTTCTATATATGTGTACCTTTCAAAAGATTTCAGAATCATTCAAGATACGAACATTTGGATTCTGCCAAGTATGGTTGACATTTGAAAAGCGTCTCCCAAAAGACAGACGACATTCCACTTGGCGCGCAATGTCATCGGACGCAGGGTGAAGAAAGTGCTCGTCAAGTTGTCTTTTTGTCACGATTTTGTCAGCTCAAACGCCAATACCCGTCTGGCGACCTTAGCCGTGTTTTGCAACATAAAAATTAGCATACCCTTATGAGACCTAATTTGATTAAGGCCATTTCAAAACTGTAATGTTCATGCCCTGTGTACTGACCTCGCAGTTAACGAGTTGCGCAATAAACCATTACTGGTAACAATTGCTATTCTAATTTGCATAAAATAGGACAAGAATGGATCCAAACAATACATACAAGAGATCCCAGTTTAAAGCAACTTAATTGCGATTCTTATCACGATGGGTAAAGTTGTCCACGGAAGTATGTGGCTTGTGATCGAACATTCCACCGGCGCGCCCAGACTATTATACTTTGCTAATGCGTCATTGGAAACTGAAAGACAATTTCCTGTGTCTTCATAAAGAGCCTACTATTTCATCTTTGGCATCCACTTATCCATAAAATAAAGAAAAATATTAGATATTACAAATTAGATATTCGCATTTAAATCATTATTTGAAGTTTGATCAAAAGGAAAAAAACCCACTAAAGGTGTAGGGGAGAAAGGGGAGTTTTCAGCCAATGGCCCTTCGCAGTGATCCATGCCAAATGATATGGATAAGCCAGAGATTGACAATTTATCAAACCTCTCAAAATAGAGCCTTTATGACAGAATTCAGTGAAATGGAACAATGATTATTCACTGTCAAATGACAATCTGACGCCAAATTCCACCAATTTGTTAGTTTAATTCCGGGGCTACTATTTGATAATCAACCATCTGTGCATTCGTGGAACTGTACATAGTGACCCATCCCCAGGCTACAGCCGGGCAATTAGCACCGTTACACACCCTAATACTCTGGATGTGTTTCTTGACAAATAAGATATTTTTAAAGAGAGATCCTTATCTTTCTGTGAAACTTATCATATCTACAAAGAGATATTTTTATGATTGTGATTGAAGTTTGAAACCAAAGCAGGCCATGTTGGTCAGAGACATGGATGAGAGTGTATGTCTGATGTTTTGCTTTCAGCGGGTTCACTCTGTTACCTCCACACACCTGGTGGCTTTGATGTGATGATGTCACACTATGAGATGTGTTGTATTTTGTCATCCATCACACCACACTGGTACTTGCTAGCAGCCGCCGCCAGTTTACCTCTCTGTACCCGTAGTCTCTGCCTTTTTGAAGCTTCGGGAGGAGCCCGTCTAGTGATGTATGGACTCAACCTGAACCCACTATTCTATCATCAATGAGGAAAAAACAAAATGTATCTCCTGCTAAATATTGCACACGTACTGCCGTTGACAGAATCTATATTTCTTAATATCAAATTAGAGTTGCTTACGTGGCTGTCAGAAGCTTATAAATGAGACAGATATTTCAAAGTCTTGATTCATACATAATGAATAATGCTCTTCTAGAAATACACGATTGTGATTGACATGGTCTGTTTTTGATAAATGCCAAGTCTTCTCAAAAGGTGAACGGGAGACAGGAATACGAAACAAATATAGGACATTGCAACAAAGACACGAAAGGAAACGTCTGCTGAATGGAAATAAAGACTACAGTGGAATTTACCACACAAAAGGTGTTAAAATTGTCCAATTTCACTGTCAAGACCAAAATAACATTTTTAACTGCTTTCAATTTTCAGGTGAACATAACTTTAACACCCATGGAGTGAACTTCATAAATCATTCTCTATACCGCTTTCCAAACACGTAACAGATTCTAACTGCAATTCTATATGCATGTATGCACTTATTCTTACCGTTTCGTGAAAACGTATTGAAAGAAAGCTGACATGAAAGTGCAAAAATTTGTATAGGTTTAAAATATCAAAACAGAAGTGATAGTGTCTCCAGCTATACAAATCCTTCAAACATCCTCATAGGTCACAGCTCTTAAGTAGGAATATTCTTTAAATATTCCACAAATATGTAAACCATATATACATATATATGTATATATATATATATATATATATATATATATATATATATATATATATATATATATATATATATATATATATATATATATATATATATATATATATATATATATATATATATATATATATACAAACGTGCGAGGATATACCTTATTGTGAGATTTTTCTCGTCGTTTTAAGGAATCTGTAGGAATGTTTTTATTGCGTCAGTTGTGCATCAGTTCATCAGCCGTATTAATGTATTAATGCGCGCTGCATCACAAAGCGATTACTCTATCGCAGGTCCCATCTCCGCAGGTCCCATCTCTAACTTAAGGCACCAGTTATTGCGAAGCCATGATGGCTGGGCGGGGTTTGCCACCCACAAAGCAAAGTAATAGCGCCGAGAACATGACCCTTGTCAGCTCCCTGACACTTGGCATGCCAGACCTGCTTTGTAAACATGGCTTCTGAGAAGACAATATCTTATCTTCTCCCCATCTTCCACCATATGATGTAATGACAGCAGGAGAATGTCCATCTAGTATTTACTTGTGTGTGCCACCGCCTCTTGAATGCGACCAGCAGTCACCAGGCGGCGGTGAACAAGGCGGCACTCTGCGCACTGCTGAAAATTTCCTCAGGTGATAATGACCTTTCTCAGGGTAGAGATATACCCTTGTCGTAAGTCACTCAGGAGGATGTCGGAATCAAGTGAGTTATAGGCAAATGAAGCTGAAAAAATCTTTGAGATTTGAGAATGGAGAAAGAGGCAGTGTTTATGAACATCGATGTTGTTAATGAGAAAATGAATAATATTTGAGATATGTTATAATATTCTGCTGCTTTCTCATTCAGCAAGCTCACTCAACATGCTTACTCAGCAAATAGTGTAGAATTGAGGCAGTCTTAAACCTGAATAAATGTAGAAGAAGACCTAAAACTAAAATGTTGAGATAAGTACAACACAAATAAACCATATTTAATAAGGTTTAGTATAAGGTGCTTTGCTTTGAGGCGGTTGCCACGGATGATATGCAAACTGTCTTGAGATATTCAATTCTTTTTTCTGAATTCAAGTAAAATGTGTACATAGCGGAAAGTATCAGTTTGAATACACAAATCATATGTCTTATTTTCAACCATACTGAATGGATTTGTCTAGACAAATATAGCATATTTGGTCATAGTCGGATAATCATGAATTCATCATCGCAACTTAGTTTTGCCAAGCGATAACCGTTTATCCTTGATATCGAGAATAGTTCAATCCAGGCAAATTCATCGAGGAAAACATACGATGTTTTGCTGTGGGGCCAATAACCTATCTCTGTATATTCACACAAAAGTTGCTGGAAAGCCATGAGTAGAAGTACATTGGCACGCCATGGAACTGGCTGGCCTCAAGTCTCGTCAGCACCAACGAAGCCTCGCGTTGAATGTCGCGCCCAAGTCTCGCTTTGAGTACCTCCTGCAGCACCCGCTTGTTTGCATCACGGTACAAAATTTGTAAATGTTTTGCTGCACGAGAGACACTGCATGATATGTATTTTAGTTTGATTGTAAATTCAATACACATCCTCTGACTTAATTTTATGACACCGTGATTACCCAGTTGGAAGGGAGAAATTTTCTCTGTGGGGTGTGAATTGGAAGGGCAATGATAGACAAATGAAATCAATAAATCCAAACTCACTGCAACAAAATGTATTTTCTATACTGTTTTCCTTCTTTCAAAATGAGACAGATTATTTATTGCTGAAGGAAACGAAGACCTAACTGCTGTCCTCTTTTTATAAATCTCTGTGATGTTGTTAGAGCCTCCTAGATTAATATTGTATAACAGATTAAAAAACTTTGCTGACAGTGTTTCTATGATGTAGTGCAAGTTCCCTTGTGGCTGAGAAGATCTACGGCTTGCAACTAAATAACTTGAAACTGAGCGTAATATAAGTTTGGATTTAAAGTCATTTAAAGCCATAAGGGGCTGTACATTAGCTACGTTTTAGACAGCTTTAGCTTTGATGGTGTGCATTGTAGGTTTTTTAAAGCAAATACATAAGGAAGACAAAATGAAATAAGTTATGTATTTGACGATAGTATTTTCCATATTCTCCGTTCAAAGTGTGAGTTTCGATGATGTTTGTGCGAGTTTGTCTCGTCAGCAAAGTTCCACATTCATGATTCACTAGGTTTTATCATCAAGGCTTTATTGAGTCCAAATCAATACAGAACCACTTCGTTCGCTTGATTCATCGGACATTATGACTTGTTGACTTATTCTCGCCTGAAGGGGTCGCTGATCTTTGCCTTCCCGTGATCCTCGAACCAAGATGGCACCCTCCTATCATGAGTGGATTGTCGCCATTTCGTATTTACTGTAAATTGGGTTGAGCTTGATTAAGTTGGTGACAAATCGTGACAAATGACGAAAGGACTGTCACACAAGGGGAATCCTGCGCCTTTTTCCCCTTTTCATCATTCTTTGGGAACTGCGACAAAGGAGACGCTATGAATAGGCTGTGAATATAATATGAGTATTTTTTTAAAGCACAGTATTACCAAAGTACTCTTATTTGTTGACTTCTATCCACAAATAAGTTTACTGGAAATGAAGTTGCTGTAATCCAATAATGAAACGTACAAATTACAGGTTGCCATATTTCATGCATGTTATTGCAGACAAATTATTACAATTTTCATTTAAACCAACAGAACTAGACAGAAATGTTGGAAATCAAATTACTCCAAATTAAGTATAATATGCAAAACTTTCATTAAAGTGCAGACATTTGAGACACCGCTATTTAACAGACATATCCATAAAAAAGAGAAAAAGACCAAAACTATTAAATTACATGTGAATGGCTCAATTATCATCGCTTAGTTTTAAAGGTCACCGGCTTTGTGGTGTAAACGTTCGGGAATACAGAGGAGGCAGAATTCTGAGGCCAGGCCGAAACCATGAACTCAATACAAAATTGTCTACATATGTGGCTGAATTTTAGATCACATACACACAGATATATATACACATATGTGTGTGTGTATATATATATTGGCAAAGTTAAGCCCATTTGCTAAAATAACCTTGTGTAATTGCATATAATAAGTTTATCCGCTTAGAGCTTTTACACAATATGAGATAAGGACCCAGGTGGATGCTAATCAGGATTCTGAGTCTGCGGCCAGTCAGGACACAGCCAGACCAGGCAGCCTATTATGTCATAAAACAGGTACAAATATCGTCCCTGCCAAAATTATCCTCACAGATTTTTTCAGTACATTTCTCATAAAGCCATTATTATGTGTTGAGAGAGGTTCCTTCCAATGTCACCGAGTAGCTTTGTTATTTTGGTGAACTACATGTAGCTCTATCGTTCAATCATTTTGTTATGTGAGAACAAAGAGTCAATACAAGGACTAAGATTATTATGTGTCACATGGTCTGGCAGTAGAGGGTTAATCTTATTTATATCACTGATATTGGGAAGACAATCTGGGATGATGTTGTGCATCAATACCCATCCTGTAGATCAAACGGCAGGTGTGAAAAGATAGGTAACATCCATTTCAAAATTGTGTTCACAAGTCCCGCATTATATGCCTATACCTATTAATTCTGATGTGGAACAGTAATTTGTAATTGTTGGACTTATTGACCAATCAACTACAGAATATTTCTAGTTCACCTGCTCTGAAAAATCAATTCCAAGAATTTGAAATCAGGATTTTAAGGTATATAATATGCTACTTTCAGGCTACAATATGATCCAGCCTACGTGTATATTTGACATAATCCTGTGTATATATTCACAACTGCGCTTTCAACAACATAATGATTTTATGGTAAATTACATCTAAAGAGGAATTTGAAACCAAGTCCACTCATTGAATGAATACATAACAACCAGAGTCATTAAACTCAGTCAATGCCGGGACATTAATAAATGTAAGCTGTAAGGAGAATGGTTACGGTTTGAATGGTAGCAGTGTTAAGTATCAATACCTCCATATGATACTGTTAGCTTCATCCAAACCATGCTTTACTCAACACTCAATTAACATTATTGTAATTAATAACATTTTAAAAGGCCTTGTCAAATTCCTTAGCGTGCACTGAGAGTGGGCATTGTTCCAGACAAAATGACATATGTAAATTCGTTAATATTTCAATACACAGAGAATTACATTTCATAATGAAATTATTTTATGTGACTAAGCGTCTGTATTTACAAGTTTTTCCTTTCATCATTCATGTATTCGTCAATCCTTATTATTCATGTTGCCTGAAAAAAAAAGATAGAAATTTGTTTTGTTGTGGTTTGAGAAAAATGTCACACCACATAAGAAATGTCATCCTCGGCTGAAGACATTAAATTGAAGTGAATTATTCATAAGTTTAAAGTCTTAAAACATCTACGTTTTGGCAGCAATCTTATCTAGAAATGACAACTGAAAGACAGCAAACGTACGAAATTGATCAGGTAGATATTGACAAAGGCTGGTCCGCTGAGCCTTGAAACATCTGTCCGCTATCTTGTTAAAATGTGCTTGCCTGCCACGTGGGCTATTAACCCGACACCGACTTTCTTGCATTCTGTCAATTTCCGGCTAAGAAGCTCTTTCTTGGTGGCACAGCCCTGTTTTATTATGTCCGCATCTACGACACGATGGCCTGCAGACGGGCATGTTTGATCCTCTGACCTAGAACTGGTCTAGGTCCATTGCAAAGGAGAGATAGTGGTCACTGTGCGAGATAGGCGCATCCTTAATCCTCTCATCTAGAACTGGTCTACGTCCACTGCAAAGGAGAGATAGTGGTCACTGTATGAGATAGGCGCATCCTTAATCCTCTCATCTAGAACTGGTCTAGGTCCACTGCAAGGTGAAGGTTGTGGTCACTGTATGAGTGGTCACTGTATTGGTGGTCACTGCATGAGTGGTCACTGTACGATTGGTCACTGTTTGAGTGGTCACTGTATGAGTGGTCACTGTATGAGTGGTCACTGTATGAGTGGTCACTCCATGAATGATCACTGTATGAGTGGTCACTCCATGAGTGGTCACTGTATGAGTGGTCACTCCATGAGTGGTCACTGTATGAGTGGTCACTCCATGAGTGGTCACTGTATGAGTGGTCACTGTATGAGTGGTCACTGTATAAGTGGTCACTGTATTGGTGGTCACTGTATTGGTGGTCACTCCATGAGTGGTCACTGTATGAGTGGTCACTGTATGTGGGGTCACTCCATGAGTGGTCACTCCATGAGTGGTCACTGTATGCACATCGTTATTCCTCTCACCCAGAACCAGGCTAGGTTCACTGCAAAGAGAACCTATCTCTACTGATCTAAGGAAGATAGTAGCTTGGAAATGGTCTCAGATTGTAAAGCTATCATCATTATTAGTCTATCTTAAATAGTGAGTGAGTAAAATTTCTAATAGTGCAATATATCTCATGTGTCGATATAATAAGGTATATTCATTGGAATGGACAGATATTGCCCTACTTCACCGTGTAAGGTAAAGTCTTCATTAAAGGATAGTTGCCTACTGCCTATTGGAGCTGATACACAGTAGCTATTTTTATGTGCCTACTGCTTGTACCTACTGATGTAATGCAGTCGTTTCCCTGGATCCCATTTAATTGATTCCAATGGAAATATTTGAGGGTCCAATAGCAATTGAGAGCTTATTCTTAAATTTGTGTAGTTCTACAGACCATTCATTCAGTGTGTTTGATCAGAGATATTTAAACAGAGATTGGAAAGAGCAGGGTTAATAACGGGTTAAATTATATTGATTCTGTTTTTCTGTACAATATTTCGTTGCTAACATTTTCATATACAATATAAACAAGATAAACAGAGAAACATGTCAAGTGTAATCAGTGGTGTTTGATGTATATTGCTTTAAACATAGAAATTCTTAGCTTTGCAAACTTAAGGAAACAACACATAATAATACCCCTCCACTGGACAATACCCCTCCACTGGATAATACCCCTGTACCGGATAATACCCATCCACCGTATAATACCCCTCCACTGGATAATACCCCTGTACCGGATAATACCCCTCCACCGGATAATACCCCTCCACTGGATAAAAGAGTGACACTATACAGGAGAGGCACTTAAAATCTGGTGCTCCACTGCATGTAGTGACGAATTCATTTGATGATCGTAAATCCAATATGAATATCGAAATAGGACTAAAATGATTGGCTTTTGAATATGAGAACAATATTCTTTGAACAGTTCACTGAAATGGTTCACTAAAAATTATTGATTATCGATTGGTGTTCTTTAGCCGCCTGTCTTGGTAAGTGAACAGACGCTGATGGGAGAGTTCACGTGAATGGAGAGTCTGGCATCTACACACACACACACACACACACACACAAACACACATATACACGTAGAAAGACAACAACGCTAATTTAGACACATGCTATCTCTCTCAAGGACACCCGGAAAATTAGATTTGCCAGTTTCTATAGTGTACTATGGGCCGTGTAATTGCGGGTGCCATTCACAATCCCACACTTAAGTAGATGGTAAAACAATATAAATAATAGATTGCACCTATTTATTCCTGTGATGGATCCATTCCATTCACTTGCTCATATACAGCAAATACAAATGGTGTCAGTTGGTCTTTTCGTCTATCAATCATCCAGTTCTGAGTCAGAGTATTGTCTTCGCTCATCCTGGTGCATAATAGCCATAGCCTCCACCAGGGGGATCCATCATCTCGACCTGACCCTTCCAATGCATCAGCCTTACGCTTTTGTCTTATGTTTACAAAAAGAGTCATTTTTCTACGATTGCCAGTGTGTTTGTGCGTATGTCTATTGACTGGTGCAAGTAGGACAGGGGCAAGTGATGGGTAGGGCAGGGGCAAGTGATGATAAGGACAGGGGCAAGTGATGGGTAGGACAGGGGCAAGTGATGGATAGGATAGGGGAAAGTAGTGGATAAGATAGGGGCAAGTAGCGGGTAGGACAGGGGCAAGTAGTGGGTTGGACAGGGGTAAGCGGTGGGTAGGACAGGGGTAAGCGGTGGGTAGGACAGGGGCAAGTGATGGATAGGATAGGGGAAAGTAGTGGATAAGATAAGGGCAAGTAGTGGGTAGGACAGGGGAAAGTAGTGGGTTGGACAGGGGTAAGCGGTGGGTAGGACAGGGGTAAGCGGTGGGTAGGACAGGGGCAAGTAGTGGGTAGGACAGGGGTAAGTAGTGGATAAGATAGGGGCAAGTAGTGGGTAGGACAGGGGTAAGCGGTGGGTAGGACAGGGGTAAGTAGTGGGGAGGACAGGGGTAAGTGGTGGTAGGACAGGGGTAAGTAGTGGGGAGGACAGGGGTCAGCGGTGGGTAGGACAGGGGTAGGTAGTGGGGAGGCAGAGGTAAGTGGCAGCTTATGCGTTTGCCATATTAATGTTGGTATTACCTTGGAGTAAGTATAACGATGAAGGACATACTCAGTCTGATATATATATATATTTACTTATAAATAAATGCCTTAATATTAGCAGGAAATACGGATCGAATCTCTTCATGACAATGAACGCGGAACTTGTAACTAATTTCTCAGTGCCTCACTCTTAGAGTTGAAATAATATATGTTCACTTATATATCTGGTTGCATACAGAAATCACAAGTCCTAATTCTTTTGTATATATTCGAGTAACTCAGTACATTACTGCAAATATCTCAGATAGGAATTTATGTAAGCATTTAGGCTAAATATGAACTTGATAAAATTGCTGAAATTGCAAAATAGGAAAACTCGTCTTTTGTTGGACGGATCTATTATAATGAATAAATAATTAACAAATATATTATTACATTTTATTTATCAGAATATAACACAAATAGAGGTTCAAAGTAAACATTTAAATTATTTTTATTGTCAAAGTAAGAAAGATAGACTTTTTTATTTCATGTTTTATATTGTCCTGTTAGTCAAATATTACTTCAGAAAAATCCTTTAAGCCAAGTCGCTTTATATTTTTACTTGTTTTCATTTTTTCCTCAAATTTGTAGTAAAAAGTATAGTGTGTGAGAAGTCCTACAGTTCTATATAATGCGCGGTTCTATATAGTGTACAACAATGAAAATATGATCACTGTTTGCAAGGATAATTGTCGTATCAAATGAAATACGAATGTTATTTTACCGCTTTTAGAATAGAGCATTTAAGTTATTTGTCATTTCTACATTCTTGTTAGAATAGAAATGTGTGCAGAATGCGTCATATCACATTTCTACACGATCTAAATAAGACAACCAACTACTAAGAAAGGTCTAATACTAAGGTATTAGATTCTCATTAAGGCATTCTACATATTTATGGCAGGAGATTCTGCAGAAACCCATTAAATGATACCTCCTCATGTCCTGGAAGTCGTTGGTAAGAAGAGGTTTAATAAGGATTGGCTCAATTTTAAACATATATCTAAGATCGAGCACTGCGGACTGGCTTTTGGAAATGATCAAAACAAAATTTCATACGTACAGGTGTTATCGTTCTTTCCTCAAAAAACATTTTACTATACATTTATTCTCATTAAAGCGCTATATATATAAAAGGATATTGCATAAGTGTCAGTCTCCTTGACTGGCACACCGGAGCCGCTGACTTAACCTAAAATAAAGACTACAGGGACATGTTTTCTGAGTACTGGAAAGCTTTCAGTGCTTCCATATAAGTCAATATGCGACTAAATGAAACTGCCATTATGTTGAGGGTTGATGCTTGGTGGAATGACGACAAACAGGTGATTGATGTATTCCTACCATTAGATCTTAAATCACATCTAGGCCATATCTATGCAGAGAATACTGGGGATATGTTCTATGGGGTACCAGGTGCACCTCAGTATGCCCGTCGCCCTGCTGAAAAAGGACCGTTAGTGCAATGAATCATGGTCTTCCCTTCCCTTGTACAGTATTTGCACGGTAGTATTAAGTAGCTGAATTAAAGGATGAAATATTTGAAATATTGATAAACGCATTTATTTTTTGTATTTATATCTGAACAAATAACGTTTTTGCACTTTTTAAAATTGTCACAGTCAAGCTATTTATTTCGAAGGGAGGCTTTTATTTCTAAGGGATATATTTTTTCTTCCTAAATTTCTTTCAGAAGTATTTTAGACTAAATTCACTTTTTAAAAACTGCTGTAATACATTCAAAAGCAATTTTGGATAAGATGCATGAAATCTACAAAGAAATAGAAGATCCGAATAAAATTAGTATGTTAAGGTTTATGACCTTATCCCAGTCAACCCCGGCTGACTGAAACTTGGAATACATCATATATTCCAAAACGTGCTGAGTAATTAAAAAAAAAATAGCATAGACACAAATACAAATGAACAATGCGAAACATTTTCTTTTTGTGATAGTTATGTTATTTTAGAAACACCGATCTGTTATTGGGCATAATGAGTGCAATATAACTTCAAACAGAAACGCTGAATAGTAATTAATGGTTGTAAGTGTGATGCAGCTTCATATAGAAATAATGAATATTAATTGGACATTATGAGTGTCATATAACTTTATATAGAAACACTGAATATTAATCGGGCATTGTGAGTGTTATATAACTTGATGTAGAAAGACTGAATAGTAATTCTCCCCATCTATTCTCTTGGAATGATGTTCACAGTGTTATTTATAGGTTAGCTGTATTTGGAGTCCACATCAAGATAAGAAGAGTTCTTTATGATAATGCAAAGAAGCTATTGTTCCGATATGGCAGCTCAGTAGATGTATGACCTTATCCTAGTATAAACTAAGGCATCCGTAGACCTTGAGGGAGCATATCAGACTTTATACAGGGATCCGGGATCAGCCATCAATATATGAGCCTCGTGTATATTGGACAAGGTTAGGCAAGGCTTGACAGAGGTAAATTGCTTGCTTCTTGTATATCGATGTGGCCGGCAGAGCGGTTTAGATGAGGGTTGTTACATACACTCAGCTCATGACCAGGGATGCCATAATCACGTGGTTTGGTTACAAGTCAAAGATGATAGGTTTGCCAAATTGATGCAATCATATTGGCCACACACCATATTCTTACTAAAAGAATCATTAAGATAAGTCAAGTCTAATATCAGACAATCATGCATCAGTGTACAGTATATATATATATATATATATATATATATATATATATATATATATATATATATATATATATATATATATAGTAAGTGCCAACACCAACTTCTTAACCCTTTCTTCTGTTTTACCATTCCTAACATGGTTCATTCCATCTTGTGGTTTTGCTCGCTTCACCAAGACTTTCTCATCACCTGCTCAATGTGAAATATGCAAGAATGTCACCGGGGTAAATGCCATTTCCAGCATCCCAAATTTGTGCCTTCCATTCTTCAAATGACAAATAAAGAGAAAAACATTTGGTCAATTCCTCTCCTGGCGATTAGATTTTGGCCAGGTTAGGGTATCACTCCGCATAATAAAATGCCTTAAACATGGATGTTAGCGTCAAACACCACAGACTAGCATTGAGCACCTCTGTACTAAATCTAAACAAATTCTTCAATCTCCCATTCCCAATCCATCTCCCCAACCTTTTCATGACAACATACTCTTTGGTGCAATTATCTCTAAAATCTTCCTCCTGAATAATTCTATTGTCTTCACTGGAATTGGCTGTGGAGGAACTTGTTAAATTCCTAATTAAAAGCATCGATATTTGCATCTTTATGACTTGGGGCAATATTGTAATAAATTGTAATTATTTGAGATAATACAAATCTCTCGTTTCAATGGACTCAATTTCTGTAATAGAGATTCGTAAACTCTCACTGCTCGTTATTTTAATATTATGAAATTTAATGAGATTTAAATGTAAATCTAATACGATAACATTAAAGCACAATTCAAGGAACCCACCTTCACTGCAATAAGATTATGTGATAATATGACATGCGAACATTTGAACAGGAAGATCTATCACCAGTAATTATAGGGACCATTTAGAAACACAATTAGATGGGTAATTCTATATCTGATATTGTTGTTTAACATCAGGTGTACCTCTCCTTGAAGACAGCCGGGGTATTTTTTTTCCTCAACATTTTCTTCTATTCAGAGTATGTCATCTGAATGGGGCCTGAACAAGTGTATGAGGACATGGGGCCGTCAGCGATATAATCAAGGGAATTATATATTCCCTTTGGCTTGTTATCTCACCAGGGAGTTGGGAAGCCCCTAATTTGTCATCGGAAGTGTTATGTTAGATACACCGACTTTTGGCAGTGCATCCTGCAAATCACTATAATTGACCGGGGTGACAGACTTGCAGAAATATGATTGGTGAATTTATAGCGACCATGTGACATGCACAGATCAGATTTCAGGACAACACTTTTGCTTTAGGCACAATGCACCCATGTAGCTTTCAATTTTAGATTCAAAATGGTAACACTTGAGGCTGGTTATAAGACATATTAAGTGATTTGGTTATTGTCTTCACATGCTTTGTCGCTCTCTTTAATGATAAGAATAAGGTTTGTGTCTAATGTAGTTTTACTGTATGTAAACTAGGGTCATGGAAACTGTTGCACACCATCTCTGTCAATCTGATGTGTCAGATTGAACTAAGTATCGTAAGGTATATCCTAGAATATAAAGGATATAGTTGATGCAGTGCTAAGATAGCAAAGCAGTTAACCCTACCTTTTGCTTTCTTACACAATTTCTAATTTGTGTTCCAAGAAAAAAAACATTAAAAAAAATATCTGTGATTTAGTGATAGAACACCGTGTGTTGATTGTTCCCAAGAAAAGAAATTGTGTCCCCTGTTGCTTAATTGCTCATAATATTTGCAAAGAACTGCAAGGCATTCTCACACCTAACTGAGCACAGGATTGAAATAGTATTCTGTAGGATACTGTTCATTTCCACAATTCCCTCAACAGGATCGCAAACTGATTTTTGTACAAATGCTCTTAGATTTGGACAGACATATATATCTTGAAACACTGAATTTAAAAACTGGATAGTACAGAGCAAAAATATCCATTCTTTAAGATCATGAAATTACATATAACTACTTTATATATGGATTAAAAATCTTCTCAGTCAAGATCATTATCAATGTAGTGTTATATGACTGAAGGGAGAAGAAATGAAATTACATAAAACAAACAATGTTGACGCTATGTTAACATTTTATTCCCTGTAATTGTGTACACAGAAAAAATGGTGGACTATAAATGTTATAAAATCTATATAATTCCATCATGATATTAGATGATATTTAAGTGTTAGTTACGATGAAAAAAGAGGCTTCTCATAAGAAATTGGTCTTAAATTAAAGTCGAGCTGTAAGTCTCTCCGGCTAAATATATAAATATATAGATATACAACATACCATGTTAAGGTTATGGGAATCCTTGATAATATAATATAGAATTCAAGTTTTAAAAAAAATGAATTTTGGATAAAAATACAGTATTACGATTGTTTAGTAAAGCACGTGATATGAAATGTAGTGAAGACTCTGGTTTCATCAAAATACGAACATCTCAGATCCTTAGCTGGAATGAAGTCTCCAGAAAAAAAAAATCGAACCCTATTAAATCTTGCCAATTGTTAGTCCTTAATAAGAAGGGGCCGCAGAGCACTTTTTTCAACTATTTTCCCAAAATCCCATCTGCTTTTATAAGTCTCGTTTGCTTTTACTAAATGTCGTCAGCCTTTTAGACGCGGGAAAATTAGTGTCGCACTCCTGAATGGCCGCTAAGATTCTTCACGTCTTATTACTTGGCAAGCTTTAATATTCCACCCCGGCATTGGAGAAGACGAGAACCATTGAAAAGCAACAACACACCACTACACTCCTACCATACACCTCCTCCTTGACATTATTTTTCAAAAAAATGAATACTCATTTATATGTTTTATAGATGACAACTTCTCCGATGTAATTATGAGAATTAAAAAGATTATAACAAAATAATCTGGCACCAGTTAAATTTGTTGATTTTCCATGTATGTATGTTTATGTACGTAATAATGTACACTGTATATTTACTGCAGAGTTACTATAAGATAAAATGTCTATTTGCAACCGACAGTGTGTCCAATGTCAGTGGAGTTGGCTAATTAAAAGCAGCATAAAAGGTCATTTTGAGTCATCGCTGGCCACACAAATCTTTTTGCAATCAGGAATGTGGCCCCTGGGCCAGGATCGGACATAACAAGCCCTAATACCGTCTACTTACGTTTTCACACCAAGCAATATCCCGTGTGATGCAAAAGACGAACTTTGCCATATATGGTGCGATGTAAAAGACGAAATGTCCTTTGATGTAAGAGTGAGGCTCTTATGGGAGATTCGTCAGACTTATATGAGACTAAATGCTCCTCAGCTCAAGTCTAATGTCCAGAATGTCCTGTGGACATTTCCATACTATGGTACAAATTGTCCTAATTTGATCCTAATTTTCTCTCATCCCCTTTTGCTTGTAGCAGCCCCCGGGTTCTGATTGGTCACAGGAATAGATAGGTGTGGAAGAAAAGTAGAAATTGTGCGGAATAAAGCAGAAACAAGGTCAGGTGTTTTATGAAGGCGGATAGTCTCATCAAGGGCGAGACTTGTGGCCTTTTGGTCCAAGAGAACAAGCTGCAATCTGGCCTCTGGGAGAAGCAAGGGTTTAAATGAATTCCCATCCTTTGTGCAAGAGAAGGCAAGGATATAAGTAGCGTCCTTGAGGGATCCGTCTTGCTATCGACCACACTATCCACCCTGGGCATACATGCATAAAAGTAGTCAAGTCTAGCTGAAAACTGCAATGCATCACTCATGGACCCAATCAAATCAAATTCGATTACAAGATGTAAACTTAATTAAGCAGTAATCATTTACATCTGTGTTTTAAAGTCATATGGTTTCCTTAAGAAATATGATTTTTGGTATATATGTATACCATATTGATAATACTTTACTACTTAGGTAGGTGTGATCGTTCACGCATCTCAAGTACATCTGTGTACAAAAAGTTCAGCAATCAGCTCATAGCACTTTACTAGCTATATTTTGGGAAGCCTTTGTGACAGGGTTCCCTCGTGCTAAGAGACTCTCATCTCGTGTAGAGATGAGAAAACACGAGAACTGAGGACCGTGATGAGGAGATGTATGAAGCCGTCAACACGGACCCAGCTCCCTGAGGCAGGGCTACATGTTTGGATTACTTCTAATCTGCCCACTTGTTCCGTACTCTCCCAGCTTTCCTTCTGATCTGTGTATATCACTTGAGTACATATTGATCTTCCAAGAGCTGAGAGGATGGCTTTTAAAAATACAGGAACTCATGTGTTGGAATTCAACTACATCTGGCTGGACACAAACCTTCAGGTTATAGATTATATGCAGCTCTATCATTACAAAGGGGTCATGATTTTCTTTGGTGGTAGCATATATGTGTCTTTAAATTTTGTAACCAATTATTCAAAGAGATACTATATTTCAATAAATTCAATGATTGAATGATTAATCGACGCATTCTGTTTCGCCGCATTCTGTTTGTCAGTTTCACCGAATTAAAGTTATTTTGTGATATGATTTTGATATTAAAGTTTTAAATTTCATTTAAAGTGATCATTGGACAGTGAACAGAATGAGTTTGTCCTAATGACGTGTGAGCTGACGTTATTCATGTCAGGCGTGGGTATGATTCAGGAAAACATGATTTTGAGCCCTGCGTTACTGTAATTAAAGTTCAATATGAATAACATCGGATGGAGGAAACAAACAGTGGATCCAACCGTCAAATCAAGAAATGCCTGTACTTTGTCTTGGGATCTACACCTAATTACTCATGGACTGCTGACTTCGTTTATTTGTAAACTGAAAACCAAATGATTTAATATTCATTCTGGTGTGAAGATTTACATTAGAGTATTATTACAATACTCAGATAGTTTATTCCGCATATATGAGATTATAGTGTGTTATTTTTGGGTCTATATTCTGGACTGGCTGCCTCACTCAGCTCATGCCTCATCAATTTCCCATCATCCTCTGTGTACTTCCTGTGCCACGTGACGCCGTGCTGGTGTCAAGGAGACCAATCAACAGAATAGTGTACCATATTGAATTTACAAACAAAATATATTGTTATGCAACACAGGTAAGTGAATGTTTGCAATCATGTCCACACAAATCGAAATGATCTGAATTTTTGCCGTCAAATTGTGCTTACATCTCTCAATTATCTCTATTTGTTAAAATTTACAATATTGTTTCACAGCATTTGCATGGACAAAGAGCACGTCTCATACCATCAACGTTAACCAATCTCAAGTCCAAGAGAAACTGTGAGCTAACATGAGAAATCAATTTTAACAAACAATAGAATACCTTTCTTTTGGGGACACAAAGCCTTTGAATTATCTGTCAAATTCCTGAGGAACACCAAAATACTTTGGCATATCGACCAGAAGAGTCATTCAACCTACCATTTGGCCGAACAAAATTTGGCCGGAAGTTGCCTCTAAGTGTCAACGGGTCACCGATCGAGAGTCTTAGGACTGGCACCACATTATCAACATTAATTTGAATGTCATTAAAACGACCCAGTTCACATTAATGTGTCAAGTGGCATAGAAATCGATTGCCAGATCAGGGCGAAATGGGACTTGGCTTTTTATGACAGGAAAAGGACAAAGGCAAAAAGAGAAGGAGTGGCCACAAGTGGCAAGTCATAGTAGAGTAACGCAGTTGAAATATTTCAAACAAACGACCATTGAAAACGATATTTTCCCCATCTATTGACTGTGGTAATTATCCTGTTTATGTACAGACAAAATAGGCTTTTTATATGACAGAGAGGCTACTATTTTCTATTGGAATATTGAAATATTGAAACGTTTTAGAACATATCATATGAGGGATGTGGTACAAGATCCCAGTTAAAAAACCAACTTGCTGTATTACGTTTGTTAAGGTTTGGTTCAAACTGAAATATTTTAAATGCTCTTTGTACAGACATATTCAAGGTTAGCCTCTTGTCCAAATTACTCAAAGTTTAAAATCCTTTATTAAATCTTATATTGTCAGCTTTGTAGCCTCCATGTTATAGTTTATTTGCAAATGTGTCTGAGCTCCGAAAATCCCTGAAATAAAACCCCATCTTTGGTTTCTGTATGAAGTTAGTTTTTGAATATTTTCTACGTTTGCAAAATGCAATAATTCAATTTCATACATTCTGATGTGCATATCATTTAAATATAACCCTGACATGAAGATTTCATCTTCAGCATAAAAATATATTTGTACTAATTTGAACCATGTACTTTTATCATGGGAGAGAGACGTCTAACCAACTTGATAACGTCATTATATTTTCTACATATTAGCATATTGACATATTGACATATTGGAACCCCAATATGAAGATTTCGTCTTTTTTAGGTATAGAGACATCATTATACATATTTTTCAACCTAAAGAAGGCCTTTTCAATAAGAGTGCAGAGGAAATGATCTCTGACACCTGACATCCTTCATATGTTAGGTAACGAAACCTTCCAATCTGTGGTCAACTGACGGCTTCCGCGCTCCGGGCCGATTATCCCCATGTATTAGTGTTCTTATCTGAATGACATCTGACAATATCTAGAATTTACATTTTGTTGTACTTAGCAGCAATATATATAGATACCCAAGAGTCTTCACAGCCATATGTGCCTCCCGGAATAAGAAAATAACAACATAATATTGTATAAAAGCATGTTTTTAAAAAAAACCTATTACCTTCAAAGTGGAATAGACAACCCGAACCTAATAAGCTCTGTTTATATTTGAATTAAAGAGGTCATTACAGAATATTAAGAAAGATCACATGTCAGATCTATGATGCAACAGCTTCACAAATATAGGAGTGTTTATTATCATTAAGTGTTCCCCGCCGGGCGTTATCCCCACTGCCAGCCAAGCTTCCACACACAACTTGCCTGACAATAGCAAGGATTGTGGCTTGTCTTACACAACTTGCCTGACAATAGCAAAGATTGTCGCTTATTGAGCTATGTGCCACATAAATGATTCCTAACCAATCTGAGGAGAGAGAATGTAACAGAGCATTGTGTTGTCAATTGTACCTTAGAACTCATATATAGTACAAAGAGATAATATTTTCATCACTAATTGAAATTTAAAACAACGACTTTGTTATGTGAGAAATCGTACTGTGTTGTGATATCCACTTAATCAAATACATTTGACGCAAAGGATATTTAAATTTCTAATAATCTCAATATTAAAACAACGCACAGAAATGATTTTTATTTTTTAAGTACAATAAATGTGTTTTCCAAAGTAAAAAACAAGTGTTAAATACTATTACTTTGGAAATTAAATGGGAATAGATGACGTTTGCCAGTCTATTAATTTTCAGATCAAGATAACAGGCAATCATTTGGCAGTCAGAAATATGTATCTGGTTTATATGATAAACTCATATTTCAGCCAGGTGCCAATTCTAATATTAGAATGATTATAAACATGACTTGCCTGCTTATCAATTAGGATAAGACAATAAAACAAACGACAATGGGAGAGTTTTGGGAACAACTTGAGTGTAAAATAAAATGTCATAAAATTTATGATTTTTTAAACATGACTATGAAAATCTTATCCAGCAATATGGTTAACATTGGTACTTATGTGTACAAAATTGTAATAAGGAGGAAGCATAAAAATCGTATGTACTACATTTGCAAACTTGAAATTTGAACTGAATTAAATTATTTTTGTCATAATATTAATATTATTGTAATATGTACAACATAATTGCCATTGTAAATGTTTTTCTGGAACAATAAACCTAACCAGCATTCGCGAATATATCAGATTTTCACATACTTAAGTATTTTCAAAAATAACTATTTTCAAGTTCATGGACAACAAAATATGTACGTATTTTGGAATCAGGAAAAAAATATTACATTGCTGATTATGTCGTTTCATTATATGACAAACAGAATATGACAGTATATATCTTTTAAATTACAAAATACATTGCTTTGTTTTTTGTTGTTTTTTTTGTTTTTGTTTTTGTTCTTTCAATTAATTTAACATTTTACCGATTAGCACAATGTTAGCAGAAAGACTCCCGTTGACAAAATTTTTTTTGTCAGGAATCAAACCCTGGTCTCCAGTCTCCTGGTCTCCAGTCTCCTGGTCTCCAGTCTCCTGGTCTCCAGTCTCCTGGTCTCCAGTCTCCTGGTCTCCAGTCTCCTGGTCTCCAGTCACCTAGTCTCCTAGTCTCCTGGTCTACAGTCTCCTGGTCTACAGTCTCCTGGTCTCCTGGTCTCCGGTCTCCTGGTCTCCAGTCTCCTGGTCTCCAGTCTCCTGGTCTCCACTCTCCTGGTCTCCAGTCTCCTGGTCTCCAGTCTCCTGGTCTCCACTCTCCTGGTCTCCAGTCTCCTGGTCCCCAGTCTCCTGGTCTCCAGTCTCCTGGTCTCCAGTCTCCTGGTCTCCAGTCTCCTGGTCTCCAGTCTCCTGGTCTCCAGTCGCCTAGTCTCCTAGTCACCTAGTCTACAGTCTCCTGGTCTCCAGTCTCCTGGTCTCCTGGTCTCCGGTCTCCTGGTCTCCAGTCTCCTGGTCTCCAGTCTCCTGGTCTCCACTCTCCTGGTCTCCACTCTCCTGGTCTCCAGTCTCCTGGTCTCCAGTCTCCTGGTCTCCAGTCTCCTGGTCTCCAGTCTCCTGGTCTCCAGTCTCCTGGTCTCCAGTCTCCTGGTCTCCAGTCTCCTAGTCTCCTAGTCTCCTGGTCTACAGTCTCCTGGTCTCCTGGTCTCCTGGTCTCCTGGTCTCCTGGTCTCCTGGTCTCCTGGTCTCCTGGTCTCCAGTCTCCTGGTCTCCAGTCTCCTGGTCTCCAGTCTCCTGGTCTCCAGTCTCCTGGTCTCCACTCTCCTGGTCTCCAGTCTCCTGGTCTCCAGTCTCCTGGTCTCCAGTCTCCTGGTCTCCAGTCTCCTGGTCTCCGGTCTCCTGGTCTCCGGTCTCCTGGTCTCCAGTCTCCTGGTCTCCACTCTCCTGGTCTCCAGTCTCCGGTCTCCTGGTCTCCAGTCTCCTGGTCTCCAGTCTCCTGGTCTCCAGTCTCCTGGTCTCCAGTCTCCTGATCTCCACTCTCCTGGTCTCCACTCTCCTGGTCTCCACTCTCCTGGTCTCCAGTCTCCTGGTCTCCAGTCTCCTGGTCTCCAGGTCTCCAGTCTCCTGGTCTCCTGGTCTCCAATCTCCTGGTCTCCAATCTCCTGGTCTCCAATCTCCTGGTCTCCAATCTTCTGGTCTCCATTCTCCTGGTCTCCGGTCTCCTGTCTCCAGTCTCCAGTCTCCTGTCTCCAGTCTCCAGTCTCCTGGTCTCCAGTCTCCTGGTCTCCAGTCTCCTGGTCTCCAGTCTCCTGGTCTCCAGTCTCCTGGTCTCCAGTCTCCTGGTCTCCAGTCTCCTGGTCTCCACTCCCCTGGTCTCCAGTCACCTGGTCTCCAGTCTCCGGTCTCCTGTCTCCGGTCTCCTGTCTCCAGTCCTCAGTCTCCTGGTCTCCAATCTCCTGGTCTCCAATCTCCTGGTCTCCAATCTCCTGGTCTCCAATCTCCTGGTCTCCAATCTCCTGGTCTCCAATCTCCTGTTTCCAGTCTCCTGGTCTCCAGGTCTCCAGTCTCCTGGTCTCCAGTCTCCTGGTCTCCAGTCCCCTGGTCTCCGGTCTCTTGTCCTCCAGTCTTACATGTTATTTATAGATCAGCCACGTCTTTGTCTATATTGAACCATGCAGACACAATCATTCTAGTATAAGGGCACAAGAAGAATACACTTGAAAATCTCCGACTGGCTGTTGACCCCTGCCCAGGTCTCCCAAAGTGTCTTGAGCAATATTATGAGTACTGTCATGAGTCATGTATGAAGCAGTGTTTTAAGCCATGTCTCCCAATGTTTTTTTTCCTTTCAAGAGCCAGGCATAGCAAGAAAACATGTATAAAACAAGAACATGTTATGTTTATGGAGGTTTATTTCTTCATTGAACCATCAGTAGATCTCTATTTTGACTAGTTACAAACTTCATTAAAAAAAGTCACAGTCCTATGGTGGATCACTTTATGGGCATATTGATTGATGTATTCTTTATTTGTCTCCCATACCCATGATAATACAAACTTTTGTGATTTTTGTCTTTTGTGTAAAATTCTTTGAATCGCAATGGTTTCCCAGATATAACATTAAAGCCCTTAGTATATTTATCGCATGAGAAAAACATAAGTATATTTATTCATGAAGAAAACATTTCGTCTGACAGCAAACGTATTTATTCCAATCCTCTTTCCTGATCAGATACAGAGCTTTGTGATCTCTTTACCATCAAAGGTCGTACTAAAAGTGAAAATAAGCAGACACCCGTCTGTACAGCAGAGAAATTTCATTAGCTGGTGGCGTGTTTTACTGGGAAAAGAGTTGTGGGCGACAAGCGACTGCCAGAAAGGGCGATTTACTACACCTTGTTTGTTGCGCCCAACAAAATAGTGCCAGCTGTTAACCTGATTTGGGGGTAGAGGTCTAATGGCGGACTGGGTCTCTAAATGGTGTTCTGACCACTTTGCTCCTGTGTGAAGGATGGGTCTGGAGAAACAAGGAGCATACAATATCATATCATCCTCGAACAAAATGGCACATGACAAAGAGGCACATACATGTTCATGAAGTTCCGGCGTCCCATAGGGACCAAAAGGAGTGCACTCCACGTACATCAAGATCCCTCCACGTGGAATTTACACCTCTCCAGAGTTATATCAATTTACTGCTTACATACATTTCGGTATTTCTCCCATAACATCGTGTTTCTGTTCTGTGATCAGTTCACAACTTGACCTGCACTGCGACTAAGCCAAATAAAGTAGCATTCTGAGATATCTATAAAGAGATCAGCCCTACATAGAGATGATGCCACAAAACAAAAGAAAACAAATTGATTTCTGGACAACAAGAAAACACTATAATGATTTACCCGCATATTTATCCTTTTTAAGCATTTGTACCATTTGATTAGCCTTTCAACAGAGATTTCAAATAAGATGCATCACACAAACACGAGCTGTCTGCAAACCAAATGATAAAAATAGGTTTGATCTCAGCCATGTGTCTATATATAGCATTACTATATATATAAACTAAGGGCATGAAAGCTCTTGCTCCACATTTATATCAGCCTGATGTTTAAAATCGAATTAAAAATACTTATGTACATCCTAAAATTTAAAGGATATGATTCATTCAAGGATAAGATAACAAAGCATTTTTTAAAAGTGAAAATTTTACCTTATGCCTTTTCTTTGATGAAGTTGAAAATTGTGTTCCAAGAGAAATAAGAAAAGACCGGTGATTCAGTGGTGGAACACCCTCTAAATAATATCATTCCCTAGGAAAGTTACAAATTTTGCGCCCCCTGTTGTTTAATTGGTTATAATATTTGCAAAGAACTGCAAGGCATTGTCACACCCCACTGAGCACAGGATTATAGGATTGTATGGGACACTATTCATTTCCATCATTCCCTCCATTGGATCACAGGCTTTTTGGATTTTTGTACAAGTGATCTCAGATTTGGGCAGAAATATTAATTAAGGTAAGGCTAGTTTTAATTTTGAAATACTGAATTTAAGGATTGGATGGCACAGATCAGAAATATCCACACCTCAAGTTCATAAAAGTAAAATTGATAACTTTATACATGGAATAAAAATGATCTCATCCATGGTCGTGATTTAGGCTTTCATCCCTTTAGTTCTATATGAGTAAAGAGAGAATTGTCATTGCGTTAATCATATCACACAATTTCAACACTATCTTAGCTTTTCAGATTCCCTATGCACACAAATATGTATATATTTCTGTATACATACATACATACTTTATATTTCTGTATACATACATACTTTATATATATATGTATATATATATATATATATATATATATATATATATATATATATATATATATATATATATATATATATATATATATATATATATATATATATATATATATATATATATATATATATATATATATATATTCATATTCTTGTTGTCCATAACACAAGTAGTGCCTTTCTCAAGGAGTCCTCGATGTGGTAAGTGTATATGCATTTTCCACTTCTTTCCTGAAGAGCTCCTCAGTGCAGGAGTGGACAAATTGCTTTGTGTTTTGTGGCTTTTCCCTTGTCCGTGTCATGCCTCAACAGTAACACTACCATGTAATCAGTATAAATTGTAAGCCCAAGTCTCATTTATAGCACGTTGAATTGACCAACCTTTTTCACCGGCCACTAGGCAAGCTGTGGAGGCCTCTTTCCCATCTACTCTTTTCCTGGGATTAATCTTACACGGTCTATAAAGTCTCCACCACTGTCTTTTTGCACGCCAGTTGGTGGAACATATATATATATCTCAATTGTATGATATTTCTCTTTGGCAGTAAAGTTTTATAAATTTACGAAATGAAAATATTGCTTATTTGATGATCTCTTATGAAATAGTATTTCACAAAGGAAACAAACTTTCGTGCAGATTTCTTATCTTAGTAATTAGGATAAGGATTACATTTTAGAAACAAGGAAAACCAATTAATAAATTAAGCACAGCCTTTCTGAAAGCAAAGCAGCATTTCTGAATTATAACTTATGTAGCCAAATGCCCCAAAGGAATGTGATCTCCAAACAAATTGCAAATACGCATTGCCTCAACTCATTTATAACACTCAATATACTCATATACAGGTAAACACGAGGAGGACGGCATACATATATATATGTAAGCCATTTTATACATTTTTTGTATCAAGGCTGAATTGAAGGATTGAAATGTAGAGATGCAATTAACACTCCATATTCATTAACACAATATTCTCCCCATTCTGGCTGATGAAAATCTAATAGATATCTATCATTCATTATGTTGTGGAAATGTGTGCCTAGTTTGATTCTGCACTTGGATTATTTTTGAGATGATCAATGTGTCTGTATTAGGCTTCACAGAGGGCCGGTATGTATCTTTGCACATCCCCCGGTAAGCCACAGCGAGGGTGACAGATTCAATCAGGGATAATGGCCACGGTGGCACAGGTCCATAGAGAAACTACTCTACAACCTCCAATGGCCATCAGATGCAGGCCACATGCACTGATGATGAACTCATTGAGATACCCGTACCTCACTATGAACCAGGCAAATATACCACATAAGAGTTCACATAATTCCCTAACCGATGGATATTTGCCACGACATGCATTTAGCCAATCTGGTGCTTTGACACGTATCTACAAAATGTAGTCCTTTGAAATGTATCTAGCCCCAGATAGACTTGATACACTTTGATATGTATCTAGCCCCAGATAGACTTGATATACTTTGAAATGTATCTAGCCCCAGATAGACTAGAAACACTTTGATATGTATCTAGCCCCAGATAGACTTGATACACTTTGATATGTATCTAGCCCCAGATAGACTTGATACACTTTGATATGTATCAAGCCCCAGATAGACTTGATACACTTTGATATGTATCTAGCCCCAGATAGACTTGATACACTTTGATATGTATCTAGCCCCAGATAGACTAGATAAACTTTGATATGTATCTAGCCCCAGATAGACTAGATACAATTTGATATGTATCTAGTCTATCTTGACATTGGTCTATCTGTATGGTGCCTTTACATATATGTAGTTTGTATGGTGCCTTTACATATATGTATTCTATCTGATACCTTTACATATTGTATATCTGGTGCCTTTACTCTGTATATAGTATGTATGGTGCCTTTGAAACGTAAATAGTATTTGGCAAAATATTTGATTGAAAATGTACGTAAACTGACTAGCCATTTTCTCAAGATATGTGCCCATGTGTGTATTTAATTTGCTCCAATCTGCACGGGGACTAGATTGTAAATAACTTAACATCTGGTCATACGAGGTCAATGTTTTGAATGAGGTATTTCTTCCAGAGACTGGTTATATATTGCCTCCAACCTACTAGACGCCCAGAAAGTGTCGTATATTTTCCCAACACTGTTTAGCCTTTAAACATCGTGTCAGTGTGGGAGGACACGGGATTAACCTAATATATGGACCCAATTTTCACACGTATATTGGTGTTACAATGTTTTGCACGCCTCATTAAACTTCCAATGGGTCTCTGCCTGTAGCTCTGATCAGATTTCTGATACTATATGACCCATCAGGGGCAACATGAGACGATCAGGAACCATAATTTGACCTTAAATCAGCAGCAAAGTCTAGGTCGTCTACTTGCTCACCCAAGCATGAGAATCTGCTCACAGTAGTCAATCATTTGAGCAGCTCACTATATATATATATATATGTATATATATATATATATATATATATATATATATATATATATATATATATATATATATATATATATATATATATATATATATATATATATATATATATATATATATATATATATATATATATAGCCAGCTTGAAATAAATTCCCAAAATTCTAGACGCATATACCCTTCAAACTGAAATTTTCTGAATACTTTACACATCATCATATTAAACCCATGGTAAAAGCGAATTCCATTTTTCAGCTCTCACATGATCCTGGGACAATCGTATCATGGTTTTCTCATATGAGCAGAACATGACTTTAAACTAAGCAGATATGCCCAAGAGAAAGGCACGCACGTATCTGGTTGCTACTTCTGTCACCGAAGACAAACGGAAATGAATGGGATTTTACCCACAATTCCCCGTGCAGGAAATGATCTGAGAAGAGCTCGTTCGTCAAGGCTCAGAAGGGATGCATAAATCATTTGTTTGTTTTACATATATATATATATATATATATATATATATATATATATATATATATATATATATATATATATATATATATATATATATATATATATATATATATATATATGCACTGATATTCATCAAGATTTTAGACATTTAAAGCAAAACTGAAGCTAAAACAAAACAACAATGAAGCAAAGTAGAAAAGAAAACTACTAATCAAAGTATTTAAGCAGTTTATATATTAGTCACAAGAGGCTTAAAAGTTTTAAAAACCCTTAAAATGTACAAAACAAAAATCGGAAGGCAAGGCTCACCTGATTCCGTGCATATGCTAACCCTTCAATCTACTCGATATATGTTTGTGTAATCTCAGAGCAGAGGCCAAACATGTAAAGTCTCCAAAGGCATTAAATAAATAATCTCAGAGATTGCAGTCTATATGTAGTCAAGTGGCTGTGCTGCTTCATAAGCTCTGATAAAGGCTCCAAGGGTGGCATAGATGGGAGAGATATGGATACATTAATCAAATCAGATACAACTGCCTGGTGACATTTTCTCCCTGTTTTTTTCACTTTGGATACTGACCAATATCATATATACATATATATATATATATCATATATACATATATATATATATATATATATATCATATATACATATATATATATATATATATATTAACATGGGTCTCACTTACTGGGGCGATAAAATCCACCACAAGAGACGGCATTAATTTGGTATGATTTTGATATGCGATATGGTTGTGAGCATAACCTGTGATGGGTCGAGAACAATTCTAAATATATTTAGGGCACTGACATGTTCTGGTCGTGTCCCATTGGACACATGCGTGTTTATGAACAACTTGAGGGCGAAATTCATATCATATTATTTTGTAAATTATATCTATCGATCCACCGGATTCTGTTTGAATTATTGCTGTAATTGGGTTTTTTTCCAGAGGTAATAATAAAAACTAGTTGATTATAAAACACATACTTTGTGATTTTTCTGGTGGTTTTCCATGTATCGTTTTCACGTTTATCTGCCATTTGATGCCATAATTCTAGTAATATATTTTGTTCTGTTATTCTCGGGAGTTCAGAACTGTTTGAATAATTTCTACAATCTTATTATTACCCATGTTCTAATTCGTATCAATTTGATCGAGGTGTCAATTACCAAATGTTCTATGAGCAATTAACGTAATATTTGCCTTTTTAATATTTTTGTTTGCTTGATAATGGCGGTTGTCTATGGCTTCTTACTCGGCTTTTTAAATTTCCATTATTCGTTTATCTCAGAGTGATGGTCACCTTTGGCTTCTTACTGTGGCTTTTAAGTGTCCATTATTTTTGTATCTCAAAGTGATGGTCACCTTTGGCTTCTTACTGTGGCTTTTAAGTGTCCATTATTTGTGTATCTCAGAGTGATGGTCACCTTTGGCTTCTTACTGTGGCTTTTAAATGTCCATTATTTTTGTATCTCAGAGTGATGGTCACCTTTGGCTTCTTACTGTGGCTTTTAAGTGTCCATTATTTGTGTATCTCAGAGTGATGGTCACCTTTGGCTTCTTACTGTGGCTTTTAAATGTCCATTATTTTTGTATCTCAGAGTGATGGTCACCTTTGGCTTCTTACTGTGGCTTTTAAATGTCCATTATTTGTGTATCTCAAAGTGATTGTCATCTTTGTCTTCTTACTGTGGCTTTTAAGTGTCCATTATTTTTGTATCTCAAAGTGATGGTCACCTTTGGCTTCTTACTGTGGCTTTAAAATGTCCATTATTTGTGTATCTCAAAGTTATTGTCATATTTGGCTTCTTACTGTGGCTTTTAAGTGTCCATTATTTGTGTATCTCAGAGTGATGGTCACCTTTGGCTTCTTACTGTGGCTTTTAAATGTCCATTATTTTTGTATCTCAGAGTGATGGTCACCTTTGGCTTCTTACTGTTGCTTTTAAATGTCCATTATTTTTGTATCTCAAAGTGATTGTCATCTTTGTCTTCTTACTGTGGCTTTTAAGTGTCCATTAGTTTTGTATCTCAAAGTGATGGTCACCTTTGGCTTCTTACTGTGGCTTTAAAATGTCCATTATTTGTGTATCTCAAAGTGATTGTCATCTTTGGCTTCTTACTCGGCTTTTCAAGTGTCCATTATTTTTGTATCTCAAAGTGATGGTCACCTTTGGCTTCTTACTGTTGCTTTTAAATGTCCATTATTTTTGTGTCTCAAAGTGATTGTCATCTTTGTCTTATTACTGTGGCTTTTAAGTGTCCATTATTTTTGTATCTCAAAGTGATGGTCACCTTTGGCTTCTTACTGTTGCTTTTAAGTGTCCATTATTTTTGTATCTCAAAGTGATTGTCATCTTTGGCTTCTTACTGTGGCTTTTAAGTGTCCATTATTTGTGTATCTCAAAGTGATGGTCATCTTTGGCTTCTTACTGTGGCTTTTAAGTGTCCATTATTTTTGTATATCAAAGTGATGGTCATCTTTGGCTTCTTACTGTGGCTCTTAAGTGTCCATTATTTGTGTATCTCAGAGTGATGGTCACCTCTGGCTTCTTACTGTGGCTTTTAAATGTCCATTATTTGTGTATCTCAGAGTGATGGTCATCTTTGGCTTCTTACTGTGGCTTTTAAGTGTCCATTATGTATGTATCTCAGAGTGATGGTCACCTTTGGCTTCTTACTGTGGCTTTTAAGTGTCCATTATTTATGTATCTCAGGGTGTTTCATGATTATCCGTGGCTTCATATACATGTACACATGCACATCGTTATATACCGGTCCTCAGTCATGAAAACTGAAAGATAATATTCCAAGGGCATCCCATTTTTTACATTAACATTAATCATTAACATTTACATTTTACATTAACATTAATCCACATTTGTCACAATCACTCTTAATATAATGGAGGAACAGATCTTCTACCAGGCAACATGTACATGAATCTTTTTTCCAATGGATTTACAGTTTGTATTTTCAACATAAGTTTCTTATTTGCGCTCAGGGTAGATAACTGCCTTAATAAACACTTTTGCCTTAATAAACCCTTCTGCCTTAATAAACACTTCTGCCTTAATAAACACTTCTGTCTTAATAAACACTTCTGTCTTAATAAACCCTTCTGTTCACCCCGGAAAGAACCTACTGAGCCCATCCTGTGCGAAAAACACGTTTTAGCAACAACTTTATTTCTCAAGTCTAAATGTGAACCAGGAATCTTGGTGGTCAAAGCTCACTGCTTGTTTTTTGTGCTGATTCTATGTTCACGTGCGTTTATGTGAGCTCTAGAGGTTTTATGATCATTGGAGGTACCATTTATGCACCTATATATTGTCTGTACAAATATGTTTGTTCGTGTGTTTCAGGGGAGTTGATAGAAGCCGAAGAAAACCACACGCCTTTTCTGGATGATAAAAACTGTCCTCGCAAACCAGACTCAATTAAGAACAGAAAATGCTTCAAAAAGTGCAAGGATGATGTGGATTGCCGGGGCCGCAATAAGAGATGTCTGTGTGACGATGTCTGTGGAAAGAGTTGTGTTAAGCCAAGTAAGTACTGCTTCATGTTTACTCTCTCTTGATAGTCTTACTGATATTGTCTATCAAAAATGTACTGGAGTTTCACTGTTTAGGAAAGAAAAATAACACTTTCTTCTTGTTCTGATTGTGTGGCACTATTCTGAAATATTCTAACAATTACTGTATTCTGTGACCTGATGAATAATTCACTGATCTGATCGAGGTAGACTAACACCAGACAGGAGGTCAGTATATAGCTGTGATCACTGGTATTTATAGCTGTATGCCTTTGTACAAGGAGAGGAATATATATGTAAGATATTGCTGTAAATGATTTGTTTGATATTGGAAGAGGATCATCTCGAACACCATGGATATGCCACGAACGGTTAAATCCAATTAAGAAAATTCGTTGTTTATTTGCATATCCAAGACAGCCCACGACATCCCCGGACATTTTTCAAAATTCATTTTACAAAATATACACAAAATGACATTAACCAGTCGTAACATAACTGTTCTCTAAAGTACGGTAATTGTTTGGTTGGACTTGTTCACATTTCATGACAATGAATGCAAGACGGATTATTTCTGGTTTCAAAATTAAAGGGCAAAAGACGTTGTCCTTCAAATTAATAATGTATCTTTTCCTTGATTTACTTAAATGAAGTGCTCTATTTGAAACAATATAGAGCTTACTACCAACTGAGGCAACAGAGTACAGGCTGCCTAACGTTTTACCCAGTGACATGTTTAATATGCAAGGTATCAAAGCAGAATCACTCGCAAGCAGCGCTGAGAAGCTTGTCTGCTTAAATGTGTGTTTCAGTTGTCACTTTGAGCTTGTCAAAGCACGTTATGTTTTAATGGATACTAGCAAGATGTGATTTGCGCAAACATAATGGAACCGATAGGCTATTTCATAAACCTGTCGTGTTTGAAACTAATCAGTTGGTGAAACGCCAACGTGTTGAGATTCTCGATGGTATAAGTTTTCCCTACAATCTGTGAAACTAGCACAAATTGGCCCGACAACCCTGATTCGATATGGGCTTCTCCAATAAAAGGCGTCTTCCTTCCCTAATATTTCTATTTCATCTTCATTTCTCCGTGGGTTACATCTTCAAGCTTACAACATTTGAACACCCAGATGTTGAATATTTCCTCTTCAATATTCTGGCATTGTATTTATTTTTTTCACTTTCCACACGAGTCCTTTTTTTCATTTTCTACCCCTGTCCATTCTGATTATATCATTCTTCCTTCTAGATGAGCTCCCTTTCCTGGTATCATATTAAAGGGGAAGCTGGTTGATACAGCAATTTCCCATCATCCCGTCTGGAGTGACTTCCGGTGGATGATGACAGATGTCTAAATACAATTTTTTGAAATCAAATTCTAATATTATTTTTCACGAACCCGAGAAACTGGATAACCTCGATGTCAGTCTATCTTTGATATTCATATCTAATATAATTATTAATCTGTCAGCAAAGTGAATAAGCCGCTCAACTGAGTAGACATTTTATTATCTCGGTTTGGCAACTGCTCTATTCACGTTATGGATTTGATAGAACAGTTTGTCAAAAACCACACTCGTATCAATACTTGCGGGAACAAGAACTCAAGTGCAAAACAAAATGACTTGAATGAGATTTTATCATGCAAGAAGGAAATGTGTTTTTGAAATACTAATTGCTTAATTTGATATATTTGATTTATTAAAAGATTTAATGTTTTCAATTGTGTCACGGCTTTCATCGCGCGCAATGTTATAATTATTATTCTTGTTGTTGTCATTTGTTACTCTTTGTTACACTATCAAGAAAGAAGAGAACTCCATTATATTACACATGCCCGTTTAATATATATACCTTATAGGATTAATTCATATGAATTCTCTCTGACATACAATAAACATACCGGCGTGGCTAATTATTAATATTCCAAGAACATTATATAAACATGAATTAAAAATGTCATTGCTTGCCTTCACTGGTTTCATTTTGTGTTTGGCCCTGAGGAGGTTTTAGGCCAATATCAGTATCAGTGCTTTCATAGCTTGGCTACCACTATCACAAACAATATTGCCACCAACACATTCCCTGTAAATGCACTCGCGGCTCAGTACCACATTCAACTATATGATCCCCCACGCATGTTCCTTACTTCAGTCTTTCAAGTCAGGTATATTCGCTTATGGGGAAAATATGTCATGCATTGCAGATAGATCTTGACGATCTTCCTCTCTCTGGTTAACAGGGTCCTCACAGATAGAATACAGATTTAAAATACGGGGGAAAGCTTTTACAATGTTGCAAAACTGGCTTTTCCTTACTTCTTATACATGGATGCTTTCAATGGGAAACCATTTCAGACACGTGAACTTGTATTTTAATCGTGCTTTCTTTAGAGGTTCAGAAAGATTATCAAGCACAACATTTTGGAACGTCTTAAAAGTAACTTGAATAGATCTAGAAAACTTTATTTAGATTTGCAAACTTATTGTTGATGAACATCTAATAATATCCATAACTATTGGTTATCAAATATCATTTGATCAAATAGCATTTGATATGATTGTTATGATGGATGTCTTTCATGTTATTCTTATATTCGTCATAGAATAAAGGACCAATTTTGTGTGAAGAACGGCTTTGTTAGCACTGTGCCAAGTTTAAATATTCATATTTTGATTAAACAAGCCACTAAGGGAATTGCCAAGAAAGCATAATCCTGAAAGCCATAACAGCCTCTCCGCTGTTAAGATTATCATTTCCTCTTTGCCCAGACGTTTTCCAAATGATCCCCCGAGGAATATTCCCCATAATATAAAAACATAAAAACAAAATCTCTGCTAGTTTCAGGGAATGCAAGCAAAACAATCCCTCAAGCAACCGTAGAAAGACATTCAGCTCAATTTCTACCCTTTGTCGATGGTAAATAGAGCCGATATATCTTATTGAAATTGGCACATGTCTAAATTTATTAGCGATAACTCTGGTTTGAATGTGGACGTAGTCTTCTACAATTGAATTGTGGCTGCCCTTGCCGGGGACATTGCTTCGGTCCTCTTTAGCACGAGACGGTGCCTCACCTACAACTGACAATGTAGCAAACTTAAGACCAGAACTCCTCATAACTAAATGCGACTTTTATGTCCAGTGTCTTCTTGCGTTAGAAATAATGTCGATTGACTTCCAAGGAAAAGCACTTTTATTGTCGTTAGATTAGATCAAACCTATTTAAGAAAGATAATAGTTGTACTTTCCGGATTTATTGGCCATTAATATACATTGACTGCTTGTTTTAAAGGACATGTTGGTCTGTTATTAAATAACCCCACATGGGGCCAAATTTGCACGATCATGTCTGCATTAAAATTCAAACAATATTAAGGTTTTAAAACATCCACATACAGGATTACTGTGCGTGCGGTATCCATGTTGTATTAGTTATTGTTCTGTCAATCCTCACGTCATAGATTTAGCGCTGCTCTATTAAAACTCAAATGCTCCTTTGGATAATCTTCCCCAAATATATCCGGAAAAATATGATCTCGATTGATATGACTTTGAGTCTAAGGCTTTGATGTTATTATTTAACTAATACTACCAGCTTTAAAGTGATATATTGAGTTTGTGGCATATGATGAGTTATGACTTTTATAATGAAATGAAGTATTTCAATAGTAGTTTTTTTTTCTTTAACTTTTTGCTTGTGCGCATGTCGAATAATAATCTTGAAAATCTTAACTGCAACACGATAGTATTTTCCACTTATTCTACGGGAAATAAGATATTTAATCTATAATTTAACCCAATATTTTATTCAAAATGATGTAATTACTAAACTCAAAAAGTGTTTAACGTGATGCTATAGGCCAAATTAATAGAATCTATCAGGTGCTAAAACAAAATTTTATGTTTTGGACAAAAGGCAATATAAGATTTTATGTGGGATCTTGCACATCTCATATTATGTAGTCATATTTCCCCACCTGTGCAGGCATACGGTAACATCAACATCAATAGCCCACCATTCTACATTTGGGTAGTTAGTTGGATTACCGATTTTATTTTACCTGAAACGCACACGTACTGATATATGCTATTTATGCCATGATGAGTAATAAAAATATCAGTAATCGATAAAATAATGATGCGTCCACATCACCAATAATACCAGGATGAGTGATCACCACCAATAGTATCATAATATATTATTATCTCTGCCACAATACCAGGATGGGTTGTTAGTAAAATCAGTAGTCAATTTTAAAATATTAACTTATTAAAAACTGTATATCACTAAACAAACTTGTTCCAAAACATTATTTTTGAAAGCGCCATTGTCAATCAAATATTTTCTGATATCTATTATCTGATATCTATGGAACTTACCCGGTACATGTCTGGGGCATGAGGCAGACCTCAGCATTCCAAGATGGCCTCGGAGCTGACTTGATTCCTACCCCGATCATATTGTGTTCTCATTTACAGCTTAATAATGGTGATAGTAAGCTATTAATGAAAACACAAAGACCTCATCATCTGAGCCCGATGCATTGTGTCCAGCCAAGCTGATATTCAACCGCAGCCACTCAGTCTAAGGAAATGAGATAACGTAAATTCAATAAGGAATTGTGATATAAATGGAATCATTGAGGGAAATGATGCCATTTTCTTTTAGAAGGAAAAAAACAACTAACCTTACACAGCAGATGTTCATCATTGCCTACTGCAAGCAGATATTTATCAATTAGCCAGATATGGAATCTGTCTTGAGGCAACCGTTGCCGATAAAATACGGAGTACTGGCGGACGGAGCGAAATTAAGTGAATTATGAGATTTCATTATTTTGCCTGATTACTAGTCCTGAATAACATACATTTGTTGGGAGGATTGATGAAAACAGCCTCCTTAATGGAAAACTTTATTTAATTCTCCGCGCGAGAGGAGGGAATACAGGAATTGTATTGGCCCTGTTAGGGCGAGGTCACTTTAACAATGGAGATTGCTTTCCTACTTGCAATAATATCGCAAGGGGAAAAGATCATCATTATTTCAGTTCTAAGTCTGATCATTTCATATCGTGATTTTTGAAAGAGAAAATTTAACATAATATTAATCATAAATGGTTGATTTGTGTATGTTCTAAATCCTTGCAAAGGGATATTGTTTGTATTGATTCCTTGTTGTTATTACCCATCAAATTACCCATTTAAAATTATGCAGTTTTACCAAATATTTTCAGGTTTGTCAACTGGACAAAAGCTTGACTCAGTTCAGTTACTCCATTGTGGTAATTGAGGTAATCTACCTGTCATTGTACAGCGTGCTACTTTGTCCATGTTAGTGCAAATCTCAATGATTTTATATTGGTCTCTGACGTCAGATATTTATTTTTTGACATGCTGAGATCTTTCCTCTGAAGAATGATTGCAAAAAATAAAAAATCCTTTGAAAATTAGAATCCTTTCAGAAGAAACCTTCTATGTTACTTTAAAGGAGATGACACATTTCTCTCAGCAAACAAAATCTGTTATTTAATGACTCAACTCAAACCACTAACGATTATTTGCTTTTAATTAAACATCACCTTGTTCAACGAACCGAAATGTTATTTAAGGCGAATTATGTCACAAATTTGCAGTCAAAAAATGTCTGTTCGAGAGATGAACAGTTAATTTTCCAAACCCCAGATTCACACAAATATTTTCCTCTGGAAAAAATGTCTTAAATATCATTAAATTGAGTTATAATTATTTCATTCATTCAGTCAGAAGCCTAGCATTGGTTTATTTTTTTAACAAAGTGTTATCTATAAGTACAGCGTGTAATTTGCAACCCAAATAAAATTATGAATTGGAAAATAGCTGAGTGTTTCCTGACCTTTGGTTTTACAAATGGCTCAGGCTTTGCTTTGCACTTTGTGCCATCGTCATTAGATCTCTCTTTGAGAGGATGTGCCAGAAATATCTTATTACCTCACCTGTGCAGAAACCAATAGAACACCCAAAGACATTTGGTCAGGTAGGCTATCATTATATTTTAATGAGATGCACACGTCTCATATGTATGTATTGTTGATAGGCTGATAATGTTATGATAATATAATATAAAGACCTATTTATGTTTTATTTAATTGAATTGACAAATTAGTGGTTTGAGAAAAATCTATTCACAAGTGAATATCATACTGAACAGAAATGTTTATTTTCTCTTCCGAAACAACACTTATGCTGAGAATAGCAATATGATGAAAATACATCCATCATCTGAGATGAAAAATTTCACATTACATTTTTTAGAATTATATTTTGAAATATTTATTTATTCATATGTATCATGTTTATCCAGCTTTTGAGAGTTTTTATTAAGACTCATTTTCATTTAAGAGATTCAGCAGAAATCATGTGAACAAGATAAATCTGGTTGTAAGGCAAGAATGTCTGAGTGCAGTGTTCAGACAGATCTCTCAAGTTGATTCTGATGGATACTCTGCATTATATCAGTAGTAATGTTAGCCATTCAATCCTCTCTCTATCTCTGCCTCCATTGCCAAATATTTGCAACATTTGAAATATGGAATTCCAAGTCCAGTCATGCATTAGTCACGCCCACTAAAATATCATCCAATCAGAATTGACTCAGCTCAAGTTCCGACCTATGACCGAGATTCTAACCAATCAGCACAAAGCAGAATCTTTATAAATGGTCATTTATCTTGTTCACATTTATTATGTGATTGACAAATATTATGGCATGTTAAGAACCAATATGACACTCAGTCATTTTTTTTATTCATTTGAAAATAATATAAGAAGATATAGAATTTCAGAGAAATAAGGGACAGTAGATGATCTGCAAAATATTTTAGGTGCAATATTGTCTCCATCTACTACCAGGCTTCAAAAAGTGGATATATTAGACTAAAAATGAGCTATTTTCGAATCAGAATTTAGAGGAAGAAAAGTCTTATTTAGAGGAAGAAAAGTCTTATTTCAATTGTGAAACGTTTAGCAATTCTCCTTGTATTGATTAACTATATGTGATTTGTAGTTGATGGATATATGTGTGAAAAATATGTTGTCATCGTTAAATCAAAAGTGAAGTCATGAATAGGAGAGACGTACTTTTAATCTGATTGGTAGCAAGGACAATCAATGATGCATCCCCTTAAACAGGGCATAATGAGATGAGTGCAGCAAGAAAAAAATGCGGTTAACCTCCCCTCCTAAAATTGATTTCTGCAGCCTTAAAACTCTTTATCAATTCTACCTGATGGACATTTTCTTTACTTTAGACAGAATCTGTCTTAATAGTATGTTCCTCCACCCCGGAATGATTAATAGTCCACCCCTTACTACGTTTGTGCTAATTGTTTGAGTCTAACCACAGTTATCTTTACGTTTTATTTATTAAACAATGTTTTATTTTGGCTTAGGACAATATCCCTTCATTGCAATGTACATCTATCACATCATACAACATATTTTTTCATTGTCAGCACTTTGATATTACGTAACTATGGACATACCTTCTTATTTGTTTGAATATCGTCATATTGGTGCTTAAGAGCGACATCAGAACCCCTAAATAAAAGGAATTCGACATCACGTGAGTGGATTCATTTGAGCAAAGCAGACGACTCTCTCGTGAGGGAATGTGTCAGGAATAAACGTCTACCATAATTTGTGTAAATGACGCTTGGGGGCTTTCCAAAGTATGAAACTCAAATTAAACGAATCGGGTGTCAATGAAGTTGGAATATTAGTGGAATAAAGCAAATATAACTAATCTCTAGTGAATACCATCCTAGATATTGGTGTGGACCTGGGGACATTTTACTTTGGAGAAGAACACTACATGAAAGGATGCTTGGTGCACACTTTAATGAAAATAAGGACGGTGTGTCTACAGAGCATAATGAATATGATGTGACACTGGCCCAAGTAAATATTTCATTTTCTACATAAAAATAAAACAAATTATTTCATGTTACAGATATACAGTAAAATTATCTTTAGACAAAAATAGATCCTGAAAAAAACCTGAAAAAAATTCTATACCATTAAGAACAATCATAATAAAACGAGCACGGTTGCTCAGTGCTCATATGAGTACATAACAAGCCACCCCACAATGAAATATTCACCTCACTAACAAATGTATGCCATTATCAATCATATGCTCCTACGGGGACTCATAAAGGTCAAGATGTCATTCAGGAGTCAGACAAAGGTCAGAGTAACAAGTATGTTTACATTTTAGTGGAGAAATGGCTTTGGCTCTTACACAGGGATCCCGTGTACACGATGTTGAGCCGGAGGGGTTAATGTCTATGTAGACAAACTATCACCAACATTGACATATACACGGAGTGACTGCTTGCCGCTCCGCATTCTAAAACACACAAAACAAGCGAGAAAGTCAATTGTACAAAAACAGAATTTAAACACTTTCTTTATTTGCACATGTAAGTTATAGTCGAGGACTTTTGATATCAACTCGTATTGATTTGTTGATATTTTGTGAATTAAAATAGGTAATTAAATTAATTAGACAATCAAAATGACTGTGGATATAGACTTATTAACACAATGACTTGGTATAGGCTAATTAACACAATGACTTGGTACAGACTAATTAACACAATGGCTTGGTATAGGCTAATTAACAATGAATTGGTATAGGCTAATTAACACAATGACTTGGTATAGGCTAATTAACACAATGACTTGGTACAGACTAATAAACACAATGACTTGGTACAGACTAAATAACACAATGACTTGGTACAGACTAATTAACACAATGGCTTGGTACAGACTAATTAACACAATGGCTTGGTATAGGCTAATTAACAATGAATTGGTATAGGCTAATTAACACAATGACTTGATATAGGCTAATTAACACAATGACCTGGTATTGACTAATTAACAAAATGACTTGGTATAGGCTAATTAACACAATGACTTGGTATAGGCTAATTAACACAATGACTAGGTATAGGCTAATTAACACAATGACTTGGTATATGCTAATTAACAATGAATTGGTATAGGCTAATTAACACAATGACTTGGTACAGACTAAATAACACAATGACTTGGTACAGACTAATTAACACAATGGCTTGGTACAGACTAATTAACACAATGGCTTGGTATAGGCTAATTAACAATGAATTGGTATAGGCTAATTAACACAATGACTTGGTATAGGCTAATTAACACAATGACCTGGTATTGACTAATTAACAAAATGACTTGGTATAGGCTAATTAACACAATGACTTGGTATAGGCTAATTAACACAATGACTAGGTATAGGCTAATTAACACAATGACTTGGTATATGCTAATTAACAATGAATTGGTATAGGCTAATTAACACAATGACTAGGTATAGGCTAATTAACACAATGACTTGGTATAGGCTAATTAACACAATGACTTAGTATAGAATAATTAACACAATGACTTGATATAGACTAATTCTTTTTTTTTATTATTATTTATTTTCTATTTTTTTTTATAATATAGACTAATTAGATAATATAGACTAATTTGATATAGACTAATTAGATAATCATAATACCTATGGATATAGACTAATTAGATAACAATAATGACTGTAGAAACGTATCACAGTGTCTGAGGGTATAGAGTAATTCAGTAATCACAATCACTTTTGGTGTAGGTTATTTAGATTATAACAGCTATTGTGGATGAAGACTATGATTGATTAGATTAATTAGGTCATCACAACGTCTGAGGGTAAATAAGTGATCACAATCACTTTCGGTAAAGGTTATATTTAGATTACCACAATTATTATGGATGTAGACTATGATTATGTACATTGAATGGAGCACCGCAATGCATCAGTGTAGGTGTAGACGAGTGAAGGGACCATAAGAATGAGCAAGGTTGAATATATTTATCAACATTCTTCCTAAATGACTTTTCCAAGATCACAACATGTTTCTACCATGTCGTTGCATCATTTTCTCTCTTCATATCCAATACATCTATCAAAAGAAGACATGAGACGTTTACATCCATCACGCAAGCTTATGAATTAATGAAGGTTCCCTAGGTCCTAATCCTCTCATAGATAATCCAGTTATATCCTTAAGGACGGATTAATGTTTATCTCGGACAGTTTATCGACACACTAATGGTGATAGCGATACATTGGTTTTGAAAAGCCCACATTTGTTGGCATATAGACGTAAAAACTATTTTATAAGGAGTGAAAACATGTGAATATTTCCTGTGAAACGTTCATGAATTTTCCATCACCACAATTCACTCTATTTGTAACTATTTGTAAACGATTTGAATAAAGGAGGATCTCTCACTAAGTTACTAAGTAATATGTATTAATATATATGAAAAGATAATATCAAAAGAAAGTTAATAGATTATTCAATTTCTCGTTAGAGTTTACTAAGGCTTACATAATGCAACATAACGTAATGTAACGCAATGCTATGTAATGTAATGCTATGTAATGTAATGCTATGCAACGTAACGTAACATAACGTAATGTGATGTAGCATAACGTAATGTGATGCAATGTAACATAATGCAATGTAATGTAATGCTATGCAATGTAATGTAATGCTATGCAATGTAATGTAATGCTATGCTATGCAATGTAATGTAATGCTATGCAATGTAGTGTAATGCTATGCAATGTAATGTAATGCTATGCAATGTAATGTAATGCTATGCAATGTAGTGTAATGCTATGCAATGTAATGTAATGCTATGCAATGTAATGTAATGCTATGCAATGTAATGTAGTGCTATGCAATGTAATGTAGTGCTATGCAATGTAATGTAGTGCTATGCAATGTAATGTAATGTTGCATTACGTAATGTAATAAAATATAGGCCATTGTAACGTAATGTCATGTCATGTGCAAGTTAGGAAATTAAACGATTGATAAGCTTTCCTTTTTCTCTTTATGTGATCTGCCATATTTATGCATCTAACAATATTGCCATGTGTTTACTACATCTGGCACCCTTTATGTCACATTTTTTCCTCTAATCGATGAACTCTAACATATTCTAGGCGGTAACACCTTATCCGGTATGATATATACAGTTCATGGATTTTAATTCGGTATATTAACTTTCGTGCAACCCTAAGATCCGTGCATCACATTTCTGAGTCCAATGAGGCTAATTCTGTGAAATATATGGCATGTGGATGTCAAATTATGTGGCTCTGATGGGGTTTATACGAGGATTTTATGACCAAGTTTATTCTGATGTGCAAATGCCAGGCAACCATTTCATGGCTGGAAACATCCCCTTTGAGAAATAACACCAGATTACTCAAGGTGGTTGCCAGCCCGAATATCTCTTTAAACAGTACTCAGGTTGACACGGGAAGAGAAATCATTTACTTTAAGCAGGTGCTCTCTTGCTGCCATTTTTAAATCACATATTCAAGGCAATGTCCGGGGCTAAATTCACTTGTTAAATTACATAATATTGGAAACAATAGTCCTGATGTACTTGCAGAATGAATTTCAAAATCGTGTACCATGTGATCAGGATAAAACATAAATATGTTAATAATTGAAATTTACCAAAAAGTCACATGAGACCCCGTGAACTATTCCATAGTTAGTTTACATATTGTACATTTACTGCAGTGATCAGATTGTCATAGAATTCTATGCTACGTTTTTTTAGTTTTCACGGTATGTCATTTCGTTTCTGCGCGTGCATATTTCATATTTTATGGTCACCCAGTATGGCGTCCATCATAGGATATTGCCAAATACTATGTCTTGGCGCAGTAAGCAGCTGCCTTTGTTATTTACCCCTGCTGTTTTAGGGGACACCTTTGCATGCCGGTAATGATAAGTGAGGTGTGCCCATGAGAATATTGGGGCCATATTAAAATCAACACCATATGGACCATTTCTTTAATATCAAGGGCAAATGCCTAGTTATATTTCTGCTTTGACTTAGATTGACATTAAAACACTTCAAATCGATAACAAGATAAATCCAATATACATGTATGTTTAAAAAAATAAATCATTTGTCTACAGCAAAAGGTCTCTTAATTAATACAACCCCCAAGATGCATGTCTCCAATGTTATATGTCTGGGGTCATGATGCTGCATGATTGAGAAAGATATCTACTACGGGGTTTTCTCATTCCAGCCAGTTTTCTGGTTATCAAAGGCCATGGTCTGTGTTATCATGTCTTTGTGATAATGCAAAAGAAAGATCCACTTTCATTCTTCAAAGAGAGTAGGGTATTGAGTCTTGATAACGGGCTTCTCTCTGTCCTAGTATGGTATGTACAGTGCTGAAAGGTCTTTAATACAGACAAATAAATATATAAGTACGATTAATAATACTAAAAGATGATAACATCTTACATTTAATTCAAAATTATGTTAAAAGCATTGAATCACAGCTACTATCCAAGCCGTACTCTCTATATTAAAATGTATACAGCACCATATGTCTTTACCAGTCACTCAGGTCTTTCACGGAAATATAAAGGATACATTTTTTAATAAAAATACTTGTGGTATTCAGCACTAAGTGTGTCTTGCAGATGCCGCCCTCAGGATCCAGCGATAATTTCTTATTTTTCAATAAAAAGCAAAAAAGATATATCCAATGTCTAATATAAATTAATACAGATTAGCCCAAGGTTAATAAGGAATATATCTTCTATATACTTTAAGGCAAATATCTTGTTACTAATTTATTGCATCTCGTATTGCAGCAGTATCATTTTTATTTATCAAATTACCATAGATTTTGTGATATCTTATTTTTATGATGTAATTGTTCAATAAGTACCATCGTGATATGTGTTTTACAGCTCGCCGCTGCCAGACTCTGAAGCCTGTCTTCAATGGAAATCACGAGATAATACCATTCAACACATTCGGTGCCAAGGTGCGGTACACCTGTAACGATGGGTACATATTGTCCGGTACCCCAGAGAGGGTGTGTCAGGGGGATGGGTACTGGAGTGGGGAACCACCCACGTGTGAGACTGAAGGTAAGAAGAATATATACCTCAACCTCAGATCATTTGTATCAGTTCCATTAATAGTTCATATCTGCTCTGAATTGTCTCTCTCTTCATGTCTACTTTTAAAAGTTTAGATAAAAATCACTATAATATTTTGCTTTCAAGATAAAACATGTTCATTGAGTTATATGATTTAAAAGGAGTAAGTATAAATGATTTTCCGGTGTCAAATCTATACTTTTAAGCATTTAATTGTGCTTTAAGCTTGCGTTGTGCTCGTGGCCAAAAAAGCATTGTTATGCTGGTGTGATTTAATTAATCTTGTAATCTGTTCAAATGCTATCACCATGGAAACAAATCTGCTCTGAGAAGCCAACGTCATTTCTATCATCTTAGACATGGAATCACCATCACAACAAAAGCAATATACAAACAAATGCATTCAATTTTATTGCTTAAATTTAAGCAGGTGTATTGATAAGATCTATTAAAAACTCACGCCTTAAACTCTGATAGATTTTTCAACTTTCAAATTCAAAGGCAGGCAAATATTGGACAGTGTGTACGTGGGAGGGAGCTGAAAGACAAGAGATCAGGAGACCTGATGATATTGAGGAGATAATCATCTCAGTTGGGGATTTAATCATACACTTTATCAATAATTAGATAAAGGGCTAATTAGAAGCGGCGTGTCTATTGCGGCATCTCGCTCGCCTGCTTCCGGCTCACTGATGGATCATTCATTTCAAAGGCATCTTGCAAAATGACAAATTTTAAATTACATGTCATTAAAATGAATATGTTCTAGCGAAATGAAGAGGAATTCGATTGGAACAAGTTAGATTTTAAATCAGTATCATTGGATCGGTGGCTTTGAAAAGGAAATATTTACTCGGTACATTTGAACAAGTATGATAGAATGTGCTTTACATCTTTAGTTGCTATTCACAACTACAATTTCCAGTGAGGTATTTTTTTCCAAGATGGAATTGTTTAGAAATTGCCAATAATTTCCACTGGGCATTTTAAAAAGCGATTTTTGCTATAGCAAGTTTTTTTTTACACGCTTTAGGTTTTATGTCCTGTGATTTTCCTTCCGATGCTAGCAATCCTGATGATAGTTGGAGAGAAGTGTTTGCTGCGCCATTCGTGGCATTTGACTTTAAATAAAAAGAGGTGAAAAACACGTCTAAGCCATTGATGTTCCTGCGGCCGCCGCCCCCTAAATGACCTCCAGTGCCAAAAGCAAAACACTATCACTGATTTAAGCGACAAAACCAGGCTTAACTGCAGTGGGAAAAAATCAAAGAGATCGCTTTATGAACACACTAATGACTGGTTTCCTAGACAGAGCAAATTGGAACCACTGATTTCACTGGGCCATTTTAATCACAAAGTGTACATCGCTTCAAATTTATGACGCTTCTGTGGTCTTTTTGCAACTTTCTAGTAGCATGTTTTGGGAGATAACCACGTATTTGTGACCGAAATTGGCAGGAGGTTGCCACACGAGACTGTTTCAAATCAACCCTGATAGCCGAATGGTGCCAAAAGTACTCGCGGCTGGCTGTCACAAGAGAACACCACCTGAATGGGGATCACCATAGTGCCTGATAAAAAACAAGAAAAAAACATATAAACTTGATTTATTTTGATACTGTTGATAAAATGACAACGATCACGGTCAGTTAACGATCGCGGTGAGTTAATTGGAAAAGCTCACCGCAGATAGGTTTGTGCCTTTACTGGATCCCGGGGGAGGGGCAATTTAGTTGCAAATACAAATATAAGTTTACGCTTTGAAAACATTCCGTGTTTGGCTTTAAACGATTTTGAGGCAATTTTCAATCAGCTTTCAGCCATCTTGGTTCCAGTGATTTCACAGCCAGAATGAATCTGTTTAAATTTAGACCTTTAAGATAGTATCTTTTGAAATTTAGGCTTTTAAGAAGATAATAAATCTTGGTTTGTCTTTGGTGACATATCCTCACATGGATGTCTATATATACAGGCTTGACTGGATATATCTTTTTTCCGATTATGATATCAATGAACGATTATAAAATGAGATGTTATTCCCTCAAGAGAAAATACAAACCTTTGAAGGGAAACGTTTTAGTGAGGAACTAGCATTGGAGATACAGTTGAATACGGCATACGGCGAAGCGTTGGCATCCAAGGCATCCAGAGTTCATTTGTGATACTGTGAATGAAAATATGTGATCAAATGTGATACTGAAAACATGGCGGCTGTAGCTTGTTCGGAATTAGCCTCGAATTCCCTGAAGGGCCAAACATTAATTAAATATATTTTATAGTAAACAACTACTAGAAATGAATGAATAGAATGAACGTCTTTTCGAAATTGAGAAAAAATTCTCATCAGATGAATATTTTCTATTTCTGATAACGTTCAGTTAAAATTGAACTATCTGCACCCTCTGGTGCAATCTTGCTCTCTGTGCGGGATGCCAATTAGTTTTGCCGAGTAAACTTTAAGATGTAGATGTTGAACCATTGTCTCAGAAGCGACACATTTAAAGTTATTATTGTTTTTAAAGAGTTTTAGATCATGTCATTAATATGGTCTGAAATGGATAAAGCCGCGTAGTATATGGCATTTGACGCCATAATCCTGCCACACCCGACCTGTTGTACGTCATCATGGCAGTCTCATTTTGGTGCCGTATTTCCTGCAAGATAATCAGAAAAACATTGAAACACAAATGGAAACAATCATTAAAGAAGAAATATCTTGAAATTAAAAAGATCTATAAATGTTGGAATGAATGTTCATTCATATCATATAACTTTTATGAATTTAATTATTTTTTTATATTCTTTTAATAAGACGACTCTATGAGTATGTAAATGAATCGTTTGAACATTAAAGAATTATTTCTTTTTTATTTCTTTTTTTTCTTTTTTCTTTTTTTTTTCTTTTTTTTAATGAAATCTAAGATGTAAATCGATCACACTATATGACAATCATAAATCACTAGATATTATATTACATACAGGAACGGTTTCAGTTAACCTGGTCTTGATCCAGCATATTCTGAGGTTTTTAAACACCTGATGCTTTTATAATATCTGTATAAAACACAAAGGTGAATGAGCTGGCTTTCCACCGTGAAGCTCATATTTCTGAGCTCTACAGTTCAGAAGACTGATGTTAGCCCTTACCTTCTCGAGACTATACTTTGAACTCATCCAGTGAAAGTTGATTTCATTGTGATATAATAATATATTAGGACTTATAATCTTTAACGTACTTACCATATAGTGCTTCTCCAAATGATTTATGTTTCATCACAATATATATTCTCCAATCACGTTTAGCGAGGGATCTGTCTAATACACCATGTGGTACCACATTTAATCATGTTCCTGCAGTGAATATCTTTGACTAGGAATATTACCTTCAAACTATTCATTGCAGTGGCCCACTTTGGCGGTTTAATCAAGTGCACTTTTTCCAAAGGTTAAATTTGTAAGCTGAGATGAAACTAGCGCCTCCAAGGTTATCTTCTCGGGGAAAGATGGTGACTCTGGCAGCCCTATTGTCCAGATGTGAGAACCTGTTAGCAGCAACCAATAGCAGGGTGGGGACACCATTTACAAGGTTTAGTCTCCCAGCTCCTCTCCTGTCACTTGACCAATTATACATTGACACCAAAATCAATTTCCTGTGCCGTTTTGCACTGTTTTGGCATAACTCAAATGCGATAACCCAGGCAGAGCTTTGGATTGATTGGGACCCTGCATCACAGAGATAAAGCTTGATTCTTGACAAGCATGCTCTTTACAATTGGAACCGCATTTAGCATCCCACTTTTGTGCAAGATCATCAAAATGGGAACGCAGGCTAATTTTCCAGAGTCTCCCACAACCCGCCGCCTGATTAGAGCTTTAATAGTAAACACTTAAGTCTGCAAAATGAAAGGCTTTGCAAAGTTGTGAACAATTTCCTGTGGTATGTCAATCACAAAGTGGCATCCCAAGGCTAAATATTTAAAAATCTTAACCGAATAATGAAGGAAATTCAATCTGCATTAAATACGCATTGAACCTCGTGACATATACAGGAAACCTGGCTATCCAAGATAATATTATGAGATCAGTCTGATCCAAATCCTTATTTGTGGAGAGGTCCTAATCCTTGTAACTCCATTATCTACTTGATTGTATCTAGGGGGATAGAAAATAATGCATAACGCATTGAAAAAACAGAAAATCATATTTTCTATTATCTCCAAAACCAAAAGTCATGATCGGTGAACTCTGGCCCATTGCCATCAAAATATCTGTAATAGAAAATACTACGGAGAGCTTTGAATGATTATTTTGGCGAAATTGAAATGGAAAAGCGGCAAAACCAATGACAAGAAGAAATTGGTGATCACTTTTAGTCCAAGATAAAGACAGAAAAGTCTCCTCTTGTCTAGAAATGTCACATATTCAAAGCCCAAGAAATGCTTTTTACCGATAAAAATCAACTTGGCGGAATAGAGCATCACACACAAGAGACAAAAGCAAAGATAATGAGAAGATCTTGGATCAAAAGGTCATGACTGGTTCCCAACCTTAAAACTGTAAACAGACATTTTGATGATTCTGGGAATAGTTGAAACAAGAATATACATATGCAAACACTGTAATTATGTTATACTTGCTCACCTTTTTATTTGACAGAGAGGCAACTCTGTGGAATACCGTCAACAGTGATAAGGTGTTAGCAGAATAATTTGGCAGGCCATTGAGGGAATCTATTGTAGTGAGAGGTTTAGGCATTCTTGTCATGTCCATACATCATAAGGCAGCCTCCTTACAACACAGAGCAACCAGACGGAGCAAGTCTCGCCGCAAACGAGAGCTGAGAGACGAGGATTCACAAAGCTTTATCACCAGTATCCACAGATAAAGTGGCCATTGTACTGCATCATCTCCAATCCAATAGGCACTCAATAAAGCCACTGATACAATTAAATCATGGAATGAACCACAGCTCCGCAATTAGATCACCTAGTCCCACTTGAAGCCTGCCTCGGGCCAGTGTAAGACCAACAAACCCTTCCGGGTCACAAATCCCCCATCAATAAGGATAAACCACTCTATGCAGACTAGATTAAGGGATTAGAAGATTACCCAACTGGTAATCCAGTTTTGAAAAGATTAATCAGACGCAGTAACTTCTGGCAACAATCTGAGCTTATTTGTGTGCCATTTTAGATTAGCGATCTTCTTTAATTTGCCATTAGCGTAAATCAGGAGAGAATCGAGGAGAGGTCAAGGGTACAGTGAAAGATATCGCCTGGTTGGGGTCACCAGTGCTCTTCTGTGGAAGAGTCCGGGAATGAATGACGTATTTCAAGACCTGTGTGTATATACTCCTGAACAGAGAAGTAATAAAAAATGCATATCACATATACTGAATGGATGATACATTGTCCATTTCTAACAGATGTATGTTTATTTCTTTGCGATTAAAGAATATCTATTTCGGGTCAGGGAGTAAACATTGTAGCTGATCAGGGTATCTCTGAATTCGGTGGACAAATAACTATATCAGTTTGTATAAATGGTCATAAAATTAACGTTTCTCAAAAATACTTGCTATAATCGCAGAATTAGAATTATCGTATAATGTTGGCATATTCTAGCAGCTTCACATATGCAATCGTGTTGCCTGTTACCTCTTTTATTAGATTAGAAAATTAAGCCTTCCTCCATCGTTTATCTTAACCTTGTAATTCATATGTTTGAATCACAAATGTGATGTATCATACAATTTGCAATGTGTTGTGCGATTGCGATGAATCATGCAAGTGCGATGTATAACTCAACAAAGGAGACATGAGATTTATTCTCCTGTTTCTTGCATGATTTTAAAGAAAAAAGAACAATACACAATATTGACATTCTTGCCTTTGCCACCAGCCAGTCGGCACTGTGAACAACCCCTTTGGCTGTTTGTGGTGATGGCGTGTATAATAAGTATATCCTATATCATTAATTTTATTTTTTTTTAATTTTGTTGAAGAGTTTTAAGATAAATTGTGACACCCAGAAAAAGAGACTCAAGTACTGAGTGTAAACATCCCTGGAAGCTGACGGTACTGCACTATAAAGACAAAACGAAGTTGGCAAATGCACAACAACTCATGTTCGTTGATCATTATAGCCTGATACCAGATGACCTCTTGGGGAAGTACTGATCAGTGCTATTGTGACGCTCAGCTAATGAGTTACAGTATGTTGCTCAGCTGATGAGTTCCAGTATGTTGCTCATTTGATTAATTCCAGTATGTAGCTCAGCTGATGAATTCCAGTATGTTGCTCAGCTGATGAGTGGCAGTATGTTGCTCAGCTGATGAGTTGCAGTATGTTGCTCAGCTGATGAGTTCCGGTATGATGCTCAGCTGATGAGTTCCAGTATGTTGCTCAGCTGATGAGTTCCAGTATGTTGCTCAGCTGATGAGTTCCGGTATGATGCTCAACTGATGAGTTCCAGTATGTTGCTCAGCTGATGAGTTCCAGTATGTTGCTCAGCTGATGAGTTCCAGTATGTTGCTCAGCTGATGAGTTCTGGTATGTTGCTCAGCTGATGAGTTCCAGTATGTTGCTCAGCTGATGAGTTCCAGTATATTGCTCAGCTGATGAGTTCCAGTATGTTGCTCAGCTGATGAGTTCTGGTATGTTGCTCAGCTGATGAGTTCCAGTATGTTGCTCAGCTGATGAGTTCCAGTATATTGCTCAGCTGATGAGTTCCAGTATGTTGCTCAGCTGATGATTTCATGTGTGTTGCTCAGCTGATGAGTGGCAGTATATTGCTCAGTTGATGAGTTCCAGTATATTGCTCAGCTGATGAGTTCCAGTATGTTGCTCAGCTGATGAGTTCCAGTATGTTGCTCAGCTGATGATTTCATGTGTGTTGCTCAGCTGATGAGTTCCAGTATATTGCTCAGTTGATGAGTTCCAGTATATTGTTCAGCTGATGAGTTCCAGTATGTTGCTAAGCTGATGACTTCCAGTATGTTGCTCAGCTGATCAGTTCCGGTATGTTGCTCAGCTGATCAGTTCCAGTATGTTGCTCAGCTGATCAGTTCCGGTATGTTGTTCAGCTGATCAGTTCCGGTATGTTGCTCAGCTGATCAGTTCCAGTATGTTGCTCAGCTGATCAGTTCCGGTATGTTGCTCAGCTGATCAGTTCCGGTGTGTTGCTCAGCTGATCAGTTCCAGTATGTTGCTCAGCTGATGAGATTCAGTTTTTTGCACCGCTGATGAGATTCATTGTGTCTTTGGGTTATTATTTCATGCACGTTGCCCACATGTGAGGTTTATTTGTTAAATTCATTGTCTTCAGATGGTTGGATTAGTTGTGATGGTGATTTACACTCTAAGGTGATAGTTAATTACAAAATGAAATTCCAAGAGCTTAATGACATCTAATGAATGTTACTAGATTATTCTGAACTAATTAGTATCACTGCGTTCATTATGCGAGCTACATTCTTCAGACTAATTGTTTCTATAAAATTCCCTGTTTTGCCATTTTACATTATTCATGAGTAGTATTCTAATGAGCAATCTATGGTACATAATATATCAATACCAAAAGGATGATGAATAAAATGATACTCTGCTTTTCATAAAATTAATAAGTGCGTATATATTAATATGCAATTCGCCTCCTTACTTTAAGGAGATATATGTTTTATGTTTTGTTTTCATCAAACTGTGATGCCCATGCATGCTGACTTATCTATTTTGAATTACTATATTAACTGAGTGTAATGTTTCATTTCTCGCAGGTTTGTTGCCGTGAAGTGATGTTTAGTGGATGCGACTAAAGCAAACACTGATGGAGCACTTTTAAAAATGATCCCGTTCACAATATAAATATGGGGGTGAACATACACATACAATTCAAAATGACCAGTGACCATACATATATTATAGAAGCTGGTTATATTTCATATAATTCGATATATCAATCAAATATTTGGTAGGCGTTGCACAGATTGCTGGATTGAAAAGTCCTACTTCATTAAGAAAGGTCGCTTGTGGGCGACACACTTGAGACATAATAATATTCCCTCCAGAAAATCCCAATATCTTAATATGAGTCACTTGAGTTCCTGTCTCTAACTAATGTCAGGAAATAGGCATTATTTCTCCCCAGTGAGGAGATACGGTATTATGCATGACCTCAAACTGCGCAGGACACTCCCAAATGAAACACATTTATGCAATCACTGAACACAATTGTCTTTCTACCCAACTTAGGTTTTTGGTCTATAAGGTATATTAGATAACATAAATGGATAATAGACTATTTATTTTTCAATTCCAATACATCAATTAATATTTGTATACTTATTTCAGATAGATGTTGTAATTGGTTCTAACTCAAAATAGTATCTTAATGTTTAGAGTCAGATGTGCTTTTTAAGCTAATTTGAACAATCATTAGAAATGAATCCATAATATATATTTAATCTAAAATCCAATCTCAGGCATAAATAAATCAATGCAATCTAAAATGTAAAGATACTGTGAGATAATGTTTTGAGTTAGGATAATTCCCCAACCCGACTTCCTGCTTATTTAGCGCGCGTACACTAATTCTGTGTCCTAAGGTTGCAGTACCGGGAGAGGCTTAATTGACGTTAACTTAGATGTGGTTATTTTTCTGATTTAATGCTATATGTAATAAAGGTTGATATGGTCTTTTTGTACCTTCTTTCTCTCACTTCTTTATATTCATTTTCTATTACATTGTAGGAACTCTTGCAGATTGATGTTTCAATTAGTGCTTGTGGTTACGGATTTTCTAGACACTATACCCGTTTATAGTTCTAACTGTAATCATTTGCTTGCAGTCCAATCTAGATATAACTGTTTAGATCTGCTTGCAGTGAGAACTTAGAAGGACTAGTGCTTGAGACGCCATTGCTTGATATTCACTATTGCTTTTAAGACTAACCCACCCCCTGGATCCTATAGTGAGAACCCCATATTAACCGGTGAGCAGACTCATTTCCTGCCCTTACAGGGAAGTGCCGGGACCCCCCAGTGGTCCCCCATGCTACTCATGACGGTCCTACCACTCAGAATGTCTACCCCCTGGGCACGCAGCTCACCTACACCTGTGCCTCTGGCTACAACATCGATGGCTTCTTCAGGGCGATGTGCGTCGGTGAAGGCAGATGGGTTGGACCCAGGATGACCTGCTCACGTGAGAATTACATTTTAATTGTTATTAAAAAAACATAGAAATATTTGTATAAAGAAATCATTATAATACTTATCTGTGGATCTAGTAGTGTTCATAGGGTATGTAGTCCTCTACTCATACTATTCTCAATGAACAAGTGCATGAGGCATCTTCTACATAATGTTTTAAGGATACACCATATTAAAAATATATATCACTAGTACAAAATATAGTAATCATGCTCTCTATGCTTATCTCTTGGTAACTATCTCTCTTCAGCAATCTAATCTTCTAGCTTGCTTTCTGTTAAGACGTGTGTGTGGTAATCAAGGCAGTATCATCAGCATATATATATATATACGATAGGTGGCCAGCTTATAGTTTCAATGAACTAATCCTGACCATTAGCTGCATGGAACTAACCCAATATGGATGCCTGTATCATTTTGCTTTCAGTGAATGTAAAGGAAGGTAAATAATAGAATAAGGGAAACACTGGAAGATGGTAATACTAGATCAAATAGAATACGTTGATGCATGACGTTAGGGTGCATGCTTTTCATGATGTTGATACACTTTGACATGGATTCAGGTCTGCACTAGCTATAGAATTCTAATGTCTAATATGTGAAGAATGTCAAAAGCATCGCGTTACTCCTGTGACATGCTTTGCTGTTGTCATACAATTCTGAAAGCATGCTGTCTTCTTATCTGGGTAGAACTATTTAATTTATCCAATTTCTATGCCACAGACCGTAATTATAGCGACATAGTAGAATGTGCCACACTGCAATATTATGTAGCTGTCCACACAATTTGATGCATGCTTTTTCATTATCTTAAGCGTGCATGATGTAATATCGTCAATGGTCCTCCTTTCCATTTCTCTTCGAATTTCTTTTTCTTTCTCCATCCAGTTTTCATATGAGCAACTGAACTTCTTCTAAAATGATAAAAAATATCAATCATCTTGTTGGTGAAATCTATTTTTATGTTCACCTTATTTGGCAATATTCCCGGTCAATATTATGTAGGATGCATATATAAGTGTACTCAGTAATAAGTTCTGACAGTTGAGACACCAACTCCATTAAAATGACCTATCAGGGTCATGGGTCAGTAAAAGGCCACAGATCAAGGCCCTTCGCTGTCTGTAACCTGTCATATCGGGTTACGAAGGTCATTGTGTTTTGAGTCACAAGGGCAGTTATTATACATAACAGGTATAGTAACATTTATAGTCTCAGTGTCCAATATGAATATATCATACCCAAATCAAATGCCAAATGCAGTGATGTTTTTGTTGTTCCTTTTCTGGTGTGAATCTATAATAGATTTTTTCATATATTCATTTTATGATACATTGGATTAATGAAAAGTGTTAATTTGATCTTATAAAAATATGTAAATAACAATCAATATACAAATGATTGGACACAAAACTTGAAGTGAGTAAAGCCTTTATATAATATCTGAAAAAGACTTTCATCTTGCCATCTCATATAATACAGTAGTCCAACTATATACATGTAGTGTTTGGTTGGAATCTCTATATTTTAAGATCGTAGCACACTGGTGTGGTGGCAAAAGATGTCTACCCATGACCTATATCTCTGTCAACATATTATGTTCTAGATCATGACAATTATTGCTCATTATTTTCCATGTTTGCATAATTAGCTGGAGGTAAGGTGGAGCATCATCATTATAAGTGATGTTACCATCCCCTATATCCAAGCCCCGTTCCCAAGGCGACGACAGGTCAACAACCATAAAACACTACACTAATAAACCTTACTCCGCCTATTTCATTTTTTCTTGACAAGACAATCTTAAATCATCTCTCCCTTCTTATGTGTACAAAAAACAAGAAGGCTCTACTACACAATATACTTTGTGCAATATGGGCAAAAACATAAAAGCGCAGATTGATGGTATCGGGCACCTCATAGAAGCCCTTGTGATGAGCTTCACCCACAAGACAGTGAAGTTCATTTATTGTATACACAGCAGATTGAACAGATTGTGGTTTGTTTTTATACATTCCACCCAGAATAATAGACTGTTTAGAAAAGGAGAGAATTCCTTGAATGCCAATATTGACAAAAAGAGGCTTAAACATCACAATATCCTTTGTTAACCAGTACATGTATTTTTCTGATGTTGGTCAACGTTTTTCACCTTTTATTTATCGTGAGCACTATAGAGGGTCTTAAATCCAACCCAAAATATTTGGGTCATTCACGTGGTACTTAGTGAAAATAATGAGATCATATCAAGTACTTAGAGGATGTCCTTAGCGGAGATCGCTCCTCTGTCATCTTCAAATAATGAGACAGATAAGCATCTTACCAAACTGTAGTTCTGGTTCATTAGACCTGCAAGGTCCTAGCGCGGCTCGTAAAGGTCGCCTCAAGGTCACCACAAGGTCAATAGAGGAGATCTTGGCTGCTGGCGGAATGACAATAATGCCTGTCAGTAAGATAACGATGCATCAACCTTTGGCCTAAGCTACTATCAGCACGTACCTCAATGGACTTCAGTATAAACAGACCTCACAAACCTCATGAACTGTGAACTCATCATTACACAACTGTCACCAATCCTATCGAAGTACATTGCCTATTTCTTGTAACAAAATATTCATACCTATTTCTTGTAACAAAATATCCATACTTCTGCATAAAGAGATAAAAATTGTCTATTGGATCCAGGAGCTTTTAATGAAAATAGCATGGTGAATGCCCTAATAATTATTTTTTGTGTGTGTGCAAATTATGCACTCTTTGGACAAAGAATCACCACATTCTGAGCAAATTTGATGTGCTCCTGACGTCCTGTATTTCTGATCACAACCTTGCTTTGTGAAGCACATCTGAGTTGTGAGCATCCCATGCTAGCATCTTAATAGTCATTTTACAGCTTGTTTTGTGTGTATGTTTCAGCAAGAACATGTCCCCACCCGGGCGACATCCCAAACGGCCGGCGGGAGGGAAATGTGTTTATCTTCCCGAACAGCGTGACGTATGCGTGCAGCGAGGGCTACGAGCTTCACGGCCAACCCTTCCGGCGCTGCGAGGCCAATGGGCACTGGTCATACAAAACCCCAACCTGTAAACGTATGTATCGCCTTAAATCTAATAATAATAATAATAATGTCCTTGGTATCGCGGGTAAATGTATTGCGCTTGCAGGTGAAGATTGGTAAACATATTTAGCAAATTCATAATTCAACAAATTGAATCAATTAATAATATAAGACTAGTAAATGTAAGAAATGATGAAGACAGGAAAACTGGGAAATAGAACTCAATCAAAAAATACAAATAAGATATTACCTTTTACCTACTGTGTGAAAATATGAAGGTGTATACATGTTAACTGTTATATGGAAAATGTGCACTTTCACTACATTAGAAAAGTGTTAATGTTATAAAATAATCTGCTGCATAGGGATAGAACAGCATACAATGGTCGGGCTTATATTCACGTGCCAGTGGATACATTTAGAGGATTTACCAAATATTATAAGGAAGAAACATTAAACAGAAATGCAATTGACGGTTATCAGCAATAACTTTGTTCAAGGGAGCAAAAAGTGCCATTTTTCATATTTTAAGACACCAAAACATCACCCATGGCCATCTTGAAACTTTTAGGAACATGGTTGTGTAATTTGTTATTTCCAATTTAAAGTAAGCCAAAGAACCCACACAAACTAATTTGCCAACAAAATACTTCCATAAAATTGGATTAAGTTTTACCAAATTGAATTAAATGCCCGTATGTTATTGGCTAGGACTGGATAATAAATCTATCGTGTTCATTATAGAACACATTTTGCCCATATTTCTGAGACATCCCATTATGTAATTCTCCCAGACACGTGTGTGCAATGTGTTTATCACAAATAGTTTCCACTTTAATATCCGCTTATGGCTGTGGATTGTACCGCGCAACCTGTGAGACTCTGAAAAATTGACTGCACCCTTGAGGTTCCACATTCCCCCTGGGCGTCTCATCAGGTATACTAATAATGGCATGCGCGATATAACATCCCTTTTATCTGATAATTATCTGAGATAGGAAAATATTGGTAATGGCAGGCTCATTATATGGAAGAGAAAAGAAAGAGAAAAGTGATATCTCTTATAAATCCATTACTATCAACATGCGCCAAAACAAATCTTAGTGGACATTTTTTTCTATGAATGTTTTCATTGTTGATAATAGCAAATGGGTTTTACATGTAGGCAAAATATATTGAATACGTGGTAGGAATTTCAACGGAAGCCAGTTATTTGAATTTGCTCGTATCTATTCATTATCTCTGTAAAGTGTATGTTTACACTAACAAAATTAGCACAGCTTCTGCTGTGAGGGGCAGGAATTTCCTGTCTGTCCATCAAACTCGATTTCGTCTGAACGAACTGGTTGAAATTCATAACTATTAGCTGGTAAGATGTTGTATACCCAATCTATTTTTCATTCGGGTCAGATATTTTTCATTTTTTTCATTTTTGAAAAATCACTGAGTTTTTAATTTTGAATAACATGACCAAATATCATCAGCCAATGTGAATCGGGATAACAACAAAAGTTGGGACTGAATTAATTTTGTCATTTTGATTGGCTGAAATTATCATCTGCTCAAGTCTGCTCAGCAGGGAGAGGATTCTTAACTTGTCATGAATAAATGCTTCCCCAAAGACACCATTACCTGAGCAACAAGACCTACTTTTCAGTTGGAAAGTATGTTGCAGGATATATACAGTATTTATACCTCAGTGATGCGCGTATTGATGCGATTTCGAATGAATACGCGCATGCCGATTATTTGTAAAATATTGATTAGTTGGAACTATTTTGCGTCGGCCATCTTTAGACTGGTCCCCCATCGAGTGTCAAGAACATCGTGTATATACACAGATGGTGGCAACCAGTCTATGGCTGTATGCGCCATTTTCGGGTCACGTGACGGGTCAAATGAGGTGCGCTTTGTTTACAAATGTTTTTAACGATAAATATCTTGTTTCATGTATCATTTTTTAAAAATACAGTAGTTGTCTGAGGTATAAAAACAAAACATGCCTCGTCGGTATGTTTTGTTATAGTATTTTGTCAGGTTTTGTTCTTCAATTATGCCTTGTGGCTTCTCTGTTGAGATCGTTGTTAGGTGAGATGTGTCAATTATTTGATTTGATTTGAAGTTGGCTGCACCATTTGTGTCTCAGGCTGACTGAAGCAGTTGTGGTACACAAAATATATTGGTGAGCAAAATTCATATATAAATTGATATACACAACCAATGGCTACACAAAACCTATTTGGATTAAACTATGGAATTCCAATGGATAAAGAAGGATACACAATTTAATGAAAATACAAAACAAATGCATTCACAATACAGAACTGATTGACAGATAAAGATATTCTGATGGTAATACATAGCCAATGGTTGAATATCATAACGGTGAATATATAGGTGATTCGGAATAAATGGTCCTTTCCCTCAAAGTAATTCACTATTTTGGGCACAGGACAGCATGTGGTGCCACTTGGCCCTTGTTCTATTGGATATTGGATTTTACGAAATGCTGGTATGCCAGCATTGTGTAGGAGCCCTGGCCATTTTAGATTCTCCCCCCCCCCCACCCCACAAAAAAGGCTAAAAAAATATAGATACTTTATTTCAATAGTCACTAATTTTCTGGACATTGAATGTTTTATGGTCGGCTGATAATATTATTAAAATTTAGGGGCCCATTCTGAAACGACTGGGTGAATTTGTTATATATTCAAAGGTAAGATATAGTATTGTCAAGAGACAAATCCTATGATTGAATTGTCTCACATGTATATACACCTGGAACATCCAGTGCCTCATTTTACTCAGTTTAGCTCAGTTTAAAATCTCTGAAATAAAGCAACGTGGGGGCAACGTGCAGTCAGTCCCAATATTGAGGACATTATTTTCACTCCATTTCCTGTTATAAACCTGCAAATCCGGTAAATACTTTAAATGATCATTTTGAAGCAATTTGTAGGCATTTCCAGAAATATTCACAAATATTACACAAAATCAATGATCAGCATAGATATAGGGCCATTGACTTTTGTGCTATACTGTGCTTTTGATCTTTAAAAACTTATTCATAAAGGTTGAGATACACAAGTACAGTTATATTGGATTTGACCTCTGAATATTGGCACACTCGATGATATATCATCAGTCTGGACATCTACTTCTGTTTTCTGAACCTTGTAAAATAACATATTTTTAGCAACACAATAGGATAGGAATCTTTTTTCATTAAAACCCATTCTTATTCTATTCAGCGGTCATCTGCCCCCAGCTGAGCGCTCCTAACAACGGTCAGATGCACGGCAAGGAGTTCACCTACGGAGCTGTGGTTCGTTCCAACTGCTTCCGGGGCTTCCAGCTCCTGGGTTCCGGTGTGCGGCGGTGTCAGCAGGACGGCACGTGGAGCGGACAGATGGTGTCCTGTGCCAGTATGTATCCATGACAACACTCCCTGCTTTACTACGCCATCTAGTGGCTTGTCAAGAGACCAGTATGACCTTATTCTGTCCTCTCTTTGGACACATATTTCAAGTTCTTTACTGTAAATGTGAACTTTGAATCAATATTATATCTTTTTTTTAATATTTCCAAATATTTTAGTATGCTTGAAATATTTTTTGTCACACCCAATTCTTACAAATGAAATGTATACAGTCACATATATTCGGAAGTAATAAAATGAAAAAATTACCCTGATCACTGGCCCTCCACAATAAGAGGTTAAGAAATACATTATAAAGTAGAGTACAAGGTCAAGAAAGCATTGAGTTGTGTTTCACATTGGAATAGGAGGTACAGGTAGTAAAATATTAACGGTTTTCCTAGATTAAGAGTCCACCTATTTATCACCAAATCACCAAATGGAATCTACTGTATAACTAATACCTTAAAGTATTATTTATTTTCATTAAATCATAACCAAAGTTCTCGTCAAATGCGTTATTTTCAGAAATGATGTGATACTGGTTTAGCCCAGCGAGCAGGTTATGTTGTCACATCATACTTTGTACAGAATGGATATCCGTCCTCCATGTTTCTTTTTTCTGCAAAATGCAATTCGTAATTTTGGAGGATATATTATTTTGTCAAAATCTTCAATTAAGCAAGTGGCATGTTTTTCGCTATTCCAGTGTACATTTGTATAGTCCAATTCACATTTTTAGAACCTCACAACCACAAAGTTATTAAAACATACTTGAAAGAATTCAAATATAAAAGTGTTAAACCTGCATATAATTCAAATAATATAGTTTATAATGTTTGTTTTTTATGACTTTATCATATAAATTTATACATTTTGGTATTTTGTACTTATGACGATGAAATAACTCTACAGACCTTATTTTTTTCAAAATGGATATTTAGCATCACATCGTTTTTGATATGCATGATCCTAAAAGCATATGCGTTGACCCAAATATCTCAAGAGTAATTTGTTATTGAAAACTGCCAATATCTATTTGATCACAGATGTCTGACAGTGAAACAAAAGCAATTATTATAAAGGATGCAAATTAAAACTGAAATTTTCAAATACAAATTGACAGATTTTCATTAACTTTAAATATTGAATGTGATAATTACGATTTTTTCAAACAATCAACCCCCTAGAGTATAACTTGTTTATCCTAGAATATATACAGTGGCATTTTGTCCTTTGATTATAAATAAAATATTTTCCCTAGATTGTGATATTAAGTTGACTGCCACATTGTGACATTTTAGTTCAAACCATTACAATTTCAGTGGTGGATTGTGGCCTCCCCGGTCCATTTTACAATGGCTACCTAGATGGCCAACAAACTACATTTGGGGCTGTCATCATATTCAGGTAAATAGCACAAAGATTGATCAGTAAATAACAAAACGATGGGAAATAATGCTTACTATGTTAAATGAATAATCTAAATATCGATCTTTAGATAACTTTGTTTTGTGATTAACCACTTCATATTTATCAAAATGGAATATATGAAAATGAGTAAAACTATATTTTTTAAGTGATAAAGTATAAGAAATGTGTGGTTTCAGGTGTTTTGGGCGCACAACCTTTCAGGGAGATTCTGTGTCAACGACCTGTCAGGATAATGGAGAATGGTCTCACTCTGTACCCAAGTGCTGGAGTAAGATACATTAATGTTCATCTCCTCTATAATTCTATGTGTGCCAAAGAAATTAAATGCATTTGATTGTGACTAAAGATGATCTATTTTCAGTCACTCTGAAAACTCTTAGATCAAGATTCCAATGAATCTAATGTGCGTATAAAGATATGTGAGGGAAAAATGTCCTTTCTGGTTCTTTATTGTTTGAAGTTATCTTAAAGACAATGAAATTATAGAAATATAACATCCACTAAAGAATATCACATTTCGTGGCAATTTTTTGCATTATGTTTCTTACAATTTAATTACAACCACCGCATTCTCATTTGCTGCCAAGGTCATATTTCATTTTTTTTAAAGCCAAATTTATGAAATCTTGTCCAAATTGTCCGTTATACTTTAACAAAAAAGCAAAGCATAACACTTTAAAAACCAACAGTGGCATAGAGTTTAGTATTACAATTAAATTAATTCAATGATAAAGATAAGCATACCAAACACTTCAGACTCATGTAAAAATGGAAAATATTTGATCTGCAACATTTGGGTTCTGGTTTTCTGGCATGAATGTTAGATGATATAGGAAATGTTATTCAAAACACTTGATATCTATCATGAATATGATAGCATTTCTTAGATGAGTAAATGAATCTGTCTTCTTCCATTTCAGGTAAATGCAACCTCCCCACAATAACCAATGGCACAATCAAGGGCAACCTCCCCGATGTGGTAAATCATGGCCAAACCATTGAGTTTGATTGTGCTTCCGGTTTTAAACTCAATACGACTGAAGATCCTCGCTGTTACAATGGATCGTGGACATTCACTCCGACCTGTAAACCCGGTAACAGCTTTATTTATCAGATCAGAATGATTAGAACTAATATTTAAATTTTATCAAGATGTTAGGCATTGCACAAAAAAAGCATTTTTACGTTTCTCATCGTTAACTTCTAGTTATGAAACTTCAGTTGAACTTAATGTAATGATAACCTTGTCAACACCTCATCTGAAATTAGAGAACACCTTGAGTATTGCACAAAAAGAATTGTTTTACGTTTCTTATTATTCACTTCTAGTTATGAAATTTCATTCAAATTTAATGTGATGACAACCCTATTAGCACCTTAAGTGAAATCAGAGTAAATGCAGCGAGCTTAATAATAAGACCATAATCTGAGCCTTAAGTAATACGGAGGTGTAATGTGAGATCCGAGTAAACTGAGTTAAATGAATTAAGAGAGTGCCTTAAATATTGCGCGGTGCAAAATGACCATTAGAAGGTCTCGCGAGATGAGACTGAGGGGCGAGATTTAGAGAATGTTGTGTGCATATTTGTGTCTCTTTTCAGCGCCGTGTGATAATGTACGTCCGCATCCTCTGAAGGATGGCATAGTGCGTTACCATGGCATCCAGCACGGGGACAAGGCCAAGTACAAGTGCAATGCTGGCTACAAGCTGGAGGACGGGGACACCTATATCACGTGCCAGTTCGGCAAGTGGATAGGCAGAGACCCCTACTGTAAACCACGTAATTAGCCTTACCATTCTCTACCACATTGTGTCTAAAAGCATACGGTAGTATATAATTATATACATACGAACATACATATAGTAGGCCACTATACTCGTAGTAGTCGTTCTATACTCGTAGTAGTACTCGTAGTACTCGTAGTAGTCGTAACATGGAAAAAAACCATAGGAACTGTATTAACGATAACCACGCGGTGCACTCTTTAAGTACACAAAACAAGTTTGTGTAATACTTTCTTATCGTAATAATAAGTATTTAAACGTGACACTAAATTTTATGTAAAAATAAAAATTTTGATGAGAATCTTAATTGGTTTTGTATATTTAAGTGTATTGTCCCTACCCTGGGGTCATCAAGAATGGTCAGATCTTGCTGGTTGGGGTGATTGGCAAGTATGAGTACCGCCAGTATGTGAGGCGCATCGGACACAATGAGCAGATAGAGTTCCAGTGCAACAAGGGCTTCAAGAGGGTAGGCCCCCTGGCGGCGACCTGCGTCGACGGCTTCTGGAGCCCGGATATCAAACCCCACTGTGTGCCAGGTACAAATATTTCCTCCATTATTAATGTTTTTTAGTTCATCTTTTCGTTTATAGGAGGAACCCAAAGAAATAATAATTCACGAAAGTCACAAAACCTTCTGTCTATCTATATAGATATATATTTCAGTGAGATATTGAAAACTTAATGCCTGACCTGAACTGAAGTAAATATATTTAATTAATCTAATTCCAGGTCAACATCCCAGATTGTTGTACATATTCCGAGGAAAAAGATCAGCCATATCGAATAGCACGAACTCCGAGGAGGAGGAGATGCCCGCAAACGGGACGGTCAAGGACCAAGATGTGACATTCTACGAGCGGCAATATCCCGGATTGAAGTTTGAAAAGCTTTCAGATGGAATCAAGGATGAAGAGCCAAAGGACGGAAATATCAGAACTGAGGATACCAACCCTAACTTAGATAAGATTCGCAAACAGATGGATGATGAAGAGGAGGATGAGGAGGAGGTTGGCGGAAATGGGGAAGCGGAAGGACAAGATGAGGAAAACACGATCGAAGAAGAGGAAGAAAACGAAATGGAATTCATGAACAGTCGCCAGTCTAAAATATATAACATTGATCAGCAAAAACTGGAAATTGTCATTAGACAAAATCATAAGACAAAAGAGAAGCCATCGGACGAAGTCATGCTGGAAAATTCAGGCAAGTCTCAACTATTTCATTGAGGTAAAGGGGGTTAATAAAATGACATATATAAAATGTGTTTAAACTGTCTACACTGCAGTCATATTGATAACTCTTTCTTTAAGAAGAATAAAAAAATTAACAAATCGATTTTTCTTTTGATTTATGTTTTGAAATATCCCTAAATAGTCACACAATGAGCTTAAACCTTTTTTGTTGTTTTTTTTTCAGATTTGGCAGCAGAATGACTATAATAAAAAGGAGGAATGTTTCAGTCTTTCTTCAGATTCGGCATTTCCTCTGCACAAATCAAGCGAGACGTGATAACTATCATTATGCCATTGCTGTACATTTCCGAACAAAATATACAGTTATTATATTTTTTGTTTCACTTTCCTTTTCCATTATAACATCATTTTCTTATGACGTTCTGGGTTTTTTTTAAAATATATAAAGTAAAGCTGTTCTGAAATTGAAATAAGTAATAATTTTTATGTTGTCAAGAATGATAACATTTCTCCGAAAACAACGCAACCGTATTGTACATGAATGCTTTTATTTCCATACACTGTAAATATATTAGCACATTATTCGTATAGTTTTTATAGAGTTGTTGCTGTGGTTCATGTATATTCCCTTTACTATACAAACCCGCTCAGTACATTGTACACAATGGTATTCACGCATGCTGTTACTTGTGTGAAAATGTAAATGTTTAGCGCAATCATTGTGACATGTCTATAAAAGATGGTCATTGCACTGTCTAAAATAAATCAACAAAAACTAGTTTGGTGTGATTTTGTCTTCAGGTTTGTTTTGATATAGGTGTGACTACAACGCATTGTGATGTACTCTCTAAAAAACAGTTTGATCCAATATCAAGTGTATCTTACTTTCAATACATAGTTCGTCTCTTTTAATGATCTTTTGGGACGTACATTTGCTGTTTTAGATTTGATTTGATTTGATTGTATTCAACAATTTTTGTGTTATATCGGGTCAGATAGAAGCCTGTCAGCGGGACTCTATGCCCGACTCTTTTCGAAGAGTGACTGGTGATCTTTCTTTTGCATTACTGAATAATTTTAGAATTTTCTCTTCGTCCGGTACATTGGCTTAATGTTAGTTATCTAAATTAGTCAATAACATAAAATATGTGATGCATAAAAAAGAATGCATATGCCATTAATTACTGACAGATCATTGTTGCGTCATCAGTGTTTTTATATATATGAGATTCTGCCTAAATTACTACCCAAAAACAAACCTTATTTGCCTGTCCCATTTTGTTTTTCAATTTATGTACATGTCACATATGGATTAAATATTGGGCAAATCAACGATGATCAATTTCATTCAGTTAATTACATCTTGAAGTAACTATAATTACTTATAATTACTCCACAAATTGAACCAAGCACTTAACTCGAGGCTTTTCAACGTGACATCCAACGTGACTGAATCTTGTTCTCAGCAGTGACATATAGTTCGTTCTTCATATTGGATAAAACGAAATTGTTTGTGACACTTGGATTTAAAACTGATGAAATGTTTTCTTCAACTCACAAAATTGAACAAAAAATCCTCGAAAATATATGTTCATTGCTTATCACAAATATGTACATAGAATTGATCAAACACAAATATTCCCATTCAAACTTGTGTTGAACGTGACGAAGATCAATTTCACAGTGACAAACAGAATATATGATGTATTTTACTTGTATCTTCACAGTGTTAATTATAATGTTTGGTATAAATCCCACTTTGATTTGAATGTTGTTGACTTGTGCAATACATTGTATTTATTGGTTGTGGTAGAGGAAAGTTGTCATGTATATCTGGTATATTAAACTGATTGTCACATTCTCTGTTGTATGTAACATTTGTCTAAAACTTTTAAAGAATTGGATTATGTTTTATGTATATATTACCCACATTATATTACATTCAATTGGTTGTAAATGAAATGTAAATATCGTCTTTGAAAATATCTAATTATACATTGTGTTAGTATTATCGTGACAAAATAGAACATCACAGTTTGACAATCTGCCAAGAATTAAAACCTTTAAGCAAATTATCTAAATATGTTGGTATTACCTCATCATTAAAGTATCTTACCTGACAATAAAATTCTTTAAAGTATTATTTTCAAGTCCTTACATACAGGTTTACTATATTCTCTGAAATTATCATTGTTATGCCTTCATTATCTGATGAAGCAAAATAGTGCATGGGAGTTTTTATATAAATTATTCTAATTTTACCAAAGAGGTCCAAAAAAACAATGCTGAGTAATTTTGTACAATGTTAATTTCTTGAGGTGTTAATTAAATATGACAAAAGTTAACACTTTTCATGCATGTCAAAGACAGCATTATTACTTCTTATTGGTTGTTTTATTAACCTTTTCTTCATTGTTAATGCTGTATCGGGTCAGATAGAAGCCTACCAACGGAACTCAATGCCCTACTCTTTTCAAAGGGTGACTGTGGGTCTTTTATTTGCATTACTAATCAGAATTTCACTTTAAATGTATCAAGAGGTGTACATAATGTTTTTCCTTTCTTTCATTAATATTATGATGTACTGAGAAGATATCACTGTTTTAGCCTAGAGTGAATAGTTCACCATATCATAGCTTAAGTAATTAAATAACGATTACTAAGTTTGATGTGAAACTTTTTTTCAAATAGATTTTCTATCAAAAAGTATTTTCCTGTTGAGATTCATAAAGTTTTGCATAATAAGTAGTGCCTTTAATTGAATACCTTTTAATTTAAGTTTTTAAGTTTTTATTTGAGACTTTAAGAAACCTTTTTATCATTATAATTTAGCAAAGATTTGTTTGGGTTTTTTTCCAGGAAAAATCGATTCATAATTATATTTGTGCAAATGTGTACTTTTACAACAGCAAAAATTGTTTTCCGATTAAGGCCATTGCATGCAATAAACTTGATGTGAAATGCGTCCATGCAAACAGCAATAAGTGTCTGGCATTCAAAACGTCAAATGTATTTCTTCCTAATATCCATGCATACTCAAATGATATATTTTTAGAGTAAATAAAGCTTTTAAAACAGGGAATGTGGTGTAGTTTCTAATCTTTTTAAAAGCTTTTAAAACAGGCAATGGGCTGTAGTTTATAATCTCATTTGAGTGCACATACCGTTAAAATTTTGTTTGCTGAAAATAGTGTACAAGAACTAGTGTATATATAGTAGATGTTTATTAGTTCATAAGCTCATCTTTGTTTAATTCACGAGTTTAACTTGATGAGCTTACAAAACACAAGAACACTTGTTGTGTGATAGTCAATTGTTTAAAAGATAATAAATATTTTTTGAAATATGAAAGGGAGCACTGAAATAATTTGCGTTTTTGGAAGTAATCCCTTGTACAGGCATCTTTCCTTAACTGACATCAATCGAGTTCGGGTTTTGATGCAGCATCTATGAAATAAAGCTGGGAGTTTTTTGGGTATTCTCAATGGTCTCTCAATGCATCCAGTTGGGATGCCTCCATTTGCTGCATCGATTGACGTCATCATGGGAATTATAACATATTTACATATGCAATTTCTTATAAAAAGGGCTTTGTAACTAGAAAATGTTCTGACTTCTACGGTGGTTGACATGAAGTGTGTTTACCCAAGGGGAAAGCACCAGACATGGAGAGGCCAAAGTCGTGTCAATAGCTGGGCTGGTTAAAATATTAGAATTAAAAAAGGTATTTGTGTCCGAGTCATATTGCAAGTATGTGAGAAATGCCACATTTGACAGCCTCATATCAGTCGGACCAGTTTGACTAAGTCATGATACTTCATATTTTAATTTTATGTTACTCTCATTATAGTTTCAGTTACATAAACTGTCTAATGATGATGTCTTCAGCAGATTCCTTGTATTAAGTGATCATATATTGTTCAGGTTACAAGATGAATTTTGCAGTATTTCCAAGATATATCACATGGAATTGTTGAGTATGTATGAGTCCAATATATATTTATTATCTCATAAACATGTCAACAAACTATCAACAAATATATCTTGAAATTCCTGTCCAAAAGTGTATTAATAGAAACATGAAAACCACAAAGCACAAATTATGGGTTCATTTGAAACAGATCTTTTAAAATTATACTATTCAATAGACTATCAAAATATTTATTTCATTTAAATTTCATTAAAAAATTAATTCACATTTACAGCAGAAATGGGATTTTCTGTATACATCTACCACAAATAGTGCAGCTTGAATACTGACAATTTACTAAAAGTTATGTTGACAAATGAGCACAAATGTTAATGCCGACCTTCATCTGAATATAAAGTAAGGTTGTCCAGTGAGCACACGTATCATTACAAAAATTAGGCAGGCATATTTCAAAATAAAAATTTTAAGTATGATATTTTTGGGTGCTACCAATCATGATTTTTCAGGTTGTTCTTTCTGGGTTTGGTTAAACTTATAGTCGCCTTTAATATGTATCATTTCATGCTTCTCGAGGCAAAGGGGGCCGACCCTTCTGACACGATGATGGTGATGATTGGTCAGGTACCACAGATAGGCAACCAGTAGTATTATGCCAATGATGATGGAAGTGCCAAACTGCAGTACATAGTTGAGAGGGTAAGCTATGGGGGCCAGATCCACATACACCTGAAATATACCAAAATCCTTATTTACTTGTAATCAGATAGGTCAAAACAGAACATTATTCCTAGACATTTACATCAAAATATTGGCATCAGGGTTTAAAGGAACACCTGATTACTACACAAGATGAAATGCTTTAAAAAATATCTCATGTATCACACAAAAAGGTGCACTTGAATATCATGCAAAATAGTACAACATGGCATGTTTTTCCATAAACCAAACACCTGAGGTGAAGAACTGGAGTAAGGAACAGTCTTAGGGGATTAAAAATTTCAAAAGCAGAGAGCCGTGAATGCATTCACACTTATTGTATTACCAGGAAAATCATTTGTGACAGTTGTAGCCAAACTGTTTCATATTAAACACATGGTGGCTCTCAGTTTTTTTAATATTGCCTCAAAATCACTAAAGGCCAAACACATAATTTTATGTCAAACTTCTAAACCACCCAACAGAAAAATATCAAATAATGCAGCACAAGCCCTGTAAAATATATTAATTCTACTATTTATTTTTTTTTTCAGGACTTAAAGATTTGAAGAGTAGAAATCCTATAATCCATTTATTACTGACACCCACCATAAAGTATGTCTTCAAATCACAGAAAGATTGCCCTGGAAGCATAACTGCTTTGTAATGGTACAACCCAGAGCCCTACAATAGAAGCAAAAGTCACTAATACATCACTGAAAAGGTTTTGAAACTGTTTTCCAGAAAAGATTCTCAAATATATTCATTTCTTGCTCAAATAAAATCATTTTATAAGAAGGGCTTTAAAATATAAAAGGGTAAGGACATTTTTAGCATATCTCCCCTATATATTAAGTGCAAGCTTATTTGGTTTGTACAATTCAATAAATATATAAATTTATGTCCAGAAATTATTGATAAAGTGCTAACACAACATGTTCCTTATAGAACACAGCTCTACCCACATTCATACTGAGAAGTATAGCGGTTGGATTGAAGTAGGTGTCCGTCAGGTATTCCAGCAAAGGATCAGTCTTCACTCCCTCCGACAGAATTGATTCCGTGTTTTCTGTGGAAACAAATATAATCTGTTATTTACTCAAATAAAAAGAGCTCTCTGGCCACTGATCTTCAAGGCAAATATTTTTATTTCTTTGGTTTTTTAGCATGTCACAGTTATGTCATCTTAAATTTAGATTTCACATTTCTCTATTAGAGAATATTCCGAATATATAGTTGTAGCTTCCTAACTACATGTTCTGTGCTCAAATAATCATCTTCAGTATATGACTTTGATAATCCTAGAATTGCGATTATATATATGCCAGCATTCTTTCTATAGTTCCTTTCAACCTATTTTTACAAGCATTTTGTAACATGTTTCATTTCTAGTATGAACGAATGAATATTTTGATGCAAAATAAGTAGAATCACACATTACACAAGTCCCACATTAAATTCCTCATACCATTGATCCGTGGTGCCCTCTGGTTAATCTCCTCTATGGCCACCAGGTGCTCCACCGTCAGGGGAATGTCAGGCATATTGGGTTGAACCCATGCAAACTGTGGCTCCAAGCGTCCGGGGTACACCAAACGGTACGACTGTAATACAGTTAATTCAGAAAAAAATTAGATAAAACTTTTGCTTCATTCCAAGGATATTGCATTCACACAAAATAGTATGTAAATGTATTCAAACAGATTGTGAACTGAATCCTTGCACAATGGCACCCAAAATTCTTATTCTAATGCACCATTAATGTAAGATAGGCATATTACCCATCATTGTCAACACACTTACATGAATGCTGGATGGTTTTGCCCTTGGATTCTCTAAAGTAATCTCATTTCATAAACCTTTTTTGAAAATATGTACCGGTAATAGCTATCAAAGAATTGTCAAGGAGGGTGCCATCTTGAATAACATGACAAAAATCAGTCAATGAGAATCAAAATAACAAATTCAATATGTAATGTGCATTTTGATTGGCCAAAATTACCAATAAAATTAAATTTGCAAGTATTTCTTGCAAATTTAATAAAGAAAATGTTCCCAAACATTGCAAAAAAAGCAATGATCAGCATACCTCTAAGGCCATTGGCTTATGTTTTTGTTTCTGTCTATAAAGCTTAATTGAAGAATCCATGGCAAGGATATGAAAATGAATTACATTACTCAGATGTATGACCAGCAAAATATGATAGCATATTTGAGAGACCTAGATTTGATGTAGAAGTAAACACTAACCCTTCCCCGGCAGTCTGTATAGAGAGGGTCGCTGGAGAGTTTCATCCACTCTTCACATCCACAGTCCACTCTGCTCGTTTTATTCAAGCACTGCTTATATTTGCCAGTTTCCTGCAAACTCATATTAACATTATATGAAAAGACAACTGAGAAAAATTCAACAGGATTTCTATTGAGTTTTATTTTATAACAGGGTTATAAAATTTAACAGGTTTTATAGAAAATGATTGATAAAAAAGAAAGACAGCGACACTCTGAATAATAAATATCCACACAGAGATGTTAGATGATACTGGGGTATCCTTCTTTTTACACTTTTAATTGTTAAAGTTTAAAGTTAGTCTTTGTTTAAATATTTTAAAATATTAGGAGCAGTATCAAACCATAGAGACAGAACATACCCTAGAGATTTTGTATTTGTTGTTGGGCATGGGCATTGTGGGATCAGAATTATAGATGTGCTTGCTGGTCGGGATATCCTTACCCATCACCGATCCGGGCCGGTAGTTTGTCTGTAATATAATTCTATATCAAATAATCCCATAAATTTATACATATATACATGTATATATTTATGATTTTTTAAAAATTATGTCTATATTATCATTTTTACCTCTCAGCCTATATATCACTAATATTTGCTTATTTTGTATTATGTATGTATGTGTGTATGTGTGTGTGAGTGCATGTGTGTGTGTTTGTGTGTGTGCGCATGTGCATGTACGTTCGTGTGTATGTTAAAAATTATGATATCACAGCCATTGCACCTCCTTTTATGTACTTACGTCTAAATTGACTACAAGACGTATGTCACGATTGTTGCGTGGCATGCCGTACAGGAACTCATCAGGACTGATGTATGATGGGTAGATGAACTCAAGCATCTTGCGGCACGGGCAGTTGGAATATATTAAAATATTCCGGCTTGATGCGTCACACAGCATGGAGGTGTATCTCTGAGTTATTCTTACTGATGTCACACCCTGAAATACAATAAAAAACGTCTAATTTCACCATCATAACTTTTACAATATTAATTTCAGATAATGTTCCTAATATATAATATCTATTCATAATATATAATGTCTATTCATAATGCTTGATAGAGTACATAGTCCATGAGTGAATCCCTTGTTCTCGGCTTTAGATGTTAATGAATCTTTACCATCAACAAAGTAATGTCTTGAATCATGTTTTTATATAATAATGCAAAATAAATCAATTCTCCACAATCAGGTAGAAGAAGAGAACTGTACAGACCTGCCTGAAGACATGGTTGGTGAGGGAGATATCGAGTGTGTATCTGGATTCCAATGTGGACTCACTGAGCTCGAAGATCGTCTTGAACTGCCACGGATTGCTGAGGCTTCCATATAAACGTGGCACTTGCAGGGCTAGCATATTGTCTGAAACAAGTACAGTTTGTGATGAAATATTTTTTAATTCCATAAATAAGTTAGAAAACAAAATTATATCACATATCAAATTTGTTTCCATGCATTATGACATAAAAACGTTTTAGGTAACAATCATAGAGAAGACTAATATATACTTATTTTGTAATATTATTTACAGCAACAGTGGTACTAAGAGCAGTATGAAGCAAGAGAGCATACCTAGGCTATTCATTTGAGCAGAAATACTGACTGAATCACGGATGTCTAACTCAAACACAGACTTGTCCTGTGTCATAGGGTTGAGTACGAGTTCCTGATGACACGCATCCTCCACAATAGTCCACTGTGCCTGCATGTACACAATATCAGTGCTATATTCAGGCCAATATCCTAAGAGCTATGATCATCGTTTGTTTTGTAATGTTGCTGAATTTTTCTGGAAATACCTGCAAACTGCTTCATAAATGATCATTTGAATTATTTCCATGAGCAGACTTCAGCAGATGAAAATTTCTCCCCCCCCCCCCCCCCCCCTTGCTACAAAAGCTGTTCTATGCATAACTAAATATGGCACAGCAAAGCTGAATGAACTTCACAGCCAATTGATCCTGATTAATACCATGCCTGGTTGTTTTACATTTTAACAAGAAGGTCACAGGTTTGGAAAATTTTAATTAAGATGAAATCATATTGAAAAAGTTACAGTTAAAATAGTCACAAAAGGTTCAAAAGGTCAAAGTCATGTGATGTAACACAACTTCCCCTTAATTTGATTTTATATACTAAATATGAACAACCTCCTGATAATAACCAAGCTGAGAAATAGCCGAGACAAAGTTTTAGGACTCAAGGACACTACAGTTAAAGGTAAAACGATTAAATGAATATGGCATGACTTTTCAGATCATTCTATTTGAAATTTGAAATACTTCCTACATATGACTGGTGAGAAATGGCCTTGACAAACCATGTAGCCCCCACTTTCTGCCTGCCCAACCACCTGTAACAGCCAACAACATTAGCCCAAAAGAGACCTTGACGTTTTTAGAAACATATCTTTAATTCCACTCATTTCCAATAAGCATCTGAACATGAGAAACACATCTGGTATTAATTTGGTATGTACATGTATAAACTCGATATTTCATGGACAAATGCCAAGTCGACAACCATATCCTCCTGAAACTTTGGCTGACAGGTTAAAATGATAAATTTATGTAAAGTTTTCTCTCTGCTATTATCATAACCTTTAAATGCTATGACAAAACACATTGAAATCTTTCAGTTTTGATAAGTCTGAAAACTTCCAGCTCTGCTTAATGTCTTTAGTGGCTTATAATAGTTCTGTCATAGAATAATAGTATAATAACTCGCAAAATTGTTCTGGCACACAATAATGGTATGATAACTTGCAAAATCACAACTTTGTGACACAATAGTATAACTTCCACAATAATACATGTAGTTTTACATAAAATCAAAGATATTACAAACTGTTCAAAATATCTTTGATAAAATTTAAGAAGCATGTGTTCAGGCGTTTTCACAAGATAACAACAATAAGCCTAAACCATCCCTTGTCTAAAGTTAAAGAAATACAGAGACGGGCAAACCTGGTTGTCTCGGACCCCCATATCCAGCAGGAACCAGAAGCCAGGGTTGATGGTTGTGCCATCCTGGACCGAACTGTAGACGGGGGACACAGCGTCCATGTGGGTGGCACTGACGTAGCCAATCAGAAGGAAGCTGGTGGCTCCGGGAATGATCACCGTCTTACCAACATCTGCCTCTGACCAACCAGACTCACCTAAAATAAAGTATCTATCACCATCTTATAAATATCTCTTATCAAGCACTTCTTATCATTGTTTTTTTTTAACTTTTTAGTATAAGGATACATTTACATCCAGGTCACGAAATCATCAGAATTTACATCATAAAAACAATATCATCACTGCTAGTTAAGTTAACTGATAATCCAGGTCTTCATTTCTAAACCATTACAGACAATTACTTGAAAATATAGTCAAAGAATTTAAACTAGTGGATTTGATATGTCCAAATTGTATTGCATTAAGTATTATAGGTTTACAATAATTACCCCCAGGTATGTTCAAAACCAGTTGTGCGTGACCATTTGTTTTGTTCCAATTCAACATATCTGTCAATCAAGAACATTATTAATTCATGATTAGATAGGAAGAAACTGTCAAAAATTCAAAATGATTTTATTCGCAGAAGTTATGGTCTTAGGCATTAAATGGTATTGAGAGAGAATGTAGGCTCTAGATTCAGCTTAAAATATCTTTTTAAATATGATATAAAACTATACATACCTAAACTGCATTGTTGATTAACAGTGGAACTTTCAAATTTAAATGATTCATGGATCTCTAACCGGGTTCTAGTTAAAAAGCCATTAAGGGCAAATTTCCCTGCAGGATTCACCTTTAGTATCAACGCTGATCCCCCAGCACTGTCAAGTGAAATAAAAAAACACATTAATAAATTACATAATATTATGAAAAGGTTTAATGAAAATATGAGTATGCTCTACCTATAAACATACTAGAAACCTCAATTTCCTTCTCAAACTTTAAGACTTTTTTCTATGATGTTGGAATATAGTAAAGAATTCTATAGGTGTTTTTTTTAGAAATTCTGTTTTCAAAGTGCCAAAAAAAAATATTTTATTTTCATCCAATATTGGGTGATTTTTTATGTTTAAGAATAAGTGTAAATCAAAATAATCTTGTCCATCATGTTATTTTATCAATATCTCACTGAGTCAAGAAACAATGAGTTTATCTCACGTTGTTTTTAGCAATTGTCCCTCATGGAATGGATGTAACCATGGAGTGCTGCCATCTAGTGGACTGTACTCAAACACATAGGCTTCCTGACTGGAGATGTACTGGAGACACAGAGGTCTGGCACAGGATCTGCTGTAGTTCTGCATCACAAGGATTTCTTTTATCATATATTTGTTGTGATATCCATGCATATGTCATATTGATAATGCATTTATTTCAACATTTATTTCGATTCTGAAAAATAATCTTTATGGGATTTAATGGTTTGATAAACTGAAAAATTCGTGATATGCCAGATGCTATATCTAAACTATTTTTTTGCTGTTTTAGGCAGCTGAAGATTCACAATGCCAACTGCGTCATCATGAATTTTGAAAAAAAGAAATAAGATGGAGAGATATCATTTTTCATTATTCTGTTATAACTGGGAAAAAATCCTCAATTGGTAGAGACCCATGGATCTCCTCTTCATATCCCAGCCAGTTACTATCATGTGCTGTGAACAGACATTTTTTCTGTAATATCAGAACTGTATTTTGAGCATCACAATTGTGGTATTCAAAATAATGCTGTAGACTTGACTAATTTTCAGGACTTTTAATAATGAACAAATCAAAAGAAAAAAATATAAAAGAGATTTCTAGATCATTTCTATTTTATCAATTGCTAACACTACAATATCAAGTTAAAAAGGGGACAGTAAAAATTCCTGCCATAAAAGCTTAAATCCTACTGAACTAAGCAAATATCATGATGTGTTATTCCCTTGAATGAAAATATCAAACAATGAAAAGAAAGTCTTTGAGATGGAACAAAACACTGAATATGAGTAAGTAGTAAAACTCATTTTCCCAACCTTTTGTGAAAATTATTTCTGATTGCTATAGCCATGTTGTGAAAGCACCAAAGCAAGATGGCCTAAAAGTGGTTGAATATTCTATCAAAATCTCTTGAGGGCCTCACACATAATGACAAGCAAAAAGGATTAAATAAAGACACTCTGTGTCTTGATAATGTTGTCAAGATTGTGTTCTCACAGAACATTTTCCCAAATCTAAGATTATCATTGTTCTCAGCCATAACTGACAACAAATCAATATTGGAAGTTGATAAAATATGTATTTATCCCACCAAATGCTAAATATGCTATCATGTGAATGTTCATTTTCATATCATGATATATATTTACCTGTATCTCTGCATTTAAATCAATGTAGGTTATATTGTAGGAGAGGGTTGACAATTCATTGGATTCCACAATGCTGAGCTGAGATTGGAGCAACTGACTGTTGTGGTCAAAGCTGAGCCACTCCTGCTCACCAGGTGTCACTACTGTCTGCATCTTTACCAATCGGGGTGCTCCTGTTTCAAAAACAAAAATAATTGAAACTTATCCTCCAGAGTGGAAAGGCACTGATCTCAGGAGAGTCATTCACTGTGAATGCAATGCAGGGAAGATTATTTGAATGTTACCGTTATTCACTTTGAAAACACAAACAAATATTTTGACGAAGTTAAGAAATTTCATTCAGGACACCCTGTACTTTCTTATTCAAAATTTTAGTCAAATTACAAGTGTAACATTTAGGCCTGACTTACCTAATTTACTAATATAAATGTCACTGTTGTTTGTTGTCATGACAATAATACCCTTCTTAATGTCTGTCGGTGTTGTAGCAACAACATCTGGGTCAAGGTCATGAATCTTTTCAAATTTGTTTCCATTATCTTGAGACATCCAAATCTGACAAAAAAATATATGGAAGACTATAATCCATTAACAATGACATTATTCTGTGAAACATAACTGGTATCCAAATTTAAAGAAAATCAAAAGGCAAAATGACATCCAAAACTTAAAATGGCTGTTCTTTATCGACAAGCAATTTAGCAGATGAGAAAGAGTCTGCTTTGCCTTGTGTATTGGACAGTCTACAAATACCTGTGTTCCTACAGCATACAGTATATAGATTTGTGGCAAGTAAACCAGACGCTGCAGACCAGCTTCAGCAGGAAACTGCCATGCTGGGAAGTAGAGCTTGTCATGGGGCCGGTTGTTTGGTTTCAGTCTATTCACAATCACCTTGCTTTGGTTCAGCTGAAATGTAGCAATTTATCTGCATCAACATATATAAGTTTACCCAGCAAGACCAAGAGCCATATCCCATATAAAGGAGCCTTGTTTCTCTCGTTTATTTATCAGATTTTAAATGTCCATTAATCTGTTTTATAACATGTAATTGTGAATAAATAACTATATTTTCCTCAGAAGGAAAGCCTCATTTAGAAATGAATGATTCATGTTTTATATTCATAATATGATAATAATAACAATCAAGTTAAAATTAATATAATCCTTTAAAAAAACAAATGCAGATTTTGCATTTTGTTTACTTATAAAACATAAAATTAAATTTTATACATTAATTTTCTTCCAAATAGGTTATTCTGTGCATATTTGGAAGAAAATAACATACCGACAATAGTCACTGTGTTGTATTATATGCTGAAATTTGTATTTTAATCTCAATGTCATAACAGTTCAATGTTGTCTTTCACTTTGTATGCCCAAGTTGCTGACCAAAAGATTTTGCAGTGAAATGTTGTTGATATGATGACCACATCTAAATTTGTATGTTACATTTGAGCAAGACAGGTTCTTGTCCTTTAAACTATTTTCCTTTGTCCTTTGTTGGCTCTATTCTTTTTTTAATTTGTGACAAAATCCCTAATTTTTCAAGAAGAGCATATAATGTTATCCTATGGCTATGTTCTTCAAATATTAAAGAAGTCAAAAGTTGGACAAAGATTTAACCTGCGAAAAGTAGCATGTACAATACTCATTTTCTCAAGGAACATTGAGATTATTTCCAAAGAATTTCATTGGAGATACTAGAAATTCATGATAAAACTACAAAACTTGGTAGACTTTTGTTGGTATAAATTGGAGATGAAATTGACCTGAAAATGTCACGATTTTGGAGCCTAATAATAATAATAATAATAATAATAATAATAATCATATGAGACTGAAATTGTGGTACATCTGATTAATTATAAAGGTCTGGCATACCTGATCAGGGATGAGAGATGCCAGGGAGTTGGTGTGGTAATGGTAAAGGTCTGGTAATTATAAAGGACTGGTAATTATAAACGTCTGATATACCTGATCAGTGACGAGAGACGCCAGGGAGTTGGTGTGGTAATGATAAAGGTCTGGTAATTATAAAGGACTGGTAATTATAAAGGTCTGTTATACCTGATCAGTGATGAGAGATGCCAGGGAGTTGGTGTGTTAATGATAAAGGTCTGGTAATTATAAAGGTCTGGTAATTATAAAGGTCTGTTATACACGATCAGTGATGAGAGATGCCAAGGAATGGGTGTGGTAATTATAAAGGTCTGGCATACCTGATCAGTGATGAGAGATGCCATGGAATGGGTGTGGTAATGATAAAGGTCTGGGAATTATAAAGGTCTGGTAATTATAAAGGTTTGGTAATTATAAAGGTCTGGTATACCTGATCAGTGATGAGAGATGCCAGGGAATGGGTGTGGTAATGATAAAGGTCTGGTAATTATAAAGGTTTGGTAATTATAAAGGTCTGATATACCTGATCAGTGCCAAGAGATGCCAAGGAGTGGGTGTGGTAATTATAAAGGTCTGGTATACCTGATCAGTGACGAGAGATGCCAGGGAATGGGTGTGGTAATTATAAAGGTCTGGTAATTATAAAGGTCTGGTAATTATAAAGGTCTGATATACCTGATCAGTGATGAGAGATGCCAAGGAGTGGGTGTGGTAATTATAAAGGTCTGGTATACCTGATCAATGACGAGAGATGCCAGGGAGTGGGTGTGGTAATTATAAAGGTCTGGTACTTATAAAGGTCTGGTATACCTGATCAGTGACAAGAGATGACAGGGAATGGGTGTGGTAATTATAAAATTCTGGTAATTATAAAGGTCTGGTAATTATAAAGGTCTGGTTTACCTGATCAGTGACGAGAGATGCCAGGGAGTGGGTGTGGTAATTATAAAGTTCTGTTATACCTGATCAGTGACAAGAGATGCCAGGGAGTGGGTGTGGTAGTTGTAGGCTGTGCTGAGTACTGATCCACTGGCCATCGCTGGAACTTCCCACCAGGTCTTGAATGGCTCCACAGCATAAATGCTCATTTGCTCCTAATTCAGATATAAAACAGAAAAATTTAAGATTGTCTTGTCCTGTCTGATATGAGAGTGAACATAAAGCTAACAATATAAGGTAGAATTGTCAGATTTCTAATTGCTTTTTCTTTATATCATAATATTATAAATATAAAGTGTGAAATTTATATATCTATTATGCTATTAATATTTTCTGAAATTATCAATACTGTATATGTAAAAATTGTAAATAATCCAATTTTCTGTGATATTTTCATCAATCTATATCCCTTTGTCTTTCACTATCAGATGTTTTTCAGATGCATATCATGAATTGATTATCTTTTTGAATCCATTTGTTTCAGTGGCATCAAATGAACATCAAATCAAAATCCTTTTTTCAAATAACATTATAAAAAGAATTGAAATATTGGAGGGCTCACGTAAGTTACTACCTCTGGCCAACCCAAATCTATATATTTTTGCTAGCCATGTGATCAAGAATTTTCAGTCTGTTAAAAATGTGTTAAACAAGTTAACATCCTGTAATATTGAATTTCAAGTTGCCTTGAACTGAATTGGAGTTAATTTGTTAACTTTTGAATATTTTCTCTGGGTTAGTTCTATCAAAGTTTAAAAAAATTAAAAGAAACAAGAACATGAACAAAACCACCATTTTTTTCCACTGCAGAAAGTAGTTCAATGTTTCATTTCTCTTAAAACATATTTATTCAACAGTTTAAATTTGAAGGGTAACATTAACATATTTTATCAATCTGAATACATTTGAAAAAAAAAAAAAAAAAAAAAAAAAAAACCAAAATACCAATGAGACAGATAGTTATGTGGAAGTTGGTGGATGTGCTATGCCAGCACCAGATGGCAACATGCACAGAGGGAATAGGTTCACCAAGTTGCCCTCTGGTGGAGATTGTGTGCACTAATGTACATTTCAAAAGTCAATAAAACGAAGTCTCATGGAAAATAATAGCATTCATCTTGTGAAAATTCTACAAAAGTTTAACGGACAGACAGAATGGCAGAAAATTTTCCCCTCTCACTGTACAAGCTGTGATGACACAGTCAGCATAACTAAAAAAGGCCTACGATGCCATTTCAACATATACAAGTTGGGTCATAAAGGTAGCTCAAAATAAATATGAAAATAAACATTGAGCATGCAAATTTGACATTATTGGCCAACCTTATCTTCAGTTATAACTGTCACGGAGACAATATCCCCTGAAAGAAACAGCATAAAATATATATTATCATAGATGAGATGACTTAGACATGAGCTTTTCCCTGAAATCATCTTTTATGACCTCCAGTGCTGCTGATACTATGATAAAACTTGCTCACCCCTGATGATGTTATGATAAAATATCAGGCCTTGACATACACACTGGCCCCGGTGGCCCCGGGCCACCAGATCCTCTGTTTGGGCCAGTGAATGCTCTGTCGTAGTGGCCCAGTTGGACAACCATATTTTTGGTCTTTTAGTGGCCCAAACTATCTTGATTTTATTCCAATCCTTGATAGATATTTGTCTCATATCACAATCAATGGATTTGTAAAATTTGATTGGGACAATTAAGTAAACCCCACTCAGATACTAATCACTATACAGTCCTATGTACAATGCTCTTTATTTTATCACACATCCTATTATCCTTAGACACTTCTGGGCACCACTTCTCAGGCTCTACTGGCCCAACTGGGCAACCTACATTTTTTCTTTACGTCAAGGCCTGAACATACTCACACCTGCTGATGTTGTGATTAAACATGCTCACCCCTGCTGTTGTTATGATAAAACATGCTCACCCCTGCTGTTCTTATGATAAAACATGCTCACCCCTGCTGTTCTTATGATAAAACATGCTCACACCTGCTGATGTTGTGATTAAACATGCTCACCCCTGCTGATGTTATGATAAAACATGCTCACCCCTGCTGTTGTTATGATAAAACATGCTCACCCCTGCTGATGTTATGATAAAACATGCTCACCCCTGCTGATGTTATGATAAAACATGCTCACCCCTGCTGTTTTAATGATAAAACATGCTCACCCCTGCTGTTGTTATGATAAAACATGCTCACCCCTGCTGATGCTGTGATAAAACATGCTCACCCCTGCTGTTTTTATGATAAAACATGCTCACCCCTGCTGATGTTATGATAAAACATGCTCACCCCTGCTGATGTTATGATAAAACATGCTCACCCCTGCTGATGTTAAAATAAAACATGCTCACCCCTGAAGAGACTGTATTGGTAGAACATGCACACTGGAGTGTACTCAATCCTGCCCATCTGCAAGTAATTATACAAAAACTCAAACCACAATTTATATTGAGACTTTCATTAAAATGTTATATGATCAAAAATCTGATTGTTAAATGAGATTATGTGTTGGTATTTCATTGCATTGAAATGAAATTTAAAACCTCGTATATGTTTACATTATATTTTACGAAGTGCATGCTACTCATTTTTTTACAAATAATAATTGAGAAATTTACAAATGATTCACACTTGTATTTTTTTGTTTTTGTGTAAAATATAAGTAGTTGTTTAATATATTTTCAGTCCAATTTTTAAGTGCATGTATCTTGTCATCGGAAATGTGATAAAAAGTGAGATTTAAAGTCCATCTCTGCACTACAGTTTCATAATCACCTTGGAAGACTGGTGTTGGTAAGTCCATGTAAACTCGAATGTGTTTCTTTCTCCACCTCTAATGACTGCTTCATAGGATTCGTTGAACATCAACATTGCTGATTGGTTGACATTTTTATTGACCCTGAGGTCACCACTGACAAAGATCCCATGATTGGTCAGAAAAATCACATGGTGATTGGTCACAGCCACATCCCATATCTCCAAACTTTCACAAGCTACAAATGTAGAGAAGCATGAAAGAATATAACAAATTCTTATAAGTATCTAACTTCATTTGAGAATGTTTAATGGAGACTCACTTGGGCATAATGAAGAGGTGGTCATGTTATTCCAGTGTAAATCTTGGGTGAAAGCTGAGGATGTGACACCAATGTAGATCATTTCTGAAAATTAAATTTTACAATAAGAGGAAAAGATGAAAGGTTACACAAAGGTTCCATATAAAAGACTTATTTGAATAATACGTAAGAAAACCAAGTCTAGTTATTGATATATACCTGGTTGTGTATTTGACTGGACTACCACAATGGCAGCCTCCGGTGTACATGGATCTGTGGCCAGCAGGGGGCTCTGCATAAACTCTGTACCAGGTGGCACCACTGCATCAAAATGGTCACCAAATGTCCACTGGAGCAAAGGCACTGAAACATTTACATGTTGAAATGAAGCTAAAAACAAGTCTTAATACTTGGAGTTTATACAAACATGCTCAAAGTTGGCATCATAGCCTATTTACTTGAAGTTTAAAATCAATGATTAAATCTTGAAAACATCAAAACGTCAGCTTTGTAGCTTTGTAGTTTCCACATTAAAGTTTCTTTGCAAACATGTATGAGCTCTGAAAACACATTTCATTTCTATTTGTTCTATATACATATACATATATATACATATAAAGTTATTATTTTCAAGAATTTCTCTATTTGCAAAAATGCAAGTCAATTATATATGTTTTGACGTGCATATCACCCATTTAAATCACCAAGATAAAGATTTCATATTTGTTCTCTGTATGAGCGCTGGAAATCCACCAGATGGCAGGATTGACAAAAATGATAACTCAGAGGGACACCTGGTGGAAAACCTTTTCATAGCACAAGGTGACAGGTTGATGATGTTCATTGGCCACTGTTATATAAACCAATGAACGATTTGTCAGGATATACGCAAGAATTGACCAGGAATTAAAAAGGCCTTATTCTCCATTTTCAACTTCGAGAGAACAAAAAAATATGAATCATGGGATAAAAAAAAATGGTAAAGATGTGTTATGAAAACAAATTACGCATGCAAGTTTATTCAAATAAACCATTGGAAACTTACCTGTTTCCAAGTCAATAATTGTGGTTTCAGCCTGAAGTTTACCTTGTGTGGGATGCTGAAATGAGGCTGTCATTACCCATATCTCTCTGAGTGACCAAGCTTAAATATGAAGGAGACATTTTACCCAATATAAAACTTGGAAAATGGTTTCTGACCTGAATAATGATATCCAAAAGCTTATCCAAGGTTTCTTACAAATTTACCAATGTCATTTATTCAAGAAAATGGTCATTTTATAAATAATGAAAGAGGTCATCAGTTTTGTTTGAATGATTACCGGTAAGTGAAATGTTAAAAACTTACAGGTATCTATACCAAAGTCTTCTCTTATCAAAGCAAAACTCCATGCATTAACACTATCATTCTGAAATCATATACAGCAGTCAAAAGTTATTTACATTTTTTTATTTTTGTTATCAAGAAACACATGAGTGTTTTTTCCAATATTTTCAAAACCTTCAAACAAACCTGTATTTTATACAGTGCCACCTGTTGGGACCAGCTGCTATTACTTAGTAGTATGGTTGGTGGCAGCACTGTTCCTTCAATAAAGGTATCATCATCAGCCTCAGAATTATTTGAAGGAGTTAAGGTGACCCTTATATTCTGCAATGATGAAATGTTTACATACAATGGAATATATAACCATAGAACCTATATTCAATAGTAATCAAAGGCTAACAGATGTAAAATATCATTTCAATAAAACCCCTGGAATGAAACTACCGGTAGCTTAAAGTGGTAATAAAATGCTCATACTATACAAAACAAATTATGTTGACACGCAATTATCAAGACCTTAGGTTGTTGATTCTCTACCTATCTCTGCCTTCATACATGGATTTATCAGAAAACAGTGAGTGGGTTATAGGCCATTTATGGGTCACCATCTTGACTCATCAAAAAATATCAGAACTGCACAAAAAAACTCTCACAAATCTAACTGTAAAAATACAAAAAAATGGTCACCCATAATCGCAAGATGAAGGCTGAGGAATTTATAGGATCAACTACCATTATTTAGCAGAGTATCATTTCAGTAAATTAATACTGCAAACTCACAATTTGTTGAGTAGAAAGAAATAGCCTCTTCAGGTGGGTCTGGTTGTCAGAAGTTTGGTTTGAGCTGATCAAAACTTCAAAACCTGTCAACAGAAATATTTTAAATAACATCAATACATCAAATAATTTTCATTATTGAAAAGATCATTATTGATCCCGAGTCACCTTTACGCTGATTTCAGTAAGGCACCCTGGTTGCCGGCAACTTTCAGATGCAAAATAAAAGTTGCTGGTGTTTCCAAAATAGTTTCTGACCAAATTTCAACCTGAAGTTCACCTACTCATCAGTGACCAGTTTCTGCCAATGAAGTTGACCGTGACTGCTGGCGGTAATTGGAAGCAAAGTAAAACTGGTCGGGCACAAGTAAGTGTCCCACATGCATATTGCAAGACCAAAATAAGATTTTTTTTTTTTGGGGGGGGGGGGGGGGGGGACATGATAGGGTTAAAGTGTGGGATGTGTGGGGGCCAATCAATCAGTTGTTTGGGGTTCTTAGAATCTTACATCACTTTCAACATTATTTCAATCATTAGAGCTCACGACCGTAGGATTCGCAGTCATAGGATTGGCTGGTAATAAGGAAGTTTTGAAGAATGTCTTGTATGTATATAACGAATTGAACATTTTGGCATAGAAAAATAGATATGATTGGGATAGATGAATTGTTATCAAAAATGAAGCCAGTGACCTCGCCTTTGTAACAATGAAGCAAATTGTTGCAAAAAGAAAACAAATTGGCTCTGATCAATTTTTGGCCGATTTACATTATTTACAACTTAAAATTGAACTATTGAGCTCTTCTCTTCAAATATGTAAGTCAGATGGTCAATATATTTGTTTTCATCTTTCGGCATAGAAGAGAGGTCAGCGCGCAAAGGCTAAGATCGTATACACAAAGACCTGACTCTGACTTGTAAATCTTGTAAGAATTTTACAAGCGATGATCTCATTTTAGGATAAAGTAATGACAAATTTTACTGATGGATATACACCACCATAGCACACATTTAGATAACTGTTTGTGTTATGTCAGGTTATTTATTTATTGACTAAGACCAAAATGTGCGAAATGGGCAGTTGTTAGTCCTATCATAGGGCTAACAACTGCCCATTTTGCACATTTTGGTAGTAGTGCTGTAAAGGCTATATGCAGTGAGTTTCACATGTGAATTGTTTGTTTGTTGGGGGTTTTTACATCACTTTCAACATTATCTCAGTCATTTCGTGATGAGACCTACTTGTAGCAGATATAGTGCTGCCTCATTGAATTGTCATGTCGCAGGCCCTTGTCTTGACATGACAACCCACCCGGTCACATATTTACAAGGACAACGGATTAACCCTTTAGGCACGGGCCTCACCTCATATGGGAAACTGTGAGTTCAATCTCGGCACGGCCAGGGATCAAACCCACGATCCTTGGATCACCACAGAGGAGCTGGTGCTAATAAGCTGGCACTCTAACCAACTGCGCCACGTACGGCCTGTGGCCTTACATGTGAATCTAGACTGCCTACAATACACTTGTGCGCCCTCACTTAGAATATGCATCAAGTGTGTGGGACCCTTACCTAAAAAAGATATAGACCGCATAGAATCAGTTCAAAGAAGAGCTGCTAGATTTGTGTCTGGCAACTGGAAGAGAGAAACAGGCACTGTAACAAAAATTCTGGAAGACCTAAAATGGGATTCACTAGCAGGGAGAAGAAGGACACAGAGGCTGGTTTTATTGTACAAGGCTATACATGGTGAAATAGCTTTGAAACGTCCAGAACATGTCAAAATGAAATCAGCTCATACACGGAAAAACCATGGAATTTGCTTTATCGAAATGGCGACAAGCTGTGACCCCTATAAATACAGCTATTTTCAAAGGACAGTGAGTACTGACTGGAATAACCTTCCCCCTAAATTAACTACATTGGAACCAGGTAGCTCGGCATCCTTCAGAAACTCCCTAGCCAGAGTATAAAGGTTGGCGACTAGCAGCTGGTGTGTACCAGCTGCACCCCTTAGTGCAACCTTGCACTCTCGGCGGGATGCCATTTGGTTTTGCCGAGTAAACTTATAGATGTAGATGTACAGTGACCGGCAGCCAAATTCGTACACTTTCATGTTTTTCACTCCTGATTTTCACAAAATCTTTCAAAACTGAGTAAAAACTACTCACTTCGATAGTAGATCGTTAACTACATATGCGTGTAGATTAAATTGACACATGTTCAATATGTACAGAATTATCGGGAAATTCACGCATTCTTCAAACCTGCAGATTGTCCGAGTTTCCATTGAGTTATACGGTAATCTTGGTCACGTCACCACTTCTGACGTCATTTGACAGTGACAACATCACTCTTGCCGTGAAAACAAATAAACACTTTTAACGTTTTGAAAAGTACAGGAATTGCAAGGTGACGTGTGAGACCTGACATTCAGCTCAATTGCAATTAGTACAGGCAAGGTTTGCTTGATGTTTGACTGTGTTAAAAATGTCCGAGTTTCATCTGCCGGTTTCGGACAGTTGCCGGTCTCTGTACATGTATTGTAGATGTAGATGTCTGGCCAAGAAAAATTCTGGCATATTCCAAATAATGGTATCCATTTTCGTGGGGAACAAGGCTCTATTTTATAATAAAAAAGCTCAAAGAATATAGCTCAATACTTACCGTTTGCAATAGACAGACAACTTAAGATAACGCATAGAAAACATATCACAAACATGTTGATTATTCCAACTCCGATGCTGGTGCCATGCAGAAAACGCCTACAAAAAGATCCTTTTTGGCACAGATTTTGGAACATACACCTAAAAGTAATATATGCATTGTCTTTATTATGAATATATTTTTATGGTGTTATTTTTTCATTGATCAAAATGTGTACTACTATTATAACTGTTTAAATACAAATAAATAAATATGTAAACTTGTCGCCTAGCGATTTTATCAAGAGGCAATACGGCTCGCTCAGAATTGTTAACTATGGCTCGCCATTCGGGTGAGAAAACTTTTCGTTTTCATTTATTTATTTTTTTTATTGACGCGTTTTCAAATATTTCACCAATCAATTAAGCCTGTTGCCACCACTTAAATAGCTCAGCACATTTTAAAATATAATTTTCTTTACCCCAAGGTCAATCAAATATTGTTAATTCTGATAATCCGAGTCAGCTCACCCAATCCACTAACAGTTTTCATGTCCCCAGCTGTAGACCCCGGGCTGTAGACCTAGACCTACACGTGCCAAATGACCAAAATTGAAGGGGATTTTCACTCAGACTTGGTTTGTTACACCCATAAGTGACACAACACACTCTCTTTCTGTCTGAGATACTGCAGTTGAAAAGGTAATATTTATTATCAAATTACCATGTCAGGCGATTGATCAATTAATAATCTTAGGGAAAATCTCAAAGTCAAGCTTGAATCAATATATTTTACATCAAAATCCGGCAGGAATTAGGGAACAATTATAGGGAAAAGTCATTGGTTAGAATTCTATGAGAATAGGCCGATTGTCGGTCTCCATGTTGTTGTTTTTTTCCCCATTGAAAAGTACACACCGGAACTGTACAACTTTACCGGAACCAGATCTGTACAACTCCACTATATTTAATCATTGGTCGGAGAGACTGGCAGGGGGCCTATGGGAAGATAAAAAGAGGGCAATGAGAATACTAGTACTTAAGGGTTGGGAAAACTTGCTTCATGTAGACATAAAATTAAGTGGCTTAACAATATTCTGACTTAATTTGATTAATATGTATCTCCAAAATGTCAATATCAATAAAATATATAATATCACAAAAAGGAATGCCAGAAAAATGCTTGTTCGTATTCATCATTTTATTATGTATTGTTATTTACAATATTTACAGTTCATTTATTTACTCATTTTAAGCAGTGCTTATGCAGTATACAATTAAATCTATTTACAATGCTTCTCCTCAAGATGACTCATGAATCTCAAGTAACTGATCAATCTTGATCAATAAATATCCCACTATTTTATTGTAGTCATTGTCATTAGACAAATACCACTTCAAGGTTCAATATATTTTACCTTAACAATTGTTTGTCACGAGTAAGAGTAAAATCATGATTTAAGGAATATGTATATTTTCTCATTATTTCATCTATGCAACCTTATCATGTGTGATATTTTCATTTCTGAATATTAGCAGGTCACAAATAATCAAATACAGCATATCTAAGACCTTTAAATCTACAACAATTTCATTTAATTGAAATGAGTACAACATTTCAAATTACTTTATGAATACTATATACAAAGCAGTCATGGTCCACATGATAGCAAATGATTTAATATTGTAGAAATCCTATGCTTCCACAATTAGGCTTGAGCTTGAATATATCATTTAATTTTAAAGCTATATGGTGACCCATATATATGGTCACAGGTTGAATTAAAATGTGCTGATGATTAATAAAATATATCATTAGCATAATCTTGTAACAAACTCTGTAAAAGAGCCTGTGGATATTAATGTGATTATACAAATGCTTGATTATTGTAGTGTATAATAACCCATATATAAGTCTTAATACTTCTTGTTAATAAGATTCCCATTTTGTCATTTACATATGACAGCTATATAATATATTTATTAAACCACCAAGAAATCCACCACTTCAAAGCTTTAAAGATATTTTCAAAATTCTGATATTTTATATAAAATAATAATTTTTTGCAAACTGCAATGTTACAATCTTGTTCTTAACAATTTATGTCCAAATCAACATTGCTTTTAATGTAACAAATCATCCCCATTAGATTATCTGCAGTTCATTCCATGCATTCTCTTCTATCACATTGCAATTGTCTCTATGCCATCCTCTGTTGCAGTCTATATTGTGATTATATATAGATATATAGGTGCAACTTAAGCCATTAGTAATACTTTCATAGTAATCACAATTTCATTGTCTTTCACCATAAAATATATCCCGTTATTTTAACAGCCATATGTCCAAATCACAATTTTTTTCTCATCACATAATGTCTCACAAATGTGATTCACAGATTTGCTGTAAGTGTTATAAGCTTGGTTATACAGGAATTAATTCAGTATATACCAGATTGTTCTATATATGGAAATGTGTAAGTTTTCACAGAAATGCTTCCGAAGTCATTACAACGACATAGGTAAATAAATCACTTTAAAGGGAGAATTCCCTCTGTGACCTGCAGGTATTCACTCTTTGGCTCAACAGGTGGCGCCAGGTTGACTTCTCATCCACGTGACCAGTCCTGAAAACCAGTGACGATGATTGGTTTCCTCCTGACCTGATCACATTTGTACTGGTGACTACAAACTCTGAATCTGCAAAGGTATAAAAGATTGCATTATAGTTTTTGAAAATATATTTTTTTAAATATTACATAATTCTGTAAACTAAACTGTATAAAGTGTGTGGTTTCTACAATTTCAGTTATTTGTTGAAAAGGGACATCTTTTTTTTAAATTCGGGAAATTTCAACTTGAACAAAATCTATCATATACTTACGGTGGAAGCACTCAAAGTCCAGATCAATGATATCTTTGAGAAAAATTGGTTCCCGAACAGCCACAATTTGTCCTGTGGTATCAGTCTGGGTCAATAGAAGAAGGTCACTGAGTAGCAGGAGGTGGACCTTGACCCATTTCCACCCATCTACCATATAGACATCACCAGAGAAGATCACGTGACGATTAGGTGCTGCCACCTGGAATGTCTGCAAGAAAAAAGAAGGAGTTATTAACAAATGTTCTTTCTAATATCTGCATTTATGATACATCATCTGTATGCAAAATATAGTTTTATGCAGATGATAATATACTATTATTAGGTCATTGGTTACTTAAAAATATATGTTTCTGATGATTGCATTATTCCTATTTTTCATTAAAAACAAAAAACAAATACACACCTTCATGGACCGAGGGAAGATTAATTTGTTTTGGAGAGCAGCAACCTCGGCGTCCACACTGAAGACTGTGCTCATTGAGCTTTGGGACATGGTTCTTGTTCCCATGGATCCCCTGGAGATACCAGAGTCTGCACTACACCGCATAGTGCTGCCCCCTGCCGAGGAACCTTTTATGCATTCATGAAAGGCCTCCGTCACTTGCTTGACATCATCAAACTCAGAGCTCATCACATCCATATCCAACATCACAGAGTCAAAGTAGCGCATAAGTTCCTCAATATGCTGAAATAAGAAATGAATGCATTCATTAATATGAATATAAATCATTTATTCATGTACTTTACATTTAAAAAATGATATCTCCATACAGTAAAGATTATTTGTCTCTTCTCAATTTAGGATTAGATTTTTAGTAAACAGATATTTATTCATAAAGATATAGTACTTACCAAGGCTGGGGCTTTGATGAAATCTAAAATGTCTATTTCTCCTTCTGCGGGTTGGGCATTTTGAAGGAAGGCAGTAAACTCCTGTTTATTCATGAGGTTGTCCAGCAGCATGAGGGAGCTGGGGAGACCTGCGATGTAGGCTGTGTAGGCATCACACATGAGTCTGAGCTGAGGCTTGTAGGCAGCTCCCATCCCTGCCTCCTCAGATAGAGTATCATCTCCGTCCTGCTGGCAAACATCCTGCAGACGCTTAAGGTGGAACTGCGAAATTACCATCAGCTGTAAAACAAAAATGAAAATATTATATTAAAAACCACCTCAGAATAAAAGATAAGCTGTAAAAAATATTTTAAAATATGTGAGATCTATGATTTTCAAGGTTATTTGGGTTTCTTGGTGCTTACCTTTTCTACATTTTGGAAGAGAGTCTTGTGCTGGGAGGGCGTGAGTACACAGTGCCGCAGAGGTCGGGAATAATTCTGGGCGCCGTAATGCAGTTTATTTGTGTACTCCTCCTCCATCGAAAGCAAGTGATCTATGTGCTGCCATCTGGTGGCATAAGACATGCTGACGTCCTCTTCCATTGTGCTGTCAAGCATGGCAGATTGTTCTGTTTGGTTCATGGTGATATCACCATTCTCATGCCTATCTAACTCATTGACAATGTCCCAGCACGTCTGTTCTACGGTCATTAGTCCCCTCTCTGACTGCCCATCTACACTTGTTCTATCAACATTCTCTCCCATCCTCTCAGAGGTCCAAGAAAACTCTGTAGAATCTATGGTCTTCTCTATGTTCCATGTAAACTCCCCAGTGCTGTCATAAAAACTTGATGGCAGATAATCAGAGCCAGTGAAATTTATCTGCGCTTTATTGTTATCATACTTCAGACCAGAGAGGCGGCTCGTGTCTTCATAGTCTGACCCGCAAGCCGGGATTCTACTAATGTTCATGGGATCAGGTCTGAGTGGGTTTTGCATCAGCTGGTGTGTGTAGTCAGTGTCTCTGGGCATCTGCATGGCATTGTTCTCTGTCTCGTGGATGGTCCTCAGCTCGCGGTTGCTATGGCCATGGGTGGGACATGTGGAGGACATGTAGCTGCCATGCTGCGAGCCCATAGGTGGCAGCAGTGTATCAATGTCCCTGGTATGGAGCATCTCTAAAATAACACAAATTAAATTATGTATAATTACCAATGCGACAAACTTAATGTAAATCCTTCTCTGTTTTAACTAACAAAATTTACATTTTGAGAAAAATAAAATAAATTTTAAAAAATGGATATTTCATATGTTTTATTGGTATAGATTTTTTCCTCTGTTTTTGGAGATATTGCCTAAATATTAGGTAAATTAGGTGTAATTATATGTACATGTATGTTTAGGAGACCTACCATGATTGTTGAGTCTGTCCTCTGGTGTTTCTTGTAAGTTGACTAGGCTCCTGCCTGGAACAATACGCTCAGAGAGAGAGACATCTGGAGTGTCCACTTCATAGGTAGATAAACTTCTAACATCTGTGATAGAATCAGAATAAAAACCTATTAATTTAGGACATAAAATCTTAACATTACTCAGCATGTTCAAACCAAAATCTCTGCAGAGATTTATTTGGCCATTTGCATTTTAAACCTGTTTGCAATATATCAATTTGAGGTTACCGTTAAACTTTATTGTAAAGAAAAGATAAGAGTGATATGATGATATTGCTAAATTTAAAATGTGCAATTTGATATAATGTTCTTAGGTTTGACACATCTTTTTTGCTTGGCCCGCCTTTCTGCCCTGGGCAGCCCGGTGTGGGGACCAGGTATGCGAGGCAGATGACCATTCAGCGGGTAATTTATATTGACTTGTTGAGGATGAACTTTGAGGTTCAACTCACCTTGACCGGGGAACAGGTGAGAGCTGGAGGTTAACACTCGCAGGTGCTTTCTTCTTCCAAGTTCCTCATTCAATAGGTAAAACCACCCAGACACATGCTACAATACAGAAAGGTCACATAGAAATAAGACATCATAGCATAAATACAACAATTACATGTTATTGTTTTGGTTTAGCTGAATGCTAAGCAGAGAACTATATAAGTAAAATTATAAGGGTGTTCGAGCATATGGGTATTGCTAAGTTTAAAATGGGATTTGACGGGTTCAGTTATGTGTGCATGTGTTTTGTGGGTTTTCATACTTTAAACATACTTATAGTGATCACGGGGGAATTACGGGGTATTATGGAAGCCCAACATATCATTACAAGGTGCGTGCATTGAAATCGCCTCCAACTTTAAGACAACCCTGGCATGTAAGCCACTCATTATGTTCAACCCAAATACACAAACTCCTCATGTCCTGCTATTGTCATTGAAATAAGATACAGATTTTCAATTAAACCTGAACAATGTCTCCCACAGTTTGGCATGTATTTCCTGTACGATAAATACACACTCTTACTGTTGTTGGGGGTGATTTATGCGTATTATCTTCATAGCTGAAGAATGTTTTCTGAATTTATCAAGAGTCCTGACATTTTGTTTTGAATGGTAACGGTATTTTCAGGGTTGGTGATGCTGCTGTATAAGTGGGGTTTTTGAGGGTCTAAAGGGGAACAGAGAGTGCATTGTTGTGGTTTGAATGGCCAGTCATAGCCTCACAAGCCATCTCAAGTATGCATCTCACACAATACAATAACCAATATTGTACCATTCCTACATACAAAACCCAGGAACAATCGAGTTTACTTTTCATATTAGGTTCCCTTTTATTTAAGATTTTTGTGGTCCATTAGTGATCTGTATTAATGTGGTCAAAAAGTGGTCAACCTGTCTGTGGTGACATTGTATGAATGCATAATTAGGATATCGGCCTTTGCTTTTACAACAAATTTAGAGATTAATCAGAAGCTATTAAGAGTACTTATTAAATTTTAAAAACTGCAAGTTGTGTTAAACTTTGGAATATGCACATGTCTGCCTAAAACTGGAGAATTAAGTGAATTAGATTTCTTTAAAGTTGTGGGAATTTACCCACGTCATTAATCTTAAGGCTGCATTAACACATAAATTATGGGTTTCGTATTTATACTGGACATATGTGCCATTCTAACCATCATATATGTATGAGTTTGCCAGCATGAAGTGTTCCTTAACACATGGGAAATTACCGTGGAATTGAAAGATTTGATACGTGATATTTTTTTGCATCTTCTGACAGTATACTATTTAACTTTGAAGTGATAATTTGTCAAGTTTCTTACCTTTCCCTTGTGCAGCAAGTGTCGTACCCCAAACGATGTGCAGCCAATTATCTCACTGTGAAGAAATAAACTCGACATTAATGAGGGTTAAAGAGAGAATGAGGAATGCACGGGGTGTCCAGTGACACCCCTTTCCCCCCACTCAAAACAATATCTCCAAATATAATCGCATTAAGCAAGACCAGAAACCTACAATTATGGCACCTGTTCTTTTTCATATACAAGAAAGACCCCTTTCTGAGAATGGTTTACATTTCTGAGCGAGGAATTTGGCATTTGTTCTTGCTTGTTTAGGGTTCAATAAAATTATTCCTACATTTAAAAACCCCTTGATTTTAAATCAGGAAGTTTCCACGGATGTCAAATTCAATGGCTTTGTTACTATGTAGAATATTAGACAATGGCCTGATACTGTGGAGAAAGTGAAGTACGTTTATGAAATCCCATAGTTACAGTTATAAGTATTTATCAGTTTTATCAAATGACTTGTATTTCAATAGTTTTCCTGTATATGATTTGTAAAGTATTCCCTTTCAACAAATTCCGTATATAACCATTGCCACTTGTAAGTGAGTGTCCATTGTTTTTTCAAAAGATAATTTATTGTAATTATATCATTTGTGCAAGATATATTTACCTCCTAGTTCCTTTCATCTGTCGGATTGAAATAAGTATTCTTTTTCTCCTGTCTTGTTCACCAGCTTGCCTGAAATGACAACATAAAACCATCTAAGTAAGAACAATATAATTTGTATTGTCTCTCCTAATTGGCCTGCATTGAGTTAAATTATATTGATTTACATGTGTTCATAGTGGGAAAATCTTCAAATGGTCAGTAACGCAATAATTATAAAATAATTACTAAATTGACCACAAAGGGATAAACAGTTAATGGGAATGTTTGTCCTGATTGCAGTGATTCTGAGGCAAGAAATGTGCTACATCTAATGATTATAATTAATGAAAACTTACATTGTGAATTTTTCATTAAAGGTAGGACAATTGCCATCGGTGACAACTTTGGTGACAAATGTTGAAAGTCTCTGATCTTCTGGAACAAGTGACACCTGTGGGTAGAAAGAGAAATAACAAATTTAAAACAAGTGTTTAATTATACTTCTGGTGCATTGTCTGACAATATTAAACAAAGGTCCTTATATCGGAAAACATGAATATTTTATGATAAAAACTTAAATGTGTGTTTACTATGCACGTGTCTTCATATTTATTGTAAGTTAAAATTTGGACATCAATTGACTCAATGACTGAATAATTCTTTGCCCAACTAGAACAAAATACATAGGTACAGATGTATATATACTGATTTGTAGGAATCTCGAATGGCTGGTTTTGTAAGATTATAGGGTTTGGTGTGTGATTCAATTTGGTTTCTTGCTGGGAAGTCCGAGATTAGAAGGACCTGTTAATGGGTCACAATTACAACCTTGTGCCCATAAAACATTGGGTGGACAAGTGTCGTCTTACAGGTGGGGCAGGTTTCTCGCAGAAGGCGCCAACTGACAATGTTCCTTCATTAGGCTCCTGTGGTTTTCTGCTGGCCTAACTGGATATTATCTGAAGGACTAGAAGCCCTTATAGAAATCAGTGAATCTCTATTAAACAAATCTTGATGGATTTACGACCTTCTCTTTTGAAAGCACGAGTGTCATTTAAACACTCCGTTAAACTGGAGAGAAGTTGTTTGTTCATTCCTGTGAGCGTGTGTTTGGAAGACACGACAGATGTATGGGAGGAAAACGCTTCAATGGAGGATGCGCACCAAAGATGCCCTAAAGATGCCCCACTGATCTTGTTAAGAAACAGCGCACACTAAAGGCCTTCTTGAGGGCCTAGGGTGGCTACTGCTTCACAGTGGTTTGCGGAGAATTAATTGTTGATTGAGGCAGTGAGGTGCTACACAAAGGCTTAACAAAGGTCATTTTACACCTACCTGAGCATAAAAGGAAGAGTTGTCGCCGTTCTTTGGGCTGCGCAGATTTTTTGCTTCTGCAACTGTAAAAGAAAAAGAAGACATGACATCAGAACTGAAGTGGTAAAAATGCGACCAAGCACACTTAAGGACATTTGCAGAAGAAAGTCGTTGAAGGACGTTGTTTCCGAAACAATTATTTTTTTGGCTGTGGAAGAGGGCAGACTCTTTTGTGCTTATGGTAATTGTATATTTCCAAGGACATTCCTGAGTAACTGCAAGGTCGCCTAGGTTAGCGACAAAACAGCTTGTTGATTTAAATAATAAATGCAAGTTTTGAATTCTCAATCAGATGACGATAGTCACAATTAGTCTCAAGATAGCATTTGTGATTTGTGTTTAAACAAAATAAAGAAAGAGATTGTCTAAAAAGAACTTATACACATTCTCAAAGAAAATCTTTTTTTTTTATCAAAATACAATCTGGCAGGTTTGTCTTTATTGAAAGTAAAGTCCTTCAGTAACACTTGACACAATCTTTTCTTAGTGGCACTGCAGACCAATGTGCCTGAGGTGGAAGTTGGTTTTTTGGTTAAGAAAGGGAACAAGAAAAAGCCTCACTTACTATTCACAGTCAAGCCTTGAACATTTATGCTGATTTCCAGTTTGAGTTGACCTGCAAAATACAACAAAACAACCACATTATGAATGTTTCTGGAAGCAGATGATACGATTAACTATTACTACATTGCCCCAAGGATCTCACACGCAGAGCCATTTTGAATATTTCATGTTCTAATGCTTGGCACGAAACTATTCTCATAATGTGCCCAGGGGCCTATCAGTCTATGTATATTATTCTTGGTCTATCGTTTATATAATCTACTTTATTTGATCATTTAATACAAAAAGGTTACAGAACTTTTTTGAAGTGTCCTATTAGTGGAGCAATTATACAAATTAGTCAATTTATATCAGAATGCATGTGAGTCTTTGAACTTTTTGGGAATGTAAAATGAGGCACGTGCTTCCTTAGAAGTGAAGTCCGGCTTCCCCAAAAGACCATTAGCTTTCTTGCTTTTAACACCTCATATGTTACGAAATCTACTCCTGTCTGAGACAAAAGATCTAAGGTTGGGGTTTTAGATCTTTTCATCTAATTGGGTCTGCTTAATGAAGGTATGTGATGGGTATATTAAGTGATCTGCAGAGATTTGACATCCCCTGCTGATTGCTTGTATAGAATCTCCCACCTCCATGGTGCACCTGTACACCAACATTGAGGCAATTTTGCATAACGCCCTAAGGTGCATATCTAAGAATGGTAGAGTTCAAAGCAACCGTCTTCTTTCTTGTTTACCTGGCTTTTCTATGGAGGCTTGGGGCTATAGAAAGGCTAGTAATGTGCGGCTAATGTTCAGCCCAGGTAAAGCACTGTGCAAGATAAGTCTAGCAGATGAAGCGCGCTATAGAAGAAGGTCGCGTGTACAGTCCGTGGCACTGACCCCCCAGTTTGGTGTATTGTCACTAAGACATGGGGGGTTAAGAGCAAGGGCAAAGGCTTGGGTTACCCCTGTTTCCAACCACAACTGTATCCTAGGCTGCTCGTGGGTCCTGTCATTTCAATAGAGGATCAGCCAACCAAGACTGAACCGCCCCCTTCCCCAACCGTCCCATATTCAACCCTCAGTCTAACCCCCTTCTGCCCCCCGAGGCTCGTTCCAACCACGTGCCAAGACAGCTTCGCGTGCCCAAATTATCACCAATCACTGAACCAAACCCAACTCTACTTTAATCCCCATCTATAAAGTTTTTTTATAATTTGAGCGAATTTGCCTCATAATTTTAATTTCTGGAAATTGTTTATTAATAATGGGTAGTTTTAAAAGGTTGACAATGATGGGACACCTGTAGCTTCATACCTGCTGGGAACTGGACCCACAACTATGCCGTGTCAACAAAGCCTATACCGCAAGACAAATATTTTATTGGATTATCTCATGTGTAAACCGAAAAGTGTGCAATGGAAAAGTTTAAGCTTTGCTAATTTAAAAAACAAAGTGATTTGTAAAGACATATCAAAACAGAGAGACTTGAAGCAAACCACCTGCGTGGTCAATACAAACATGTGTGTATATAATCCAAATAGCAATATCCCCTCCTTGGTCTACATGGTCTGTACACACGGTCTATACACAAAGTCTTTACACAAGTATCGTCTGCTTATGCATGGTCAATATATATATATATATATATATATATATATATATATATATATATATATATATATATATATATATATATATATATATATATATATATATATCCATACATGTATATTTTTAAACGTATAGTGGCATTGCCATTTACACATGTTTACTGAGGTCATTGTAAATCACCTTTTCTAATCATACCCATTAAAAAGTGTGTTCCTTCATATAGCTTGAGATATTTCTGTAGGTACACATATCATATAAAATATCCCTAAAACATCCAATATTTGTCTGCATTAATGACTTCCTTCACTAAACAAACATGCCCTTTAAGAAGATGTGGCACCAATGTAGAACCTGTGCTGTTAGCTGTGTGTGACTCTTGATGCTTTATTTGTACCTCAAACACGTACTTCTACACTCTTCCTGCATATTTATGCTTTATTCAAAATATATTCCAGGATTTTTATGACTCACTCAAAGGCACGCGTCCTATGTCAAATGCCTTCCCCGGCCCAGGAGTCTACAAAGCGTGCCACACATCAGTGGAGTGATGACCCTAGCTGTGGTTCACTATTTTCTTCCCCTTCAGTGCTCATTTTCTAGTAATTTTCAATCATTTTCCACAGCTGCTGCCTCTTATGCATGCCCCCACCCTTGAGCAATACAGGGTAACGGTCACTTGACATTTCACTATTTAGACCTGTTCTCTCAAAGCTAACAGCATCATGAAGTGTTGTAAAGTTGAACAGATTTCTGGAACACGGCCACAGAAGCCCAAGGCGAGTTGCTATGGGCCTAACAATTATGTTTTTTTCAATTCAACCTCTGTTGAAGACCTACCAAATGTTTCAAGCAAGTGTTATTATCAGAATATAAGTCAATGTTTAACCCACTTAGTTAGGAAAAATACACACTGCTCACAGCCATTTGTATACACAATGATTGCTTCACATGGTGAAAGCAACCATGGACCCCAAACTGGTTGGAATGTTAGACAGTTGACTATGCACCTGCCTAGATATAGATACAGTGTTACCCCTGTCTGAGATTAGCTACATTAAGCGCAGTTAAGTATAACCTTTAACATTCACAAAAGTATCAAATACCCCCTTTCTCTCAAAATAATAATACCCAGGAAAGAAACATTAAAAAGATTCTGCTAAAAAACGCTTAAGTGAAAAAAAAACTTAATAGAGCAGAAACCGACAGTGATTTATTTATAAGTATAAGTATACCCATGACTAAGGGACCTGTTGCCTGTAAGTGTCCAAACATGATTGCATAGTTTAAAAACCAAAGTGCAGGTGCCTGGTTTTACTGGAACAACTACATTCCGGCAGTTACCCACTCTTTGATAATCAATATATTTACATAGGTCTTCAGAACATGCGCTGAACTATAATGGCCCATACTTCTGGGTACTTGAAGTGCCCATTTTGTAAAGCCCGCTTTGAAAGGCTGGTCTGGTAAATGAATAGATCAAACAGCAGGTGTTTTGGATGAGCTAGGGGTATCAAAACCTTGATCCCATTAGATGGCCGTATAACTATAACCCCGGCCATTCTAAAATACAAATACAAACAAATATAAACAATTACCTCTGATGGCCAAGGAGCCAATCCTGGTGGAGACAGAGCTGACCATAGTGTTGACACTGCTAAGACTGGTAGTTCTGCTTATGACGCTACTGGCATGACTCCATACTGAGTTCTCCTTGTCTTCTTCCATGACCAGAGACTGCTGAGATCTTCGCACCACCTCTCTCTTCCAGGGACTCATGGCTATAAACCCAGAGCCCACTCGGCCGGACGGTGCCAGGCGCCCTGATCTCATTCCCTTTGACTTCTTAGGTACTCTCACTTTTTCTGAGGCCACACATCCCATGGTGGGGGTGTCTGGGTTGGGATGGTATGATTTCGGTACTTTTGGTGGTTTACTAATAACATTGTCCTTGTTTTGAGAAGCTTTAGATGATTTGCCCTTGTTGCGTGGTTTTAATATATTGGTGCAGGATGGGGTAGGCTCATACATAGTCTGGTTAAAACTGCTTTTCCTTGAGCAACCGCTCAGGCCCCGTGTGCACAACATGTTTAGTTTATCTGAAAATACAAAAACAGAAAATATATGTAAAGATTTTGACATATCAACAACATTAATATGAACCAGATACCTGTTGCTCCTAACAAGTGCGTGATAACAATCGGGTAATATAACACCTGTCCACTCCCCCAAACATGCAGCTCTAGTTTCACGGAGTGCTTTAATGAATGCATACCATCATTAGAAACTAAGTTTTTCAATGTCAAACCTCAGAAAAAGGCACTATATTAGCAGTCAATGACTAAGGTCATATATGACCTCACATATCCCAAATAACAAAAAGTAGAGTTAAATCCTAGAAGCGTTCATGGTATGTGGCAGCCAACCATTTGAGGGCCTTGAGCAAAAGCCCTTTTGGAGGTCTGGTGTTCCGGAACACTACATCAAGATACCATTGCGGTTAACTTACTCTGGTGCTAACAGGTGTCTGGTAGGCAAACACAACCGGACCTGTTCATGGATATGTGATATGAATACTAAAGCAACAAAAATGGCTTGAGATCTCAAACCATTACATTTTGTCCACGCGACTAACTTAGCCGCAGTTAAAGGTTGAAATCCTTTGGTCGGGTTGAAATATAGCTGACAGAAAACCGTCAGTGGTGAGTACCTGGCCCGCAAACGTAAATCAAAGCAGGGCCCATGTGTTGGACTGCTTACCGCTTTCATAGATAGAAGGTGCGCTGACTGTGGGAGGCGTCCTCTCTGTTGTGTGGCTGGTTGCAGACTGACAAGGTGGAGGCAAGACGCTTCACGGGTCAGTGCCCGAGGGCACGTGGCCCAGCGCAGACACGCTTACAGCGCGCCGCCATACAGCCTTACCTGGGATTGGCTGGAGCGACTCCTTTGCTTGTAGACTATGGTAAGGCATTTGCACGCAGAGTTTAGTCATGATTTGCATCTCGGTAATGAGACTCGTGCACTCTAATGTTGCTTGAGGGAGGATAAGCATCTTGTAAGATAGCACATTATGTAGATTAGCATCAGAATCATGCTAACCATTCATTGATGTTATATCTTTTGAGTTGAAGAAAATTGAAGGCTTAATGGTTTTACAATCACATACAAGGCCTACATTATATCCATAAAACTAATCATAAGGAGACCATAAATCTGACTTATAACTCGGTTTCTTCTTAAACAAAAATCTTATTGCATTATAAATCTAAATGTGCATCAATTCAAAAAGTCTAAAAATTAGAAAGGAATTTTTCTTTCATATGACCTGGAGTGTTTTCCCTTACATGAATTTCACATATCTACATTTATAAGGAAGAGCACGTGGAGTGTGTCACACAGCTAGGAGTGTGAGGGCTGTCAAGGCAGACAGGTATTCTCTTTATCAGCTGACTGATGGTGCAAGGTGAACTCAGGCTTTTCATTTCACTGACCTGGCATCTTGCTGAAATGCTCCACCGCTTCCACTTTCTATTTGCCGTGATTTAAATCTCGGTAAAAAAAACAACCCTATTTGTTATTCACATATGAAAGTGCAAAGCTATTATTTTTTTGCACAAGATATGCGATACACATAAGATATGCAAAGCAAATATTATTCGAATATACTTGAAAGCCTTTTTTGTACTTGAGCAGAATCAAGTTGGGGTATGCAGGACAAGGCAAGAGTTGGATGAGAGTCAACAATGTCGGGGTCAGGTGCCACGAGCCGCATACACCCAGAGACACTCACAAGTGTTGTCCTGTACTCTTGTATCAGCACAATTTGAAAAAAAGCAAAAACCATGCCTGTCAGCCATTTGTGGTGATATCACAGAATATGTGTGTAAAACACATATGTACCAATAATAAAAGAAACAAAGATATATCCATTATTGTATTCACATTTCAAGCAGATAAAGACCATTTGTGGTAGACTCTGTCATTGTCTGTTCTGCACTGCTATAGACAGAGGCGAGGCGAGTTTTGACATGGCATTTACTTAACTATAGAGTTCAGAGTTACATTAAAGGTTCGGCCAATTCAAACATTTCAGCGGAGATATTTACTGAAAGCTCAGCTTGATGGGTCACGGGGGCGATATTCTGACAAGTCACACAATGTCCATACACATTATACACAATACATTGTAATAACCATGGTCATTTACCAATGCATACATTCACATCAACTCATTGACAATTGTTCTCTGTTCAGTTTACAGGTCTCTGTAATTTACTGTAGGTGGCACTTGAAATCTTGCAGTGTCTTTTTTAAATGTCTAATACAGACCAAGATAGCCTTTCTTGAAATATTTTACAGATACAGTTAGCACATTTGTAATCATATTTATAATGATATTCTTAATATTATGAAGGTCATGAAAAACCTGTTTTAGTGTCAATACAAAGAGGAAATAAGAAATCAGGTTTGAATGGCTAGCTTTAGAAATGTCTATGACAGAAATTAAATATTTCAGTTCTAATTATGTGAACTTTAAAGATAATAAGTCTTGACGTGAAATTTGATATCAGTGAAGCTTAGGCCCTCAAAAGGCATTTGACAGAATATGTCAGACAGCTTCTAGTGTTAGACCTTTATAAATCTTTTGAAAGGGGTAGATGAAGCTTCTAGCAGATTTTCCTTCATTTAACACACCTGTCTCGTTCTACCATACACCTTGAGTATAAAAATGGATTAGGTTTCCGGTGAGATTTCACTTGAAAGAAGATTATCAGTTATGAATTACATATTATGAATGCATATGAAAATATTGAGCCGTCTTCATAGGTAACAGGTAGTCAGTGGCCTTTCACTATCATGTATTATGCTTGAAATATATATGCACATTTAATCAATGATGATTAAAAGGTATGTGACTTGAGATATTTAAGAGCGTATAAAATGATTCAAAACTTGTGTAACCAATTTCAATGTTATTTCCGAAACGTCAAATTCTCCATTCAGATAGGTTCCGTACCTGTCACAGGCAAATGTTTAGTGATGGGAAAATATTATGTTTGCAAAGAATATGTTACCAACAGGTGATTAACCTGGGACAATAGAATAGAAATTCCTCATAGGTACCCATTCAACTGGTACTCATCTAATACAAAAATGAAGTGACACTTGTACATTACTGTTCAAAATAGTCCATCAGCTGAGGCGTATCCAATCAAAATATTGAACCACTATCTGTTACCGATGGACATCCCTCTATTTACACAAGAAGATGAGACCCTTTCAATGCATATTGCTTGTCATTTTCTCCCGTGAATTGCGCCTCTCCCACGTGGACTAGAAGTATTATGTATTAAAGAACACAGAGCGAGGGTCATTCAAAAAGATAAAGCAAACAATTAACGGCTGTCCTTTCACCATATTGTCCTCGCCGGCATACCGTATGACTAATTTACACGTAGCTTGGACATGTCCAGCTTGAGATGCCCACTGATGTACAGTTTGCCTGTTAATTACAGTGTACGTTTTTGACAAAAAGGGCAGCAAATGACACATTGTAGCCGGAGATACAGACAAACTGGGCGCAGGTGAAACGTATCTAAGATGTGTAGTGGTTTATCATAGATTCTGCGCACGCTTGGAGGAGGAGATGGAGGGCAGGTCACGATTGCAAGGCTAAATGACCTTCCTAGACTGCAGGTGCCCTTCTTGGCAGCTAAGGAAGGCTTACACCATATGGTTAGTGCGCCCCTAGGGAAGAGCACAAGTGGACAACAATCTGACATCTCTAAAGAATTCCAGGAGGAATCCATCATCCTTCTGCCTACTTATTTTCTTCTCTAGTTCCTCTTTACTTTCTTTAAGCCTGTCCTTCTCGCCGGCTCGTGCCAACATTTGACATTGTGTAGTTAATGCCTTTATTGAAATATATTGAGATGCCTGAAATATTCAAATGCTTTCATTTTGCGATCCAAAATAACTTGTGTAAACTTTGCATTGACTACCTTCCAACAAAAACACCAACTTTTAACCTCAGGTGCGTCCCAAATGCAAGCAGAATTTCTGATAATAATCTCTTGACCACTCTTTCAAAGTTAAATGAGCTAACGGAAAGTGTTAGGTTTCCACATTTGATATCAATGAAAAAATGATAAAGCATTGGGAAAGAAAAAAAATAAGTCACCCAGTAAATCAGATATGAGTGTGGTTAAAATGATATCATTGTTGAGGAATTGTGTTAAGAAAGACAAAAATCTGGACAATAGTTGAGTCCCCCGTGCAGTGGTGGTCCACGGGGTGGTTGATTCAATGGGACCTGTAAAAGCCACCTGATGTGGCCCGATAGAGCCATTGATATCACAGTCATTAGTAGGAAAGTGCTGTCCAAATCGTTCTCTCATATGATGTATATCTACTTCACACCAGTATTATATATCAACAGAGAGTGGAAACAGCCATTGGAAAATCTTATTAAGTTAAAGTCTGGAATTATTTATTCTCTCTTAATAATTATTGTGTATATATACATATGAAGTCATGAATTTGCATCTCATCTCTATTAAAGTTACAACCAAATGGTCCATATATTATATCTCAGCGTGTTCAAAGATAGCATGAAATCTGAGGTAGTTTAAAAGTAATTAAAGGTTGGGATGATGAGTGCTGCTGGGGAGGCAATGTTTACAGGTGAGTTAGCTGACCAAAGCGGCCCCTTCTGTCCAACCCGTGAGAACACAATCACGGCCCAGCGACAGGTGCAAGCCATGTATATCCCTTTACATATATGCAGATTTGTTCAACCCTGATCGCGTTCACTCAAAGCCTGATCTCCATTTTTCTTTGATCATGACAACTTTGAGTGTCAAACTGTCTTGGTGATTCTGTTTGAATTGTTCCAAGCCTTCTGTTCTTATTTTGACCATATAATTAAAAAGGGATTATAGATGTAAAAACAAAATACTGGCAACAATTTCAAAGTGTTTAACCAAATGAACATTAACTTATCAAAGTTAAGTAACTTAAAGTTTTCTTATGGTTGGGTGGTTCGTATATGCTCATTAGAGGATGTTTTACAAGTATTTAAAAAAGACTTCTAATAGATTGTTATCGTTGTGTGTCAGTTATCGTCAACAAGCTATGTAAATCCCTCTTATATCGATTTATAATGACGGCATAAATAGTTAAATACATCAAACAGATTTCTGATTTAAAATCTCTACCCATATTTATTATTAAAACTGGTAAACATAAACTTAATAAATGACAGATAGCCGTGAGTTTAAAATTCAAATATTATCATGGAAGTTAAAAGTTAATGGTTATGGTAAATGTAAATATAGCGTAGGCCCACAGTTTGTGGTTGATAATTAAGGCGGTCTTGTTCTGGGACTATTCAAGGTGGACAATGTGGTAACCATTATGGCTAACTTATTAACTTCATTAGAAAGCAACAAATGTCCAAGCATGCATGCATGCATATTATGGAAGCGCTGCATGTTAATCACACACAATGTGCATGTTCTGTGCTGGGAATATAGACCTATAACATGTTATGTATATAACCATGACATGCGATTTAACAATGAAGATGTTTCAAAGGAGATACATGTTGCTGTTTGGTTATTTACATATTTCTATACCTTGCCATTGGTAGTTTTATGTACACTGATGACCTTTTTGCCAGGGTCATGTTTGATGTAATGAAATAAATTCTGCCTCGTGAATTTTGGTCAGAGTAGCAACATAGCATAAAGCCATTATGGTGTTTGGTTTATATTTTACAGTGTAATTAAAGATGCTAAATACCTAAAAACAAGACATATAAGCCGCCCCATCTGTTTTATGCGGCAATATATCAAATGTTAGGAGTATAATTACTACAAACACAAGATGGTACCACACCCTATTCAGAAGGTCTTTACTTTAATTGCAACTGTTGAGAGATATTTGACACAAGGTTGAGATATTAAGAATACAAGATGTGGAATGCTCTTAAAGTTAGTTGACTTCACGGGATGACCTTGATCAGCCATATTGGCTTAGATAGATGGTAGATCTCAACATCATATATAATTGTCTCTTCTCTAGATGGTGGTAATGACCATAATACATTTTCACTTATTCTATTTTATAATGAGTATTCTCAATAAAATGTTGCCATTAATATGATTCTTTGCGCTTTCTAACAAAACATACCTTCATGTATAGTGGAATTCCGTTTTGGTTGTATCTATCTTAATCCGTTTTCACAAGTAAAGACTACTAACTGACTGAGATAGGACTTCCTAATGCAGAGAGTCAACGGTCAACCGTTTATATACGTGAGGGTGAGTGTTTCCACTCAGAAAAGGAAGGGCGTCATGTACTGATAATCTAACAGATACCTTAGTCCCATATGAATTGAGAATGTGCCATTGACAAGTTTATACTTTAATGTTTCTCAGCCATAAGAATACCGATAGAGACCCACTAGCTGGTACATAATGGTTTCCACCTGCAAGTGTGCAGACTGATCCTTGTAGACAAAAGACAGAAAGGTCTGCAGGTGGATTGAGGGGTGCTAATGTGAGTGTCATACACATAATTAGGTGAAGACTGACTTCTCCTTATGCCCCTGGGATTTCCTCGGGCCATCTGCCGCGCGGAGGTCTTAATCACCGGGAAGGTGGAAGTCTAGGAGGAGACAAGGCCCTCCCTGCTGGTGGGAGGCTTTGTGGCCAGATATCCCACATCCTTGCAAAGATGATGAGACAGCCAGGGAAAAAAACTCACCTGTCTCATTTGGGGTGGCTGAGTATGGCCTGTGTTTGTCTACACCCCGCGGGGTACAAGGGGTAGCTACAATGGGCCCCATGTGGGTAAGCCACTCGCGCACTGTCAACCTGTATTACGTCTCAGCGCTTACGCACAGACGTCATTGCGTAACGCGGACAGTGGCAGGTTTGGCACGTCTTGCTTACCCCTCCCCCGGTTTTGTCTCAGCCCATCCCCAGCCCCCGGGGGCTGCACCATTACACGGCCACTTGGTCCCAGAAGTGCCAGCATCCACGGAAACAAACCCAGCGTGAGACTAACATTCCACAGTAACCTGCAACTTGTGCCTTGGCATTTAATAAAGAATTCCACATCCCCATCCCATCTCAGCCCTGAGGACCTAATGACATACAATAGACATCCTTAAGTTATCCATGTCATATTACGTCTACTTATCGCCAGTATTTATTACTCTCACAATGCTATATCCTATCCTAGCTTCATTATCCTCATTAAAGTGTTACTGAAAATGTCTCTACTTATTATCATTGTTTTCAAAGTCAAATCTGTAATGTTAAACACATTTCTTTTTCTCTCTAATGCCTTCTTAACTGTAATGTTTAGAGAACCCTTAGCAGGTCTTGTCTTTTGTTAAAAACTGGCAAAATATGAATAAACCATCAACTCAGGTATTCAAGATATCTTATTCTCTAAGCAAATGAAATACGTTAAGGTCCTTTATTCAACATGAGAACCTTGAAGAATCGTGTGGCATTTGACAACTCTTATTTGATATCATTGTGACAAGACCTTATGAGGGTGCCAAGCTGGTGAAACACCGTGTGATGCGAGATGCGAGCAAAGCATGATGGGAGATTGTGGCACAAAGAATTGTGAGTAATAATGGTTGTATTTTATGTCAGAGTTGTTCACCTGCCAAAATACTTTCACACTTTTACGCCTCCCTGTGCAGTTTTCTTTGACATGTGAATGGTGTGAAAGCTATTTGACATACAAAACATTTTAATAAATGTAATTTGATTGTCAAGAATTTAGTATGAAGATATACAAAGGCATATAAAATTGTTTGATAAATTTAAAATTCACTTCCTTTGATTAATCACATGTGTTATGTGTGCATGTCAATTCAATCCAAAACGTCTGTGTGGTATATTATGCAGAATTTGAATAAACAAAATGATTTCATATGCCTTGATTTTACAAAGCTACCCACATCTCCCATCACCTTGAAATTATCTCTAACTTTCATAGCCTATCGCACACTAATAATCACCTATCTCGGGCGGGAATGGCCAATAAACTATTTAAAATGGGGCAGATAATTTGACGATTTATACCATTCAACAGATAGGACATCCCATAGAAGAATATCACAGATCACCTAAAATATTATCAGTTATGTTTAATTGATTTTCATGGTTAGCAATGATGGAGTAGACTTATGGACATATCGGAGATATTGACGTGGTTTCCCTGACGATATTTGCTTTGATGGATACGGAGTTGACATTCCCGGGGTCTTCATGTGGAGGTTGCTTGGTCACAGGACCCCATAGAAAGGTGAGGGAGAAGTGAAACCCAAGCCTCAACTTAGCGGCCACTCATAGCGCCAATTGTAACTGAAAGTGGTCAGTTTTGTCACTGTCCATAAAAACCACTAACAGCTTCATCCTTCAGGCTAAATGTCCAGTTTTCAGTAGATGACAGCAATTTGGCACCTCTTTTATAACGTGAGCTCACGTTATTGAGGGGGTATCTCCAGGCCCCATGCGCGGCTGACACGTCCAGCCTCGGGGTCGCTGGACACCCCATTGTAAAAAATGACCACCTATTATGGTGGTTGGAAATATGATAATTTGCTCATCATCATTATTATCTGAAAGGCTCACCGATTTCTACACCTCCCAAAAACTTATCTATACGATATCCAAACGTATATAAGTAAACATGCTGAACTCCTCCTACCGGAGCTATCAGTTAAACTTACACTATTTCCGGGAGTCTTGCAAACAAACATATATCATTAAGATTTACCTTTTCAGTGGCAATCCTAATATGTAGTTGGAGCTCTCTCAGGATCTCCTCCTCCCTTAGTTTCTCTGGCAATAATGATCTCGCCGAAGTACAGCTCTCTCCTTTATGTTATGCAGGGAACATGTCAGGACACCCCCCAATTATATTAGCCTAAATTTCAGACATATAATTATGAGAAATGATCCTTTATATCTAATGTACATAAACACATCAGCTGCCCCTCGTACAATACGACTGAGAGCGAGATTAGTCCTGCCTCGTTGTGTTCCAATCAGGTTGTGATGATATTTGCTTATTTGCTTGTCTACATAAGAGATTTTACTCACCCAGAACAATGCAAGTTTGCAAAACAATACGTCTGTAAAAGGAAACGCAGCTTTGAAGTTTGCTAAAATGCAATTAGATCATTTACAATAAGTGTGCAACAATGCACATACTGAGCAAGTTTCTAATGTGGAATATACCCTGTTCGTGCAGCGCACTCCACTCGGGATTGCAATAAGGAAATTCCTGGAGCTACTTCAAAGCCAAGCAGATTCACATGGAGAGCGACAACCATGTGCATTTTTTATATGAGGAGAATACCCATGTGATTTTTGAGTAACCCATGTGTTAACTGCCAAAAGGCAGGTGAAATGGGGGACAACATTGCTGAGAAATGTTTCAAAATGATTGTAATTTATCGAGCATAGTCTATCATTAGCAGAATCATTAGCAGAAGTTATTTTTAAAAAAAACCAATGCCTCTGCTGGTGTACACACAACTGTTTTCTTATAATATTGCTAGCTTTGGAACTTGAATCCTTGAAATATATGTTACATTATCTTTTCATGAACGAACAGTCAGTATGTTAATTAGATGTCTGATGCTTAAGCAAGCACTGTAAGGTGCACGGGCTTACACGTGTTTGGGTGATTAGGATTAACGCCATTAAGCATGATCTAATTATAATAAGATAATTACTGCTCACCAGGAGGGTATAGTGTAACAATATGTCTAGAAATATACTTATGCATACATTTCTGTAGAATTACACAAGATTTAAAAGTCTACACATGCATTTTAACGACCTGGAAACAATACCAGATATGATAACAATATGTCTGAAAATATAAATTACAATATATTTTCCATCGGATTGCAATTTGATTAATTCTGTATAAATTATTAAAATTAGTATGGGGATCTGTTTCAAATAGTTTGAGTGTTTTTCTTCTATTTGCACCATGCATTGCTACAGTCCCACAATTTTCTTGCATGCAAGTTTGTACTCAATCACAAATTGAGACAAGATCACAATTATCCTTCTCGCTTTCCTCAGGGCCAAATGAACAAATTAATTATAATGACAGGCATCTTCACCCATTTTAGTCAAATGATGAACCCTATTTAGTCTTGGAATCGTCATACCCAAGGCTATCCCTAAACTATAGCATCAATTAAAACTTTCAGGAAAAAAGACCAGTGGAGCACATTTACGTTTCATTTTAAACAAACGAAGCAGTACGAGCATTTCCCGACATATATCAAAAGTAAAAGTTATTCAAAAGTTGTGATCAGTTGGAATTATAATAATTAAGGACCAGTCAGAATGAATGGGACATAAAAAGCCAATCATTAGTGCAAGAGTATATAATGAACGGCCATGGCAACTGGGCTGAATAAGGCATAACAAGCCATCCTGAGAGAATGGGGCATAACAGGCCATCCTGAATGAATGGGACATAACAGGCCATCCTGAATGAATGGGGCATAACAGGCCATCCTGAATGAATGGGACATAACAAGCCATCCTGAATGAATGGGGCATAACAAGCCATCCTGAATGAATGGGGCATAACAGGCCATCCTGAATGAATGGGGCATAACAGGCCATCCTGAATGAATGGGGCATAACAGGCCATCCTGAATGAATGGGACATAACAGGCCATCCTGAGAGAATGGGACATAACAAGCCATCCTGAATGAATGGGGCATAACAGGCCATCCACAATGAATGGGGCATAACAGGCCATCCACAATGAATGGGGCATAACAGGCCATCCTGAATGAATGGAGCATAACAGGCCATCCTGAATGAATAGGATCATATAACAGGCCATCCCGATTGAATGAACATATAATGCCATCATCAAATGTATAGTACTTATAAAATCAAAGTAAAACGACTATGTTAAATGTTATTCTGAAAGGTACAAGCTAAATATTGCACAAAAAAATGAATGCTGCATAAAAAAGACCAAAGACATATTACACACAAGGTCCAAATTAAATGTTACGCAGAAAAGTCCAACGCATTTGTTACGTCGGTCCAAACTAAATCCTTTTCAGAAAAGTCCAATTTATGTTGTGAAATGTTATAAAATCAGTGTCCAGTGGTAGAATGTTATAAACTTGTATACGTGATTGCATATACAGGTGAACAGATGAAAACAAAGACAAAGATTAAATAAAACAGTAATATAGATATGGATAGATTTCAATATTTCAAAGTTAAATGGTATTTAAATAGAGAATAAGAAAAAAATCCACAGTGCTCTGAACAGAAACAGACTGGGGCCAGATCTTATAATGTGCTCTTATTTATTAGATGCAACTAAAAAGGATATCGGGTAAGCATGGCAGTAAAGCAGATATGGAGTAGAAATTACTGTATCTATTTAAATGAGCAATGGTCAGTGTATCGTGACGTCAGGTGTGACTGGAGAAAGACGTGTTGACCTCTTATACCTGCGGGTGCCATATCATCTTATCTTCCAAATTATCTGTTAGTAAGACAAGTAAACCGATAGGGTACCTCTCCTCCCTGTAACACCCAGTAAACACTAGTTTCGGTCTGCAATTTACCCCATGGACCTTCATCTCAAATTCTATGAAATTATCTGAATAATGACATTTGTAATTGGCTGAAATTGTTTCAGGACCTGTCTGCCCTAGGTGTCCCGGCAGAAGAAGTGACACTTTCTCGTGAGAAATTTGTTACTCTTATCATGATTTTGGAAACACTACCTTGACATCTAGTTGAAATTCAATACCCATATTTGTGAACTCTCACCTCATATTTCTTTGTCTTTTATATAAAGCGTCCTCCCCTGTTATGTCATTTCAAGATATGAGAAGTTGGCAGATTCAATATATAGGTAAATTGTTGTCAAGCGCCAGTTTATATATTGAAATATGATACGTGACATTTGGAGTGTCTCCTTGTTTAATTGTCTTGTTCAAATTTTGAAACATATTAAGACACAGATGTTAGTTTCTAAAAAGGCATTATGATATAAGAACATTCCCATCAATAATGTGTTTTTTTGTGAGTGTTTACTCACTAATTATCTATTTGCTTACACCACCCAGTACATTTTTTATGGGTTATTATGAAGTAAAATCACAAGCCTGCTCTCCAAAATAAGTCTTTTTGATACACATGATGATGGTGGTACATATGCCGGTTGCTGTTGTGTTTAGGCCTAGGCAAACCTGTCCTATTCTTATAGGTCCTTCAGATATAAAGCTAAATCAAATCTAGACCAAGCCTAGACATTCATAAATCATCCCCGCCGGGTTCAATATAAAGGACCTTATGATTTATAGAACTTTAGCGACATGACCTTTTCTTAAGAGCCTGCCAAGGCAATAATTGATGATTTAATTTTTCTCCACACCTGCTCTATGCGAGTATGAAAGGCGTTAAAGCACCCAAGAGACCAGTTTAGAGGACTTTGCTGGACAGTGGTCACCGTGGTCAAACTGACCTCCCACTTGCTTGTATCATATAAACTAGCACAGAACATGGCCACAATTGGTAATTGTCTGAGCGGACGATCCCGTTCCATGGCCGTGTACGCACCGGAAAGTGTACTTTCTTAAGAGCACAATGCTTTGTATTCTAATAGTGGACAGCTCTATGCACCAACATCTGTTCAGACTCTCTAAGAAGTAAGGATTTAGCCGGATTGTGCACCCTACTTCAGGCCATATTCTCATAACCGACACAAATATTGGGTTTCTCTTGATGATATTGTTCCACAAACGTAATAAGTATTTTTGAAGAATACTTGAAAATGTGAATGGAGGAGGCTTCTATATGATTAGTTTAACATAGAAACTATATATCTTTGTACATTGAGATGTAATATTTGTTCATTTTGAAATGAGTAGAATACTTAGTAAATATGATAACACGGCATTATGAAATAATTCTATGTTAAGCTTATAGACCCAGTCACGCATTTGAATAAAAACCTCAATACAACAACAATAAATATGTGCTAAATATATATATATATATATATATATATATATATATATATATATATATATATATATATATATATATATATATATATATATATATATATATATATATATATATATATATATATATATATATATATATATGTATGTATATATATATATATATATATATATATGTATATATAGTAGCTAAAGTAGCTAAAGCACAAATATTTTTGGTTCGAAGTCTATACCATTTGACAACAGATAAAGGTTGCAGCACCAAAAGCCTGGGAATTTCAGTTATATAGAAATAAAAGGGTTTTGTGTGAGAGGTCATAATGTAATGACTTTAACCACAATAAGGTTTTTTAATGACCATATTTCTTCTGTTCTTTGAGGATGGGCATGTGGAAAAACACCCGGAAAAGAGCCCACACGTCTGGCACACGAAGCTCTGACCGACAAATGACCAGTCCACAGCTGACTTCTTGACAAATGGACAATGTATGCTGATGACCCGATAGGTTGTACTTAACACCTTTTTTCTGAATGTAACATATGATTATATTCTGTAGCACCTACCTTGTATAACACACCTGTTGATCACCTGCCTCTGGCCACACTATTACAGCACTCAACAAAACTAGTCTCTATCAAGGGAACTCTTGTAATGAGCCAAAAGGTTTTTGAAGAAAAAGATCAATCAGAAAGGTCCTGATCGGTCAGTTGTTGGTGGTATTATCAGATAACGATGTTCCCACCAATTAAGACTGGTTAGGGCTTGGGAAAATATGTTTGAAATGGGTTAATCAGCAAAATTACCTAATAATTACTTTGACTGTTTCTTTACCAACCTGTCTTATCACACCAAACCCAAACAGCAGGTCAGTGTACCCTGTAGTTATGGTATTGTGAGGTTTTTTTTGTTTTCTGTTATCCCAGGTGAGCCTCTGTTGTGGCAATACTTCACCAGAGGGCGCAGCAGTTGTCCCCCGTTTCCCAGTGGCCCTCACAGCAGGCGATCACAGTTTTCTTCCTGGTGACTACCCATAAGTATTACCTTTGCCTGACTTCGCCTGTGTTTTTCTGTGACAGTTTACTACATTCTTGTGCACTATTTGTTTAGTTATTGCTCTAACCTTGCTTTACCAGCTGGTGTTCTGGTCAGTTTGGTCAAATTTTGTTTATTTGACCATCACTGGACGTAACATAAATTATTTATCACAAAAAAACTGTTTCCCACCACCCGATGTGCGCACCCTTCTTAGCATGCTACACAGAACGCCAATCCAATTTGCAAAATTTGTTTTAATGAGAGAGCGGTGTCTCGTGATTAAAGAGAAATGAGGCTTACTGGTAGATAACGCTGTGGACATCCAACCGAGTCAAAAAGGCAAAATACACCAGTCAGCTGACCACAAACAGACCAAATCTATGGAATTGTCCAATTAAAAGGCATAAAATCCACATAATTATATTGTTAAGTTATTGTATATCGTTAGAAGAAGATTAAACCAAGAATAAGTAGTAACATATACAAATGTATATATCTTTGTGCTGAGAACAAACTCTGGCATTCCCATGCTATTAAAGTTTTTAAAAATGTGTGTATGTTGTCAAGGGGAATATTATCTTTCTTTCTAAACTAAACTTTCTAAACTGATTATCTTAAAATTCTGGCATGGGAATCTGTAATGTTTCAATAACTCTTTTTATAACAATGTTTTTACACACATGTGTATGGTACACAACCTTATTGCAGAACGTGTTGTCAAAATTGACAATTTATATGAAAGATTCCTGTGTACAGGTTGGCATCATATAACACCATTAGACATGTTAAAAATCAATCTATTTAACTAGTGCACCTCGTTATCGCAATTAAGGCCGGAATTATGGCCAAGCCATTGAAAGTGAAGTTTACCACAAAAGAATGTCTTTCTTCAGTAGTGTTACCGTTAGGTATCAGAACATTTGCTCTTTGTATTAATCAATTATCCCATTCTGTCCACAGCGGACAAAGAACCCATTACACAAAATTGATGATGTCCTTCTGACTTATCCATTCATTTTCGGTAAATGTCAAGAAGGCAGGAAGAGGGACTCTGTTACTAAGTGACCAAATTCCTTCAGTAAGCATTGTTTACTGTGTTATGTTGGTAGGCAGGGCAGAAATAATAGAGACAATCATATGCAAATATGCCACAACCATTATATGTGTATCATGATATAATGAGTTGTATGCAGTTATGCTTACCGCGGTTTCCCTTTTATGTGGCTTCTGAGTATGCAATCACAGATGTATACATTGATACTTTGACAAAAGAACAGGAGTCGTTCTGTGACAGGTTGTTGCGACATTAACCACTGGGTTTCAGAATTAACTGATACCTTAACACCTCCAATATTTTGAATTAAAGTTGAACGATTATGATATGATACATAATTTTTGGTCAAAGTATAAATCCATTTGGAGATTTTGTATTTGCTTGTATAAATGATGAATACAGTTATTATAGTTCATGAATAATAAATAAGTTAAAGACCTTCACAAATAGTCCAAAAGTACATCTGGCCACGATTTAGTTGTTGAAACTTTAGGCTTAAGAGATATAATTTGTGTATGTTTCTGTGTGTTAATAGTTCCTTTCATTGTTCAATTTGTATCAAAGCCAGTAGATCTGTACTCTCTCAGGTAAAATGTAGCTCTTTTTGGTGGAATATCCTTATCTTTGTTTGTAGAATAAACGCTACTCTTCATGACGTATATTAATTACTGTTGCATCGAAATTTTAGGTATACGTACAGGATAAACGGTTAGTGCATTGACAAGGAATAATAAAAGTAATAATATAACAGTGGTCTTGGTAGTAAGACATACAAATCTGGAGATAAATGATAATTATATACAAGACCTTCAAATTATTTGAATCTTATATACATATATGAGAGTCAGATATTGAAGACAACAAATTGCTAAAATCATTTCTTTGATTGAATGCTGTCAGTGGGTTGCATGCAATAGTTCTGCAGACTGTCATACATGTACGCAGCTAAAAAAACCTCCAACTGAATACCTGCCTGTTGGGCCGGAGATTTATTTAAACTTTCATGTGCTATGTACCAACACTGCACTGTAGAAATGGTTATAAATGACACAGTAGATTTTGTAAGAATTCTTGACTTAAATATCTATAATATAATATATATATATATATATATATATATATATATATATATATATATATATATATATATATATATATATATATATATATATATATATATATATATATATATATATATATATATATATATATATATATATATATATTTATATATATATCCAATTATGTTGCCCTGGGCGTACATTTAAGTAAAGGTTTATCTTATCTTGGACAGTGTGCTTGGCAGGACTAATTATTTAATGTCTGTCTCCAAAAGCAAGCACTACATTCTGCATGAAAGGAGGACCAGGAGCCCCTCAAGCCCTGTGGCACATGCCTCAATGCCCTCATCAATCAAAGTGATAAATGATGCATGTTCTTGATACATGTCTCTGAGAAATCTGCAACTTTTGTTTAACTTTTTATCTGAAAACCCTTTGAAAAATCCCAAGAATTGATTGTTTCAAAGGATGAGAAGGGTTCCCATAGTAACCAAACGTCCTCCAAGTTGAATATTTTGAAATATTTGAAACTAATTTTCTCTAATTAGCCTATACAAAATCCATTTATGAGAAAGTGCCTATTTAAAAGAGATCTTCATTAGACGTCACGCGACTGGTGGTTGCTGGACGTAACTTCAAGTAACAAGTTTAGATGCGCGTGCGTTCTCAGGTATCTAAAGGCGGGTATTTGCCTGGATTTTCTACTCAATTTTGAAAAGCTCAGAGAACCCACATAACACCTAAAAGGGTAAGATAAAGGGGGGCAATGTGGTTGCATCACTGCAGCACTCCACGGCACAATAAGATGACATCTATAGAACAATGGACCTTTTGTGAAGCGCTTTGAGAGACCTCTGTAGCTTCTACCAACGTTTATCTTAAAGCGCCGGCTATGTCAACAGAATTACTCAAAATGGAAATCAAATTACCTGAAATTCAGCGTGCCACTTTCAATGTGTTACGTGCCCTAATATTCTTAACATTGAATGATATGTGGGACTCAATTTGTCAGACCAGCAGGAACACATTAAATGCGTCAAGTGGGAGCATTATAAGAAACAACAGTGAAATATCATATCAAACATTACTAAATATATCTTTTTTGCCTATATATCTCGTCTTTCATAGATATATTACATAAAAAGAACGATTGAATGTTCTGTAAGAAGAAGAAAATTGCACAAAATTCATGACAACGAATGTGCAAACGGATTGTGATTAGAAAGAAATATAAATGTACATACAAAGTAACAATAAACAGAAGTGTCCAATGTACCAGATCATAATTACTCCAAGATATCACTAATTAAGATAAAGAAAAAAGCTAAGCTGTTTATCATATTAACAATTGTACTAAAATGGCAATATGAATATTGCAGGTAAAGGGGATAATGAATGGCACTCCAGTTTATAAAAGGGGAGACAATCACTTCAAAAAACATGTATAAGTCAAAGAAGGTCATAAGAAAAAAAATCCCTCTGACCTGTTATCTACACAATGTGTCATTCCCTCATGGTATGTAACTTACGACAGGAAGGACTCAGTTCATGTTCTATCAAATTATTCTTCAAAAGCTAACCAGTGTTTCATGACAGAATCATAACTTTGTGACATATTAGTAGTATATATGATAGAACTGCATGCAATGGGAATGTGCAAGTTGAAATCAAATGACATGACTGAAACACAAATTTCCATGACCACACAAACAATTATGGTTCAAGATGATTTACATTGATTTGCAAGAGCACGTCCCAATGTACAGGCCAGTATCAATGTTGCTGATCCTGATATTTGACAATGAATAGCCTGAATTGTTCCATTAACATTAATTATTATACACATATAAACAATCTATAAAGATAAAACAATTGTTTGGATATGGGAAAGTTTTCTTTACAGAAAATTAACAAGATACCGGCACAAATTTAGTCAGAATTAAAGCCAAAATAAAACCGTATAGATAAGAAAGATGGATCAAAAGTAAAAGGTTTAAAGCGTGTAAGTATCCTAGAGTTGGACAATGGCATGGAAGCAGCATTCGACTAACTACTAATGATTGCAGAATGCATACTGAGCGGCGAGGTGGAAACAAAATATAGTTGCAATTAAGAAAAAAACATTCCAATTCAGGGAAGGTCAGTTTGCCAATCTTGTCACATTAGCCTTCAACAATGATAATAGAGCAGGGGAACATTTAGAAGACAATGTCACAAACATTGATACTTGATGAGCAAAACAGAATACAACTTTATCTTAACACCTAGTAATTAGTAACAGAATTGCATTTGCACTAAGTGATAATTATAATGCTTAAATGCCGATTTTATAATGGGGCTAAACTAATTACCGATGTTAGTGATTGAAAAACAATTACTCTAGCAACTGCGAAATAAATGGTTTGTGAAGATAGAATAATTGAGGGTTTGCTTCCTAATTTTGCACACAAATGTTGAAATTCTCATGTTATCATCTATAGTATTCCCACGCTATTTTAAAAGCTACCTACAGATTTCATGTATTATGACAAACCGGTATAAATTCTGGGTATTTTGACATGTAGCGAAACAATCACTTGAGATCTTGACAGTTTGAACGTGGGGAATTTAACAGCTTACACTCCAGGCAAGTGTCACCCATTGTTTTTGTGCAAATTATGGATAGTTGAGATATCTGGTGCTTTTTGCTATGTGTCAAGCTACTACCTCAATCTCAACACCATCAAAATTAACCAATTATCATTCAATTCCTGACAAGCGTTACGTGCTAAATTTATTGCCCTTATCAGAAGTTCGGTTATATTTCAGGTACCATTTTCTCACGGAAATGTGCCGTTTTGCTCATCCCGAAATTAGCTATCTTGTCAGAAGGGCAATAAGGGTGGTTGCGTTGGAAACTAGAGCGTCGCCAAGGCGACCAAAATGAAAGAATACTTTCATAACAAGTATCAGTATGTATAGTCCCGGTCACAATTCAGTGAAGACAAAAAGTGGGCAGTCGAAGTAAAGTTTCTTTATGTCTTGGGCATCAGTTATCTTTGCATCAATCACCAAACCTCATTACCCAAAATTACACACATCACAGTGCTGTTTTTACTACTTAAGTGCAGTGCCGTATCGGAGATTCGCCGTGGGATGAAAGCCTTGGGCTGAAAAAAAGCAGCGGTCCGTGGGAATGTAAGAACCATAGTTGACCAGTCTTAATTAACCCATAAACCACAATATCTCTTTTTGTGACATCCCCATCTGCCTTTTTTGTGGCAACCCCAGACACATTCCTGCACAGGTGTATTCAACTGATAACCATCTACTACAAAGGGATGGCCCTGGTGCACTGTGGCTTACATTATGTAAATTAAGATAGTCAATATGCATACCAAATCTTTTATAAGTGATTTTCTTTCCCATATTATATTTGTTAAAAAGTCTGATATGTATATTATAGCAAAATCATTTTCTGACACTATAATCACAACTATCGAGACATAAAGAATAAAAATGTTTTTTTCTATGCAAACTGGGAACATAATTTATACCTGAGGTTATAATTTATGGAAAATGATTCTCACCAATTTGCATTTCAAAGACAAAGACAAGGTCTCAGAAAAAAAGTTTAAACCAAGAATCTAAAATAAAAAACATCCTGTAATTGCTTGCCATCTGGTGAATTATTGCCCTTTGAAAACCCCTGCTGAAATTATAGTTATCAAGATATATGTCTAACATGGCGATGGCCACTTCCTGCCCGAATAACCCTCTCCCGATATCTAATCTTCTTGTAGTTGAGTGCTATCACACTGGTGTATAATGTTTAGGTTCACGATGAAAATATATGCTATGTTTTTTAAAAGTAAAATTCCATATGAGCAATATCCTTTGTAGAATAAATAAGCTTAGAAAAAACTTTCAAGAAAGTTTCATATTCCATTTGTTTTATATATTTTTTTATATGCTGGACAGGAAACTTTCTAAACAAAAGTGTCAAAACTAACAATAAAGCCACACATTCTTTCATCTATCACGATACAACAATACCCGGATTGTTTTATGCAAACAATGGATGGAGGCGCAAGACATCTGAACATTAATACATCTAATAGAATGCCATTGATCGCAAATGATGCCACTTACCATTGAGTCTTTTTAAATTTCTCACAACGATGACCAGTGTCCGGACAGTTGCCAAATGTAACCTGAGACCTTGATAAGTTCAAATCGGGATAGACAAAGTATCTTGTGTCCACTTGCTCCAATTGTCTTTTTATGTCTATGAATCTTCCTTTTGTAGTTCACATTTTATGAGGGTATAATATTGCATTCTGAAACGCGACACCTTATGTGTCGTCTGCTCCTATTCTAAAGCAACAGTTGCATATTCGAAGGAAACTTGCCCTGATTTATTATCCAATCAAATCACCTGCTGCCACTGCCTGGTTCACGGATCCTGACTCTTAAACGTGAATATTTTCAAGAATACATCAACAATATCAGCATTATTAATATTCAAAAAGAGTGTTCTTGTCCTACCTGTTCAGACCCCGTGGTTGAAAGTTGCTCTCCCGCCTGACCCTGCTTAGCGTCTGGAATAATACCACAAGACACGCGAACAGTCTGTCACGCAAAAAATGTACCAGACACTGTATTTTTTGCCAATCCAGTTCAAAACTATTGAAGCTTGTGTTTTGTGGGATGATGAAGTTCAATTGAAATTAGTTGCTTTGGCTGTGACTTGCAGGGAGGTCCATTTTGCACAGCAGGAATTCTAATTGACCTCGCATGGTGTTGATAAAGGACCTCGCTGGTGGGAAGCAACAGTGGGTGTTACTCCAAACACTGGCAAACTTAGGGGCCCTTGACTGGAAAAAATCCAATCAAGTTTTGAATAAAATTACTTCAACATGCCATGACATAAGATGTGTTATGTTTAAATTTCCACGCGTCTCTCTGAGTACGAAGTTCACTTGTACAGACCCATCCATCTCGCGTATATACCCTTTCCACATTAGCATGGTAGTTTTAATACAATCACAGCCCTAAATGTGTCAACCAAATTGAAAACAGGAGCCAAAAGTCAATTATCACACCAACATTACTGGTAGATGCATAGGATTTAATCAAGTTTGTTTAACAAAACTGTAACAATACTTTTCACAGTTTATCCAAAGAGTACACTTTATTGCTAGAATCATTTGTCAGCATCATCACAATTTCTTTATCAATGGCCCTTAAAAGATACACTCATTGAATAACACAGCAAATAAAAAAATAGACTCTGCACAAACTGTTACCCAATCTGTAAATTTGCCAGGCCCTTCTGCCTATTGTCCCTCAGAAGCAGCACCAGTTTGGCCATTGTCAAAGTCAACCAGATGAGTGCTACCCTTTTGCACGTTTTATTTAAGAGCGTGCAAAGACATAGGAAAGGGTGTTAGAGTCTCTTCCTCTTTTATCCACCTCCAAAATTGATTCTTTTTGACAACGAGAATGGTTCGTGTCTTAGGTTTTTTTTTTGGTAGCGCCCCTGAGAAAGAAAAGACAAGAAAATTGTCCACAGCCACCTCAGTCATGGTCAGAGGTGGTCAGGCAAACTGACCAATTTTAGTTCCTCAAAAACTGCCAGACACCAAAGATAATGGGTTAATTTATCTGACCCATCACCAAGAATGTTAGAAATTGTGAAAATGGAGGTCAAAATTTGTACAATTGTCATGAAAGGTTTTTTTCTCAATTCATTGTCTGTCATGGAATATTTTCATTTTTTGTATTCTTAATGGCATTTATTCTCCCTCCACTTATCATCAAATATGAAGAATAAAACCAATCTGCCATCCATCATCACTGATCATCTTGGGTAAAGACACTAATATATTGGCTTCTAATATATAGATTTGAATCGTTTCTCTTCTTTGCCAAGATTTTAGTCATCGCCAAAATAAATGCGAACATTAAAGACCAGATCAGAGAGGGGTTGACCACATTTGGTCTGTGACATGCTATCTTGCCACAAGTCTGTTTAACCCTATATTAGGGCATACTGCACAGTGGCGGATCCAGGGTTTGACCCAAGAGGGGGGTCTACTTAAAATATTATGTAAATAATTTTTTTTCTTATTTATTGTGACATTTTCTTTTTTGTTCTGTCAACTTTCAAATATTGTTGGGAAAAATGGGAGAAGGGGGTTATCGATCTCCTCCTCCTGCCCCCTCCTGTACCCGCCACTGCATCATGTGTGCCACGCTTGCATGGAAGAGACAGGGTTATTACTTTAGATGTGACCCAGGTAATGGGCAACTACACAGGTAATATTACTGGGCCAAATGGCCATGTCTTATCTGATTACAGCATGATCGATCTCTGTCTTTCTCTTTTCACTTGGCAAAATCTCCCTTTCTATTTCTCTCTAAAACATGAATATATCAGATGAACCGTGAATGGCTTTTAAAGAAATATGAAAAATATAATTCAGAACACACTATCACACTATTCAGAACACAATCCATCCCATTCCATTCGTGTGTTGTATTTTCTAATTGCCTGTAATACCAGTGTGTGGTCACAGCACATGATGAAACACTCGTGCATTAAGCATGTCATTGTGAACATCCATCATATTTAGAAGGAAATGTGTGTGACAGCGAATCTATAGCTTACATATAATTACACACAATTACTTAGCATTTAGGATGCTACTTCAAAGTTAAGCACAGGTGTTTGTAAATATATCACATCTATTTTGCATGTTTGTAAATATTTCTTAACAGCAGCACTTGCTTTTCAAATTTGCCATTGTCCCGAGGGCTTATTCAAGAACTCTGTTCATATATTTTAAGGTTGATTTGTAAAGAAAATAGGAAATATTTACTTAATCATCACACTTTAAATCAATTAAATTTGGAATTACTCTGTTCATCCCAAGTTTTATATGTCATGGAATGTATATTTAAACCTATATTTTATTTGAGTTCGTGGTATCAAATATTGAAAAATGGGATTGATATGCAAATCAATTGTGATCGGCTCTGAGAATTTTCCAGGTCAATCTTGAATACAAAAATGGGCAGGTTTCAAATTTCTGTTTATTAAATGTTATTCGCTATGATTCTCTCACATGTTTTCTTGGTAAAAGTTTGCCAACTTTATAGCCCATAGAAAACAAATTTGCAATATTTATAGTCCATAGAAAAAAAATAAAAAGTACTTTTGTACATTCCATTTGGCAAAAATCTGATATTTCCCAATCAAAACTTCAAATCGACACTCAAATGACATATCGACTGAATATGTTGTTTATGGTTAAACAGACAAGTAGAACAAAAGAAATAGTTGTCATGATGTTTTTTTTCTTGATTTCTTTATAAATATATTAAAATAAATCAAGGTATTGATTTTAGATTGAAAGATTATAAGAGATACGAATAATCATTACTGTGAAATAAGTTAAATCTTTTCAAGAGCTTATGGTTATATCATAAAAGAGACATGGTGATTCGGGAGAAAATGAAACCCAGTCTATAAAAATGTAATTGGGGGCATATGTCTGAAATTGTTCAAATATTGCACTAATATTCATAAAAATGTTGGTAAAATTTATGACGCATGACTATTAGCAGAAGTGTTTTATGTCCGACGAGAGGAAAACATAACATGACCTTCTGAATCTGACAAAGTCTTCAAAAGAGAAAAATACACGTGAATACATGATAAACATTATATTAGTTTTATTTAGAACACAATACTTCCTGACCTAAGTCAGACAATTTTTTTAACGAAGGGCACAGAATGAAATGGTCTGACTGGTAAAGGTGACGTCGTGGGCAAGGTCATTTCTTTGTAAATGAGAAGGTCATTCAAGGCAAAGCTTTTCACGGAATCCACTCGCGTGTATGTTGTCAAGATTTGACATGGCAAGTGTGCCAAAAAGTGTGCCAACATATGATTAATGCGCAGTGATATGTACAAATGTTTTAGACATACTCATAATTAAAACATGAGCAGATTCTATAGGTTGATTCCTGGGCCGTTACTTCAAAATTGATAATTACACAAAGTGGACACTGGATAGTAAGAAGGGGACAAAATAATTACAGACCAATCATTTACAACTACAGTTAGCATCAATTGTATTAAACCATAAAATCATTCAAAACATATGTCTGGGAAGGCAGTTGTTAAGATAATATTTTTTTTCACATCAACAGGACACTAAAAAGGTCATTTTCTCATGGTACAGATATATAATGAATAGAGACTTACACGATAAACAGACATATAAAAACACAAGTGCACAAAAAACCGTTCTGTTTGGTCTCATCTTGTATGATATGAGCCATAAATCTTGAGGGAAATGGTCCCAGCAGAGGGAGCATCTGCAGGTGTAGCAATGTTCAGTAGACAGAGGCATCAAATGTTCCCTGACATGGAGCACCTCTTAAGCCAACAAACTTGATTGTTTAATGTTAAATATAACACCTGTCTGCACCATGGGTATTTTTATTGTTCTAAATTACCCATTATCAATTAAGTTGAGACTTTGTTTCCATATATATTTTAAAAAGTTGATATAATTGATGATAAATTTCAGTCTGTAAGTAGTACTTGAGATCTGTATATTTATTTTAGATACATTAATTTGTATTTGTCAAGCTGAACCTGTTCTCTATTTCATCAATACCTTTTAAGTAGCGAATATGACCTCTATGAGATGAGATGTGGTAAACACATTCTATGGATAATGAATTTCCAATTCTTCTATCATGCTAACAAAATTTCAAACTTCGTGTGACGGTAGCTTTAAGTGTCATCGAGTACAATTTCATGTTCAACTTTTTAAATATGCAAATAAAAGATGAAGTTTGATAAAACAGTGTCAAAGTTGAACATGAGCACACGCGACGTGATGGCACCGTCTCTATTCACGCGGGACACTTTTGTCACTTGACAATATGTGGCTAAACAATCGTCAAATTGATACACTATCTTGTGCCGAAAATATAATTTATAGCACTCAGGGTAGGATATGGCAGGGTATCATAAAAAGAAACCCTTCTTTCAATGCAAAGATCTCAATCTTTGGCAAAAGTTGCTGTATGGATTGTGCGATTTATCTGATAAAACATTTGATAAAAAGGATACCCAGAATTTGTAAGTGTAAGGATTGTTGTAAAAATTGGGGTTTTGGGGGCATGTTTGTTCCCTGTTGTTAGGGTTTGTGGGTATACTTTGTGAAAAAATATAGTTACACAACAAATATTTTTTTTCCAATGAGAGCACATATTTTCCCAAACTATTTATTACATATGCAGCAATTTAAAATGAAAGAGTTTAATTTTGAATTCCTTTCAATTATAAATAAATACATAGAAATGTTGAGAGATGAATATTATTTTCGAGAAATATGAAAGAGAATATATCTGATAAAGGACTTATCATATTTTATGGATGAATGTTTCCATAAAACAAAAACTCTAATGATTTTATGAATCGATTATGAAATTGTCAACGAAATAGATAAACTGTTTTAAACATAAAAATAAAAAAAATCAAATCATTCAATATAAATATCTGGGTGATACTCATGTGCATGACTATGACAACACTGCTTTATCTTTTCATCTTTCCTTTAAACATGGATACCTTTCATCAAGATGTAATTATCGGTTAAGCTTGATGTGCCAAGATTTCCAGTTAAACAGGAGAAAGTAACTGTTTCACATGCAACTATTGCTACTGTTGGTCTCATTAAAATGTCAAGCTGCCGAGGTTTGGTGAAGCATAAGAAACCATTCTCTCAGGGTTACTTGTAAGGTCACAGGACTGGTCATGACAAAACAAATCTGATTTACAATGCTTTAAAAGTAACCACTCCCTCTAAATTACTATCACTATTTAAGTCAGTTGTTTGGAAACAATTGTTTTGTGGAGTAAAATGAATATTTCGCTGCTGATCAATTCAGTAATTAAAGCATTATGTTAGTTCTTGTGACATTCTCCTGTTGTGTGACATTTTGTTATCATTTTATTATAATTGTGATTGCGTGGGGTTTAATTGTCTTGTGCTTCACTTTGAACTCTTGAGAGGAGGAACAATGAATGTTTAAAGTACACAATGCTCTGTGGAATAGAGAATGCTGACCTTTCCCTACTTTGACCTCCATCTTTACCGAATATAACTATTTGCGTAATTAACTGCATGGCATAAAAGTTTAAATAGTTAACAATATTTATTGCTCTGGAATCAAACTCAGTCAAAATTGTCCATACAATATCCTCTACGATTGCAAGTAACATTGAGAGCTAAAATAGTGTTGGTATTTCAAACTGTATCATTGAGTGATTGGAATGAGCCGTGCATGGAAGTGCGGTGCTTGAGCCGCCATAATGTGGTATATGGCGCATGATACATATACCAGAGTTTGACATATACAATTTTGGTCAATTAATAACTGTTAAACCACTATGACTCGAGAGTAATGGGGTTTGGACAATCCAATTTATTTCACTTGGGGTTTTTACCCTCGTGAAATAAGAGCTAAACCTTTGTTTGTACCCTGATATACACCCAAGTAGACAATTAAAGTTTTATCTATGAGATGAGTTTGATTTTGAACTAAGGTTTGCGTTTGATTTTGAACTAAGGTTTGTTCATAAAACCATTTTTGTCAAGGATCACAATGCAGCAGCCCATGTATACTGTCAACGACAATCTTTATATGTTCACATATCAGACTAATTCTGGCTACAAATTTGAACTATATATATATCTACTAAACTGTTAGAATATATGTTTATTCACATACATAATGCACATGATTATTATGAATTCATTATGAGAAACATTTTTTGTACTTTTTATGAAAATCGATTAAATAGATTCATAAGGGATGGTAGTAAAAGAGGTTCACATGGGAATTTGAAGGTAATAAAATAAGGGATGATAATAAAATAGGTTCATAAGGGATGGTAATAAAATAGGTTCATAAGGGATGGTAACAGTCAATGAAAAATCTGGGGTGGAAATAATATCGTTTTCAACAGCAGAGTATTATTTCTATTTCACAGATATCTTCTATTTCACAGTTATATTTCTTTTCAGCTGTGCAGAAACGATGTTTCAAACCATGCAAGATGGTTAAAAGTATAATCAGGGAGAGCAGTAATTTTTTCAAGTTGTCAAAATTTGATGTGCACATGACTTCCTGTAGTCCAAACATAAAAGAACAAATTGCAATAAAATTTGTAATAAGACATGCCACTCCCCAGAGTAAAGACGGCCAGCTGCATGATGAGTAATCAAATGTTAATTTAATAACTATTTAAAGATGAGATGCCGAAAACAGTGACAAAGGGACATCGTGAAATGCCGCCTTTTCCCGTTCACTTTTTCCTATTTTCTGTCTACTTCTTCTTACATAGCTTTTCAGATACACTTGTTCTTATTTTCCTTTACACCTTTTCTTATACACCTTTTCCTTCACAATTCTCATGCAGCTTTTCCTAGTTTCCTTTACACTTTTTCTTTAACACCTTTTCCTTTACACTTTTTACTACACACATTTTCTCCTGCAGGTTTTCCTATTTTCTTTTATAACTTTTCTTGTACACCTTTTCCTTTACACCTTTCATAAGGTTCATAAAGGATGGTAACAGTCAAACTTGATGCAAAATCATAACACAAAGGTCAATGGCCTTTGAGCCGTGCTGATCATCTAAATCCTTTTCCCAGGGCAGACTTGAACAGATAATTTTGGTAACTCAGTGATAGATATTAAATTTTTGAGTCTAATGGAAAGTAGACAGAATTGATTCCCTGAAAATACATTTTCCGTGCTTATAACTAAGAACTCTGACTTGTAGATTCAGAGAGGATCAAAGATGATCAAAAAATTTCCCCCCATCACTGCAGAAGCTAGAAATCATATCATCATAATAGTCATATAAAAAAGAAATAGTAACAAATTCCTCACGAGTTTACACAACATACTTGACATTTATTGAACATATCGTACCTTACAAACTCAAAATTTGACATAAAAAATTGTCTCCCTTAAAATTCATAAATCAACAGTTAATTCTCATTCTTTTACAGATACAATTTGAAATTCTCTTACCTCTCAAATATAGACATAAAGATTGAAAATAAAATTTAACCATGCAGCATGTAAATGACAAGGTCAAATATAATCATTTTAAAATTTATCACATGTGATATACATGTACCGGTACATCTAATAATATATCAAATAAGCTTTTGTACCTTTTTCTGATTTAACCATTTTTTTTTATCTTACTACAGGTATGAATCATGTCTGCCAATATTCAACAACAGAATAGTCTAAACATATCAACATGCAATTTAAATTTAAATCAATTCTAAGACACGACTATCTTTTATTCCAAATTGTAATTGCTTGACCTGATTTAGTGTTATTCTTGTACATGTCGAATAACACATTAGGCTATTATTCTTGTGAAAGTCCCTGACTTTGCTACTTTGCTCTTTAAAAACTGCGTAACTTGTTTTAACCAATTGTTCCTGTCTAAGCTGTATTTATTTTGTATTACTAGATGTATGACAATAAACAAAGGGAGCAAAGGTACACAATTTACTATACAATTTCACGGATGTCAGACCAATGCATTACATTCCAATGCCATATAATTGTGTAATATATAAATAAAATCCAGTTTAGAAATCTGTGTATTTTACCTTTGTTTGATAATCATCACAGTCTTTTTTCACACTTTTGTGCAAATAAAGAAATACTTTTACAATGTCAACAGGTCAATAATGTACAAATAATCCCTAGAAACATTATACATTACTGCCGGTCACACACTATCCCTTCTCACACTCAGATGACTTTGGTTGACAATTTCCATCTGGTTAAGTGAAGTTGAACTTTACCATACAGGGACATGTATCAATATTTTGAGAGAGAATAAATGTTAAGAAAATAAATGTAAGTTAAAGCAAATGACTAATTCTTGAATGAATTACATAAATTTATTTAAACAAAAGTAATTTGGTTAAGTAACATATTTAACTAAATTACTTAGATAGTAAATATGTATTCAATACAAGGTAAATAATGACCTAAGATGGGATATTTGCATTGCTTTGATTATATGTCAGTAAATATTTGAGGAATCATCCATTTGATTTACCAAACTTACATTGTCAATACTCTGTTCTTTACAGTTAGCAGTTAATAAAATTAACATCAAGGAATAAACCTGCAGACCGTTCCTCCTTCCAATCGGGAAACTTGTATACTCACAATCGTGCAAACATTCAACAGCTTTAATATGCTGCTAAGGTGGTGAGGTAAATAATCTTGCATTTCTCAAACAGGAGAAACGATAATAATCTTTGCATTTCTCAAACAGGAGAAACGATAACATGTTAAATGTAACTTGTTGGGCAAAGCAATGTCTAATTGGTAGAGACTGATTAGTGTCCTTTGTTGATATATCACAGACTAGTATTAATTGCTGTGGTAAATATTCTAATTTACATCACAAAACTAACAACATCTAGATTACTTGATTAAACTTGAACTCATGCATTTATGATAAGCTTGAATAATACATTTACCATTCATCAAATTCAATCTTAACATAATACTATCTTCAAAAATAAGATCTACGGTATATTCACATCTACCTTGCATTTCTTTCCTAATCTATTTAATTCTAATACATTCCTTTACAACAGTTACCCCAGAAATAATATTATGTTATATATAAGATGGCACAGAAATCTCTCAGATTTGTGTATAAACAAGATTGTTCAAAACATCAGCAGTGAGAGTTGTTGAGATTTACACATTTGAAATGCCCATGTTTTAATATTTGTATATTGCATGAAATATATAGCAGATTAGAAAGTTTCAAATAAGTGTATATACCCTGATCTTCATGTCACTGAGATGAGTGGACATTCAGAATAAAAATTAATTCAAGGTGATTGTATTGGCATGTGCATTGAAGAACAGTGCAATATCATCCCTGTATTTAATATAATTTGAGGTGAAAAGGTTAATCTTGTTCTAAAAACTTATAGACATAAATCTTCATATGAGCATGTCTGAAGACAACTCGTTATTTTTTGGGTTCAGAATGTAGTTTAATCCTAAGGTACACATTAATATTAGACTTGAGGTGGATACGATACACCTATAAACTGGAATCATGAGAAGCAATCAAAAGATTAACAAATAAATCTCTTGACTAACAAGAGATATATTTTTAAAAATATGTTTCTTGTCTAACCATAAAGATGAGCATGTTCCAGAAAATACAATAAATAAGCACTGCTCTTGAATTACGGTAACTTTTAACAGTAACAGATGTAGCCACCCAGTGGTTGGCATCTGTGAATGAATATTGTACTCATTTTATGGCAAAACAAAGGTGGGATCAATTAACAAGTGCATATTTATCAGCATAATACTCAATAGAGTGATATTCTGTGACAAATCAAATTTGTAATAATTACTGGCATCCCCAAGCAACTGTATATCTTAATTTTGAGAAGTATTAATGAGAATACCTGACCTGTTTCCTAAAAGTTCTGGCATCAATTTCCGAGATACTTTACAGGTCAAATTCTCCAAACTTTACTCAGCTTTCAAAACTGTGTTTGATATTCAGCATTTTTTTTTACTGAAAATTTACTTTATAATGTGTATCATAGATATTTTTAATGACTTAATTCTGGAATTTAAAAAATCACAGACAAAATAGCTCTCATGGCTCTGCAAATCGACCGTTATCATATCACAAATAAACTACGACGGCATCGGCACAGTCCTCCATAACCACCTCAACATAAACATCTGTTATTAACTTATCACATAATAAATAAATTTGGTATGTGATGAAAATTCTTGTTTATAAAGAATGCAATGTCAAAATAAGATATGCAGTTACAAAGTTTACAAATACAGTGTGTTACCACTCAATATATATTTTACTTATATGTGTCACTCTTAACAGATACTAATAAATGCCTCCATGGTGAGATTATTTTTCGTATTGAATTTCTGTGCAACATATACGGTACCGGTAAGTGAAGGACTATTTGTTAACTGAATTATGTTCCATGTTAATAATTAAAAGATAGTAATTTTTTTATTACTAGGCATCACTCACGTCATGTATCAGTCATCATTTTAAATATGAAGTTAGAGAATAAGTGACTATGGAATGATTAAGCATTTTCTACTCTTTATTTGCTTTACTTATCCATCTTTTTGTATTCAGATCAACACAGCCATTTATAGCACTAAAATAAACAGGAATTAAAATGTCATTTTTCTTTAAAAATAACCCACATGACTGACTTCTGCAGCAACCGTTGATAATCAATCAGATGATCTAAAATAACATACCCGACTTTCCTCTTGGCAGTCAAAGAGCTAAGCTGGGCAAGATGAAGTGTTCAATAAGCTGATTATGACAAATGTGAAATGAAAATTTAAATCCCCATTTTAAAGTGAACATCACTCAGGTTTGATATAAATATAACATTAGGAAATGACAATTAGTAAATGTGAAGCTTCACTCAGTCAATTGTTCAAATTTGATTGTTGTTAAAAATGTTAGACAGTTCAAGTGTGGACAAGTTCGTGTGAGGCCATGATTGACAATACATCAGTCATCAATATTAAACTGAGTATATGATATTCAGATGTGTATAATAAAAACAGCAGAGGTCTGCATCTTTATAATTCTTTTGGTAATTTATTGTAAAATTTACTTCTATATTAAGGTTAATATTTATGAAGCGAATGAGCATTGAAACTTGTTCTGACTTGCATCCATTTCGATATAAACACAAAACTTTCTTTGTCCTAAATTTGATACATGAACATTGCAAAATGGTTTCATTATATTTGAAAATAATTTATTTGTTCAAAACTTTGACTTTAATGCAATAAACTATAAAATTCTAAAGCTTAAACAAGACATCACTCAAAAATGGACGCACTTGAACTGTCCAGGGTTCGTTTTGAGGATAATCATGACTTGTCTGACCATGATAATTATGCTATATATTCTAGGTGGAACCGGTTTTACCACAGTCTTGTTTGTTGATATTTCCTAAGGTTTGCTGAAGACACAGTGCTTTGATGTTGGGTGGGCACTCCAAAGATATTCCAGGCACTGTCTGTTTTCTTGTGTGCACTACCTTGACTAAATTGATCACTGGACACTGGAGAATCACTGCAAATACCAGTAAGATGATACCCATTATTTATCACAAAACATCAATTTCTTAGTCCCCCAAAACATAAGCACCTTGTTTCTGATAACATGCCCACAACAATTAGGACCAAGGGGTAGATTGTTTTTCTATTTTTTAAAAGTGAAATATGTTGTGAATTAAGTCAGATTCATGAAAGTATTTCCGAGACTGTCATTTTGCCTAGAATACACAACAAAAAAATGAAGTGTTTACCGGTAGTTTGAAATCAGGAAGGTACAAAAAAAGAGGAAACAAGCTACTTTTTTTTAGAGCCTTATCATAGTCTTTATGTATATGCGCTTTCCGAAATTAAATTCTTCTTAGGATATATATCTTGAATGATAAAGCTACATTAAGATACTTCAAATGATTAAGAGGTTTAAGACAGGGTAACTAACACTATGGGATTGCGGTTCCTATGAGCCGGAGATGCAGAGGGCGAGGCCTTCGGTGCCGTCGTAATATTATCTGATGTGGACATTTTGAGACGACCTCTCCTGTCTTGGTATGCCCGGGGATTCTTATAATCTGTGTTAATCTTAAGGAAATCGTCTGACGGTCCATCTCGTCTCAACATTGGAGGACTTGCACCTATAATTTTAGAAACTTCTATCCTTCAAATAATATCATCAGCAAATTTTCATTTTACAAATAGATTTTTTGCTTTTTTGCTAATGTCTGCCAAAGGAATGTCTTGAGACATTTTCGGTTACCTCGTCCATCTTGGGGATCTCCAATTAGTTGAGGCTGTTTTTCCTTCCCAGGTGGCGCTGCAGCAGGGTTTGGAGATCGGGAAGTGCCAGCACTGCCAGGCTTGGAGTGACGACTATAGTTGCTTTGCTGGGCCACCATTCCTGCACTATTCTCTATGTTACCAGTCCTTAAAATCCATTTTAAAAACAATTATTTTTATAATTACCCTGTCTGTACATATCTTGTTTAAAACTTGGAAAGCAGTATACATGTTCAAATATGATTCCTAATCTGAAAGTTTTTTTTCTTCTATGATAATCCAGTATATGATTAACAATTAAAATAACCAAGTTATTTTCTTTAAAAGAAAATCAGTAGACCAATAAAAGAGCACATAGAAAATGGTTTTATCAGTTGAAATAAAAATCTATCATCAAGAAAATGAAAATGATGATCTGAAAACCTGTAAGCCTGTGTCTTGCTAGAGAATAAAGGAAATTGAGCATGTTGATTTTTTTTCTTATTTTAGCTGATGGAGTTATTGTGAAGCATCAAGAATCTGAGAGTATTCCTTAATAAAATCCCTTTAACTTTAGAGCTGCATAATAAGCACAATATCAGTATTTCAATATTGAAAGGAATATCAAATTGAATAAATATACACCAAATGCATTATAAAAAATGTTTCATAATAAAGCAAAATTTAAAATTACTGTTGGCAAGCAGATAAGCAATGGGATAGTCATACCCTAAATGTTATATATGTCAACTATTTTTTTTAAAGAAGTTGGAGGTGCAATATTGATGCATACTGATTTCTCAAGTTTAAATATATAAAAGCAGTTGTGTAATGCCCTCCTCATTATACTTACTGTTTTCTATTTTTCGAGCTATTAGGCCTTGATTTAGATCTATAAGTAAGTGCAAATCAAACAAACAAAACTTTACCATGTCAAATCAAAGATGCATGTTAACTGAGCGAGTTAAGCTTTAAATTTCACAATGATAAAGAGGAAGACTACTTTAGAGGGGACAGATGGGTTAATACTGCATGCCACTACAGAGAGGCACCAGGAGGTAAACTAATAAATAAATATTTCTCAAACAGCAAGGCACATACCTCAGGACTACATCCTCATTGGTATGATAAAATCATATTCGCTGCCAGGTTTATCCACCAGGGGGCTCATTAAACTAGGGAAAATTTCCAACTACTAGGTGGCACTGTATATATATGGTTCTTGTCTGTTACACAGGCATGTGTTTGGGTAATATGAGAGATTTCTTTTCGCTTTTGAGAATGGGACCAAAATGAAATACTAGTCTTTTAAATCTTAAAAAATATTAAGGTACACATTAAATATTGGTCACCAAGAAATCGTTAAATATTTTCTTAATTTGAAATGTTATTAAGGAGTTGAACACAAATACAATGCTCTGCCAAAAAGTGATGCAAAAACTGGTTAACTAGTGCATAATACAATTATGGATTATTGTAAATTATAGTAAATATATATGTTAATCAAGCTTTCAGAATATCTTCTTTATTTCATTTTTTTATCAACTCCAATTGCAACTACATCAAATATCAACCCCCTTTGTAGTTCTTAACACTGGCAGATAATATAATAAAAATAATTAATACAGCAATGCAAAGATGTTTTCATCATTTGAAGATTAACATATCCTCAAAAGCTTGTGGCAATATTACATGTAACAATCAATAATTCGACAAAACAGTTGGAGTGGTAATAGGAAACACTACAGATGAATTATTACACACTTCCAAAGGGTGCAAAAATGTTGAAAATGTGTGCGATGAATCATGCGGACAGGGATCTCTGATTCAGGACTACTACTTTGAGATACATCATATAAAATGTATGTCAATGCATCCTCAACCTACTTTGTTTCACTATTAGCACTTGTTGGCCTTTCTCTAAAAGACATCAATATTATTGTTAAATGTGTTATCACCAATCAATTCTGGTGGATTTATATTCAAAAAGCATTAAGGAAAATTGAAAACATAAAATTAATTTATCAATAAGCCAGAAATGAATGCACCTGGCAACTTTTTTTCAAGATTCCATGGAAATTTCACGTGATTGAAAATCTTCAAAATTTACTCTATTTTTTGTTTCTCATTGAATCCAGATGGTTATCTTTTATATTCCTGGGACGAATTTCTAACAGCCATTAAATAAGGGATTTGGTAAAAAATATCAAATTAGAATTTATTACAAATCTTACATCTTGAACAGATAAATGTATTGACTTCCAATCATGAGATTGACAGAAACATTTACCATAAACATGGCCATAAAATGATACTTACTGTGAAATGGATCTGCCACTGCCAGGCCTGCCACCTGGTGTCTGATTGTCACGGGACCTCTGCACACTTACAATGCTCAAAGCTTCTTTCTGGCAACACATAATGTGAAAAAAATACATTTAAAACTATATTTTACCGTCACATTCAAGGTATCAATTTTTTTTTCTTTTTTGGAGCACCTTGAAAAAGAACGAATTTGAGCCTGTTACTAAAATAATTGTATTCAAACTGAAGTCAAGGTTTTGTATAGTGATATATTTGTCACTCACTTCTCGCTCTTGTTTGGATCTGTCACTGTCACTGGATTGTGAGGATGCACCCAATGAACTGTGAGAAGAATAATGTGTTCTCTCACCAACTGTTGTAATAAAAAACAAAAATCACATTTGTATTGGTAAGTGGTGGTGCCCCCTTGCGGAAATATCTCCCAGATTTGTTCACTCAAACCTCTTTCAGTAACACAGGTCAATGCTGACCATTGCTTTTCATTTTATACTGTTTGTGAACATTTCCTGGAAATGCCTGCAAATTACTTTATAAATGATCATTTGAAGTGTTTATAAAGCTTTGTGGGTCAAGAGTAAATAGGATGAGAATAATATACCAAATATTGGACTCATCACTACATTGCGTTTTTTTCTAGAAGTCTCCAAGAGAGGCTATATTTAGATTGGTAGAATGAGGCACTGGATGTTTCAGTTCTATATGGATGTACAAAAAATTAATCCTTTGCTACAGTATCTTTTCTTAAAGTAACCTGCCTATCATGGAAAAAATATGAAATGAATAAAATTTATTTCCTGACAATATTACATCTTATATATGAAGGTTCAGAAATCCACTTAGTAGTTTCAGAAGAGAAGATAGACTGACAGAATGAGAGAAAATCACCCCCTCCCTGTACAAGCTATGTCAAGCTATGACATAGTCAGCACAGCTAAAACAATTTTATTGTTGTTTGCTTTCTATTGATTTCACACTTATATCTGAAATAAATGATTTGTCATGATTTTCTTTTCTAAAAGACGCTAAAGGTACAAATTAATGGAGGTGCTGAAGGAGTAAATTACCATGGCTTGTGTATGGGTGAACAGGAGGTTTTCCATCTCTTTTTTTATTTTTTCCATCTACAATTGGGAGAAAATTTTAAACATATATCAAATCTATTTACAACTTAATAAACTAAGTTCTGGGGAGGATTCATTTTAACTATTGTGCTTGGAACTATACAAAGCAATGCGAGACAAACACGAATTATGTTCATTTATGACTCTTATTTCCACCAAAGGTCAAGGCATTAAGCTGGACTGGTGAGAAGATCATATTGCACTTGTGCAATGTATAATACTGAAAACTGTAAATTTACTATCAACATGAACAAATATCTATGAATAGGACCTTGAAGTGCTAATCTTTCAAATCTTTATGATAAAGAGAATCCTTGCCTTGTCTGTCCCTAAAGAAACCCTCAAACACTACAAAGTTGTTGACTTGAGGTATTGTAGCCTTTAGATGGTAGTGTTTTTGTAGGAATCCTTGGAACTTATGAGATGGGCGATCTATGGCTAGGTGAGCGGGCTTGACACGCTCATGCTGAAAATATATATTATCATGGAATTCACAACACTGAAGAATAATGGTAATGTTTTGGCAACTAAGTATAACACTATGCATTTTCCCCAAGACCCTATTTCATTAATGCACAACAAAGATCTGCTCTGAGACTGAGAGTTAGATCTGCTCTGAGACTGAGTAGTCCCAGAGAGCAATCCCAGCTAATCATTAATATTCATACATGCATGATACATGCTGATAAGAGCCATTCAGAAGGTGCAGTGAGGAGACATGGTGTGAGAGAGCAGACAGGTTAATTTTCACACCGTTTGCTGAGAACAATATACACTGGCCTGACTGTTCCAGCAGGTGACACTGAGATTCCCTTGATAAAACGTGCTTGCTTTACTGACTGGGAAAGTCAGTGGATCGGACTTGGGGAATTTTTGGATTGGGAAGTGTGCAAAAATGGTACAATTTTGAATGCCACTTTATGCTTGGAGGGATAAAATTAAAGGACACTAAAAATGTCAAACATAATTGCAAACATAAATTATTATTTATTATTCTATCCAGCAGAGTGAAAGAAAATTTGGGAAAAAGCCACTCAAAAACCACAAAAAGTAAAAAAAAACTGATACAAGCATTTTTAGATTTGTAAATATGATAAATAATACTACTTTTTTTCAATACTTACAATTGACAAATTGCCTTATAAATAATGAAAATGTAAAGAAGATACTTACTGTCAGCATGTACTCAAACATTTTCTTGCCACAACCCATTCTCTGGCGTGATTCGTGGACGTAGAAATCTAGGACGCACAGCGGATTCATCTCATGTTGGCCACCATTATGATCATAGACAAATAGCTTCTTGCGCCCAGTTTTCAAGATTCCCACCACAGCACCTAACCCACTGCAATGTGGCAAAAAAGACATTTTGAGTGTAAGCAATTTTGATGACACAATTCATCATTTTATCCATATTTGAACTTATATTTATTTATTTTTTTCCTTTGTGAATAGAATTTAGACATTATTTATAACACTGTATTGAACATAAGTGAAAGTATAAATCAGGCCAACTGCTTGGTTATTTCCATCTAATACAGATAAATCTCTTTCAAAAGCTCTTGATTAATTTTATCTTCTCAAACTAATGTCATGGTATATTTAGCTCACTGCAGAAGTGGAAATATAGTGTAGTCCACCTGTATTATATGTATATATCATTACTAATAATAACAGAAATCTAGATATCTTGTGAGCTCTATTGGTAAACGGTTTGGTCATTGTATTTATCAGTAAAAGTGACATATTTTGGCATTTTGTAACTCATGACAATTACCATTAACATAATTACACTCAGATTCCTGATAACTATCAGGCAATAATTGCTCGTCAATATTTTGTTGTAGGAATGAGGATTGTGATGACGATATGTCCACTTACCCTTGTAGCTATGGCCACTGCAACATATCTATTAGTGTATTTTTACATTTAAAGCTAGCCACATTTGTTTTGCTCATTTAATTATTAAGTCACACTTAATTATAAAATCTGGAGAATGAACCTATTTCCCAGTGAATTTTGTTTTATATATAACTGTATGTTGTCAATTACAACAAATATGTATCACAAGGCTGGTGTAAAGTGGACAGGTTGAATACCAGAGGGCACTGGTAGCTACCTAACAGAGCCTTACAAGCCTATCAGTATCATACTTACTTATTAGCCTCAGCATCCTTGAGTATATAGAGCAGGTGATTGGCGTATGCCAGACGACTGGCTCCAGTGATGGGTCCGTGCAAGCCCTGGGCCTGTAATGCCATATATACTCACTTTGAAATACTACACAATAATTGATATACTATGTATGTAAAATTATCATCGCTTAATCATTGAGATGAACTTTTTTTTTAATAGAACAAAAATCAGTTCATTGTCCATTTCATCTAACAAACTGAAGGTAAATATCAATTGTTTAAATCTTTATTCAAGGTAATATTAATTAACTAGTCAGTAACTTGAAGATATAAGTATTGAGCTGTACAAATCAATAAGCCGAATATAAACATTATTATTGTTATATTTTCAAAAGTAGAGTTTGATAATTAATTAATTGGTTTGAAACCTGTCATTGAGGACGACTCAATTATATCGTCTAACTCTTGGAGCACTATTTTTATTACATTATGAAATAATATTCCCATATAACAATTTTCTGCAAGTTTATAATTTCTCTTGCACAATTGCATTTTAAACAGGCAATTATCAAAACGGTATTATGTAATGTAGAAATGTTAACGTACAGTTGCACTATCACAGAAGACAATGAAATTGTATCATTTAGGATGTAAAATTGGTAATATGGAAAATAAGATACTGTCTTTAGAATGTATATCAAATGTAGATTTATATTTTTTCTTTCTGACTTAATGTCACAATTGTATCAAATGAATAATGTTAATTTACTTTTGTAACATTGAATATATTGAGTATATTGAATATTTACCTTTGCAGATGCTATACCCATCTGGTCAATAATGGATGATAACTGGGTTCTGTATTCGCTGAAAATACAGAGGGATAATAATGACTGATAATTACCTTGCACAGTGAACACAGTGTCAGATATGTTTTCCATTGGTAACATGGATAAATCATTATTGAATCATTATTCAAATAGGATTTCTTCACAACTTAATTTTACTCTGAATTACACAAAGAAGGAAAAGAAATTTTGGACAAGCAAGGAGGATATTGAAAAAAGGGAACATGACTTCTTTGAAACCTGTTTAACCTGTTAGTGGAGATCAAATTCTACCTAGCCCCCAAATGACATTGTCAAAATGGACCTGAAATCAACAGGAATACCAGGCACTGCCCTTTCTAATTAAGTTATGTCTCAGGTAGAACTTCTATCATTTTGCCATTGTTTATGAGCTGCACAATGATCAGATGATTTGAAAAGTGTGCCAATTCGAAAATGTTGGTGGCCTTTTGAAAATTTGAGACTTCTGTCAATGCAAAACAGGGGTTTTATACCTCAGTGATGCGCGGATCGACGAGATTTCCAATGAATACAACCATGCCGTATCCGCCTTGCATATCCGGGCTGTGCGAACTATTTTCCGTCGGCCATCTTTAGACTGGTCCCCCGCCGAGTGTCAAGAACATCGTGGATACACAGAGGGCGGCAACCAGTCGATGGCTGTACGCACTATTTTCGGGTCACGTGACGGGGTCAAATGAGATGGTGTATTCATGCGCTTTGTTTACAAAACGTTTTTAATGATAAATATCTTGTTTCATGTATCATTTTTTAAAAAAATACAGCACACTGGGCTTACTTATATTATCGCCCACCATTAGTTCCGCTGATGGCCACCAGGTGTCATAATGACCAGACATGGTGAAACCAATCTCTGTTCAAAATATTTATATCTTATAGCATATCTTCACCAAAAATTTATCTTTTTGCACACTGTTTTTTTTTCTCAATAATATCTATATTTTATGATACATACATGTACAATGCCCTTGTCAGTTTTCCAATTTGCTGGTACATTTAGTTTTTTTTTTGTATATTTGTTACATGTGTTTTGTATATTTTGTATATGCGTGTGAAAGCATTTCTCTCAAAAAGGGAAGACATGACTCAAAGCTATGGAAACAATGAGGGAATGCTCTTTGATCACAGGTTTAACCTTACATCACAAGGATTCTGAAGAGCGATACTGTGAATGCTGATAATTGGCATTTTGGCGTTTTTCACACCAATGTCAAAATACCCTTTGATCAGTCATGGAATCCACTCCCTAAATAACTAGCCCTTTCCAAGGATTTTTTTCAAACATAGAAATTTTATGACTTTATACAGAAAACATAGATGAAATCTTCATATTGGTCTTCTATTTGAGCGATATGCACATATATATTGTATATTTGTTACATGTGTTTTGTATATTTGTTACATGTGTTTTGTATAACATTCTGTTAATTCCTTCTTCTATATTTGCAGGCAAACCCAATTACACTACTTTGAAAGGTCCCTAAAAAGTAGGAATGTTGAAATAAGTGAGAATGAAGTTGTGAATATGGATAAAATAATAAGAGCCTGTGCTATTTTATGTAAAACGAGTCCAAGTATTGTAAAAACTAATTATGATCAATGATGTATACTTAATAAAGTGAATAAAGTGAAAAATATCTTACTTGTGTGAAAAATATCTTACTTGTGTGTAAAATATCTTACTTGTGTGTAAAATATCTTATTTGTGTGAATGCACTTTTGCAAACATGGAAAATATAAAGAATAATGACTTTATACAGAAAACATACATGAAATTTTCATATTGGTCTTCTATTTGAGCGATATGCACATCATAACATGTAGAATTGAGTTGTTTTTTGCAAACGTAGAAAATATAAAGAATAATGACTCTATACAGAAAACATGGGTGAAATCTTCATATTGGGCTTCTATTTGAGCGATATGCACATCATAACATGTAGAATTGAGTTGTTTTTTTGCAAACTTAGAGAATATAAAGAATAATGATTTTATACAGAAAACATAGGTGAAATCTTCATATTGGGCTTCTATTTGAGCGATATGTACATAAATAAGTTAAAATTTGGATGTAAATCACGCATATCTCAATAATATTCAAATTTGCAGTTTTCACCATGTGCGATGTGACTTCAATATGGCGGGGCATGCGCAGTTCAAATGTGACGTAAGAGTTTCAAGCTGTATACAGTAGTTTTCTGAGGTATAAAAACAAAACATGCCTCGTCGGGTCATCTGTGTGAGCAGATTCAGTTCGTTGGTGATGGCGGAAGGATACCTTTCGCCTTTGGCTCAGGGTATCCTTCCGCCATCACCAACTCACAGAATCCCCTCACACAGATTCCCCAACTCGGTATGTTTTGTTATAATATTTTTGTTTACTATTTCTTGGATACCAACCTGACATTTGGGGTGTTTCTATGGGGTATCAAATGGCTATCTATAACAGATACTTCATTCCCCAACAGATTATTTATGTTGAATGGAAACTCCATTGTCCTTGTGTTTACTTTACTTCCATAGTAATTCAATTATATTTCACTGTACGTCAATTTAAAATCATATTTATCCAAAGCATCCTGCCTTGATGGTGGAATTAAACCGGAAATGAACTCATGTCAGCTCCGCACTTACGAATTAATCCAAACAACGAGCGAAAATATTATTTGTGATTTGTTTTGACATCAACATTGTTATAAATAATAGGGGTCCTTATTTTCGCATGCCAATATGAAATATTTGAAAGGAATTTATAACATTTATATAAATTACGACCAATTATATACTCCATATTTCTTCGTTGCGTTATCATAATGGCGCTGCCCATGAAGAAGTAAAATCGTCGTGTTTTCATTTTCCTTTAACATTTCTCATAATTATTGCACAATTAAGCATTGTCAGTGCACAAAAAAAGCATGCCACCTCCACATCACAGGAAGAAACCATTTAGCGCTAAACAGAAGAAACTGCAATTGAAGGAAAGGAGAGAAGAAAGGCGAGAATGGCAAGAATTTGGGGAAGGTATTCATGTATTTATCATTTCACTCTTGCACTGAGTCATGCAACAACTGTCGCTGTCCACCAGAACCAGAGACAGGCAATAGTTCATCAACCTCTGGTAGAGATTGCATGGACTGGAGTCAAGCCTTCTTTCAAACTTCTGCAATGTGCAGTGACTGGCAGCAATATCCAGACATAGGCCCCCTGCCAATCTCTCCGACCAATGATTAAATATAGTGGAGTTGTACAGTTCTGGTTCCGGTAAAGTTGTACAGTTCCGGTGTGTACTTTTCAATGGGGAAAAAAAAACAACATGGAGATCAGCAATCGGCCTATTTTCATGTTTTTCACTTACAATTTTCATGACATAAGATCTTTCAAAACTGAGTGAAAACTACTCGCATAAGATCATCTAAAGGCATGTGAGAGTAAAATTGACTCATGTTCACTCAGAATTATCAGGAAATTTAATTTAAACTTTATGGTGATGGTTCCTGTTTTAATAGTGCTATAAATTAACTTCATTTCTGTCTGAAACATATGATTTTGTATCTGGCAGAATAAGCTTAATTCTCGCTATCTGCTCTCCCACTGAAAGGCAGAGGCGAAAATGTCCTGAACAGGCTGTCTCCACTGTCCTGGATGTGCTGTGTGCAAAGAATTGGGTCAAATATGATCGCAGAACTGTGAAAATGCAGTGGATATGAGAGAGCAGACAGCAAGAATTCGTAGAGCCTTGAGATCGATGGATTCCCAGTTTGAATCCTGGCCAGTTACTCTTAACTGCTATGAGCATTGTCTGGAACCAGCGGTATATACCGTATTTACTCGAGTATAAGTCGAGGTTTTTTTCCAAAAACTCTTAGTTAATGTTTAGGGGATCGACTTATACACGAGAGCAACCTGTGGACGAGGATTTACGCCAAAAAATTACGACACTATGAGTTTTCATTACGAACATTCTTATTTTCGAAATAACGAATATCGGACATAGCGGGTCGGTTTAACAGTCTTATACTCGAGTAATTACGGTAAAACGTAAATACGATCTTCATATTTTCGAAATAACGAATATCAGTCGCAACAGATTGATTTTAATTGCGTTTTAAATGATAAAGAAAGGTATTTACCCAATATTACTGGTCTATTATTCGAAACGCTTTGTTTTGACTTTGTTCTCACTGATTCCAATTATCAGCGTTCACAGTTTTGCAATACGTCTTTGTTTCCACTGCTTTGAGTCGTGTCTTCCCGCTTGGAAAGAAATGCTTTCACACGTGGATCGATTTTAATTGCGTTTTAAATGATAAATAAAGGTATATACATAATCGTTTTCGTGCTAAAAACAAGAGCCTCTTCCCGTCACTTCCGCCTTTCAAAATTGCGACCACGTGTTGCGTTGAGTCGTCTCTTCCCTTCTTGACAAATGCCTTCACACGTGGATCGATTTTAATTGCGTTTTAAATGATAAATAAAAGTATATACCCAATATTAACACAAAATACGCTTTGCAGGTCGAGAACAGAAAACCATCCATATTGCGCAATATATTAACAATCGTTTTCGCGCTAAAAACAAGAGCCTCTTCCCGTCACTTCCGCCTTTCAAAATTGCGACCACGTGTTGCGTTGAGTCGTGTCTTCCTTGTTGACAGAAATGCTTTCACACGCGGATCGAATTTAATTGCATTTCAAATGATAAATAATGAAAATGCTTTGTTTTGAGGCTAAAATCAATGATGTGGAGAAATTCTCGATGTAATTGTGATAATATTAAGTACATACCTTTATTTATCATTTAACACGCAATTAAAATCGATCAGCTATGGATATGAAAGTTCAATTTGACATGTTGGCCGCTCCACTTTTGTCTCGTGGGCACCCAGACGCTAAGATAAAGGACGTCACGTACATCGTATTACGTTTTGTGATAATATTGGGTAAATACCTTTATTTATCATTTAAAATGCAATTAACACCTTCCATTCATTTAACATGCATTACGCAATACTAGCGTGAAAGCATTTCTGTCCAAACGGGAAGACACGACTCAAAGCAGTGGAAACAAAGACGAATTGCAAAACTGTGAACGCTGATAATTGGAATCAGTGAGAGCAAAGTCAAAACAAAGTGTTTCGAAATAATATTGGGTAAATACCTTTATTTATCATTTAAAACGCAATTAAAATCGACCCGCTACGTCTGATATCAGTTATTTCGAAAACACGAACATCGTATTTACGTTTTACCGTATTTACTCGTGTATAAGACCGCTAAGATCTTATATCGTAAGCATATTTAAGTTTCACTTTTAAAATGACCGCCAAGCTTCAGCTGAAGCTTGAATGGTAGCAGAGCCGATATGTCAAGAAAAACCAACTCGACTTATATTCGGAAATTGTTTTTTTTCAAGAAAAATAACCTCAATTTTGGGGGGTCGACTTATACACGAGTCGACTTATACACGAGTAAATACGGTAAATGTCAGTTCCCCATGGCTAAAATACAGTCAACCCTTGTTTATCCGACACTCTCCATCGCACACAATTATGTCGGATTAATGGGATTGTCGGTATTTTGAAACTGCTTAAACTGATGCATACAGATGGACAGACATCTGACAGAGAGACTAGGCAGTGGAAAGAACTATGGTATATTTAATGTGTAACACATGTCATACTATATATATCAGTATGCTATGTACACCTTCTTTTATCAAGTTTATGCCCATACAGAATCATAGAAAAGGTGACATGAGTAGATCTAACGATAGATTATGCAGTATTTGTATACAAAAAGGAATGTCGGTGTCTGAAACTGAAATTGTTGAATTACTGAGTACAAATAAAGAGACAAACAATTGGTCGCAAATAAAATTTGGTCGGAAAGTGAAATGTCGGATTATTGAAATGTCAGAAAGTGAGGGTCGACTGTATATGCTCACAGCATATATTATATTGGAAACTTGGGTGAGCATGATATACAAGACTGATTTGCCACCATGTTGTTATTTTGAAATTTTGACAAGCTCATGGTTACATGTCAGTTGAAAAAGTAAGACATAAAAATTGAAAACAGGAGCTCTTTCCTTAAATATGATTTAATTGTAGCCATAATATTCAGGAGGTGTGGATAAGATGATTGGTAGTAAAAAAAAGTTTTTAAGATTTGGTAGCAACCCCGAACACCTGATAACAACTATTCCTTTGAAGACAATTTGATTAGATTTGACTGTAAATTTCAGGAACATGCCAGAGGGGGCGCCACCGTAGAGGTCGAGGTCGTGGTCGGGGTCGGGGTCGTGGAGCCTTTGGTATAGGAGCAGAGCATGCTTCCACTGAAAACACTTCTGGAAGTGAGGATGATGAAGAATTCAGTACACGAAGAATAAATCAGCAACCTCAATCTCGTTATGGACCTGACAAGGGCTATGATCCAAATAGGTGATGTTCTATTTATAAATGTAATCAAATGCACCAATTATTTAAAATCCTGAAATGAAATTAATGAAAATATATTGCTTTTATAAAATGAAATTTATAATGAATTTCCCATTAAAAACTTCTGTTCTATATTTTGCATCTTCATTGCAGGTATCGACTACATTTTCAAAGAGAAACTAGGGCAGAGATAGAGCAACGAAAAGCCCAAGCAAGAGAGCATTTCCAGCAACTTCCAGAGGTGGGATTAACTTAATTAATAACATGCACAGGTGTATATGTGTTTATTGTAACACAGTCTGTATATGTGTCTATTGTAACACAGGCTGAGGAAAATATCTAAAAATTAGCCTAAAGAGGTTGCTTTGTTTACTGAACCAGGACAATAAACCATTTTTTGTTATGAATTGAAGTGATGGAAGATTACTATCAAATAATTACTTAATGCTTGCTTTGATCAGAAAATATCAAATATGACCCTGAAATAATTCAGTGTCACATTTGAAATCTTATGATTTGATTTGAAACTTGACTTTCAGTCAATTTTTTCTTGACCCTTTCCCACATATAACATTATTTTGATATCATATTGCAGGTTTGAGTAGTAGATATAAAATATGAAATTCTATTAATTTTAAAGTTTTACAAAGAGTATTAACATAGATTGTAATAAGGCATATATGCTGCAATCTAAGCAGAGGTCTATATCAGCTAATAGCTGCACAAGACGGGTAAACAACTCAGAATAAGCTGGCATTGTTTGATATCATTCTAACACTATTCCAAAAGGGAAATTTTGTTTTTGATTTTTTTTCAGAAAAGAGTACAAAGGGTATATGATGTATCATGCTTGTAGTATTGATGATGTTTCAACCATTTATTTACAAACTTTAGTGGTGATTACTCAATTAGACAGTTTAAAAATCTGTACAATCATGTTATCTTTTTTTTCTCAAAATAATACATTTGTTGGTTTTTTTTTTTGTTTTTGGTTTTTTTTTTTGTTTTTTGTTTTTTTTGTTTGTTTTTTTGTTGTTGTCAAAATTCAATGTAGTTATTTTAACCCTATTTGACTTTGCCTTCTATATATTGTAGGAGGGCCTGGAGATGGACTTAGAAGAGATCTACCAGCCTGGATCAGTCCTGGATATGCCAAAACGCCCACCCTGGAATTACAGAATGTCTAAGGCACAACTGGAAGCAAGAGAAGAGACCTACTTCAGGGTATTAACAAAATAATAATCAATATATACACCATTATGCAAAACTTTGTCTGCTCATGGTGTTTTTGAAAACTTTTAAAATTTTCATATATTTTAACATTTTTTGATATTCAGCTATATATATCTTAATAATAATTCTATGATGTCTGTATTAACATCCGGTTTTGGGACCTATAATTGTAATTGAAACAATGGTGGGAAACATTAACAATCATTTCAACCACTCAGAGAGCAGCTAACAGACGATTATAGGAAGTGTCCATAGTAACAATGGTGGGAAGCGGTGATCACCACATGTCTACATTTCAACATCATACAGATGGCATTCTCAGAATAAATAAGACAAACAATGAATGTCTGTTAGATCTTATCTGAAACTAATTTTGGATTATTTTTGTTATTATTCATAGCCAAGATATATTATTATCAAGAGATAAATCCTATCTTATTTTCATGAGTCTCAGGTTTTAAAATTTTTTATCATTTATTAAAAATACAATAGCTAACCGTGAATTGTTTTTCGCATGCAAAGATACCTAGAACATCTAGTGCTTCATTCTGCCTAATCTAAATGCAGCCTCAGTTTGAGACTTCTGGAGAAGCAATGCTGGGTCGATGGAGTCAGTCATATTGGATGCATTTTTATATCACATTGACTATTCTATACCTGCAAAGCTGGTTATATACACTAAAAATCTTCATTAATAAAGCAATTTGCAGGCATTTCAAGGAAATCTTCACAAACATGACAACAAAACAATGTCCAGCACAGCTCTTAGACCTTTGGCCTATGTTCCTTAAATGAACAAACGAGGTTGATAATTTACTTATTATTTCAGAACTATTTGGAAAATATACTGGAAAAGTACAGTAAGGAAGAGTTGAGTTACTTTGAGTTAAACGTTGAGACATGGCGGCAACTGTGGCGTGTGCTAGAAATATCGGATATCATCCTGCTCATCACTGACATCAGGCATCCAGTGAGTACCAACATCGTTCATATGAGAGTCACACTGCTATCTCTGTAATATGGCCACCCTCAGGACATTCACTATTTGTAATCCATGAATAATTAGAATACACTCCAAATCAACAAGATATTTAAATTGTAATTCAAAATATTACCGTATGTTATTTTCAGCTCTGAAAATGTTCTCTTTTTTTTTCCAGGCTTTACATTTTTCTCCAGCACTTTATGAATATGTAACCAAAGAATTGAAGAAGCCTTTAATCTTGGTGCTGAATAAAATAGATCTCGCTCCACCGCCCCTAGTCGTAGCATGGAAACATTACTTTCATGAGCATTTCCCTGATCTACACATTGTTTGCTTCACATCATTCCCGAAAGATAGCGAGGAGTTGGCAGCCATGCAGGATGATCCTGGCAGTGGTAAGAAGACATGCTCTTTTCTGACTGTAAAAATAATATATTTTGTTAAAAATGAAAATGTATTGGCATTAATTTTTTCTTTGACAGTACAGCAATTTGGAGATTAACTTCAGCAAAATTTCAGCAAAAGTAGCCATGCTACTTTATGACACAGATCTGAAACTGGAGTGTCCATTTTTGTTTGTTGATTGTGATTCATACTGTGATTATTAAAAGTTGATATTTTACTTCAAGTATTACACAAGAAACGTAAGAAGATGCGGTCCACAGCAGCGGGTCCTTTAGAGCTACTCGAGGCATGCAAAAACATAGTACAGAGTGATGTGGACCTGTCAAGCTGGAGATACAAGATAGAGGGCGAGGCGAGCGGTTCTGACGACTGCCAACCTGCTCACATACACATGGAGGAGCATGATGGGTCCTTCACCGAACATGAGCGGTACAAAGATGGGGTACTCACTATAGGCTGCTGTGGCTATCCAAACGTGGGCAAATCTTCACTCATGAATGGACTCGTTGGGAAAAAGGTATTAGGAATAAAATATCTCTTTTCTGACCCTTTATCATCAGGTTCTTTTCTGACCCTTTATCGTCAGGTTCTTTATGTTACTTAATTTACTCTGGTTAAGAAAAGATGACAATTTTGTTAATTTTTGTAGTTATCCAATTACCTAGGTTTGATTTTACTGGAAGACCAAACAAAAGTGGAATTCTTTATCTTAAAAATACTTCTACATATTTCACGTCATACATGCATGTATACTTAGATTTGATTTGATTTGATTTGATATGCTGGCTGCTCCACTTTTGTCTCGTGGGCACTCAGAGCTTACGCAGTGTGGCTACCCAGCTAGAGGGGAGATCCAATACGCACTATCTCCAATCTGTGAATAGCACTCGTGCTGACCGCCCGGTGCAGGCCCCTACACTGATGAAAAACTAACCTATCTAATTACCACCTTCTGCACTGACAACTTTCACCTAAACACTCACTCCTTCCCTTGGGGCCTACAATCCCCAGTGCGCTAAAGGGCCTCCAATATAGCCTGAGGCCTCCAATATCCTCATAAGCCCTACCAATCACCAGATGTCCTCCACGTGAGTACCTAGTGATCTTCAACACCTTCATATCTACCTGCTACCTCCTCACCAACTTTTCTAATCCCACCGAGACTACATCCTAGATAACCAACATCCCCCACTAACTATGACTAACATTTTTCTCACCATTCTGTTCCAGACCTGCAAACCCTACAAATCACAATAACAATTAGTGGCTGCTAATAACTGGAACAAAATATAACTATTTTCATCTCCTGAAAAAATAAAGATTTTAGCACCCCACTTACCTTAAATTTCTTCTTTATGACCAAAACATAAGAACAATACAGTACTACCTTATCTCCACTCATGACATACCCAAATGTCAGTCAAACCAAGATATCCAATGTCGTCTGCTATTTCCTGCACTTTTGTCTCCTTGACCTTGTCTCATGCTCATCCATTTCTTCTCAAAGAATCCTACTTATCTATTTTTATACATATATAACAGTAGAGGAGATCGAAGAACTAAAAAAAAGGTAATTTCTGCTCACCAGGTGGCACTTCATATTGTCTGTGCTGTAATGATTTTAGTTCACCAGGTGGCACTATATATTATATCCACTAGGTGGCAGAGTCGAATTGATGAAATATTAGTGTTATGTGTGGTAAAATAATTAGATTGTTAACATTTTGTCCTGTGACTGAGTGACTACACAATGTTTACTTGTGCAGGTGGTGAGTGTGTCTCGGACTCCAGGTCATACCAAGCATTTCCAGACGATCTTCCTCACGCCGACCGTCAAACTCTGTGATTCTCCTGGGCTAGTCTTCCCCTCACTTATTCCCAAACCAATGCAGGTAAGAACCACGTGTATATTTTTGCCAAAATAAAACGTGTACTTTTTCAAAAACAAAATACCAGACTTTGCTTTATGCAAGGGTTCAGAGAATTAATCTTGTTTTGGAATGTGCACATTGTATCGTCCTCTTTTAGCTCCAAGTAATAATATCACGTTTTAAAGAATTAGCTGACAGTACATAGTGGTTTAACATTTGTTTTAATGCAGTTAGGGGACAAATGATTACTGGTATCTCCTTACATATTGATAAAGATGTTCATGTCTGTCCAATGTCAGATTAGTGTAAATATTTCAAATTATCAGACAAAGATAAAATGAATATTTTGCATATAGGTATATGTTTTGACACATTCTTGAGAAAATTTGTATCTGAATTTAATTTTTTTGCCATGGTCCATTTTGTAGATATTAGCAGGGATTTACCCCATAGCACAGGTGCGGGAACCCTATACACCAGTGGGCTACTTGTCCCAGAGAATACCTGTGACCAGACTGCTGCGTCTGAGGCACCCTGACGACGAAGGGCTGGGACCAGTCACGAAACAGCGGCAGTGGTCAGCGCTGGATGTATGTGATGGTGGGTGTTCACTAAGAAACAATTATATTAAAAACATATAAATTCTATCAGGCTTTTGTCCAATGGTATATTTAAACAGATCTATTAAGAGTGAAGTTTCTGCAAATGCACATTGTGTGTTATTAATATTTTTCTGAAATGTACTGTCTGGAAAGTAAGTCCTAAAACAACTCTCCAATGCTATCAAATATATCAAATAAGTTGTGAAAAAAAATATTTTTAGAAAATTTTTCTTAGATGTCATTTTGTGTGTCTGAAACCTACTGGCCAAAGTTCTTAGCTATTAGTAGGTAATGTGTATTTTCAGGGGACCAGTTTTATCTATTTTTCATTAGGCTCAGAACTTTTTCCATTATTGTGTGATTTAAAAAAAAAATCTGATAACTATCACTGACCGAATTGTCAAAGAGGCTTCCATTTTGAATAACATTACAATTATTAGCCACTGACAATCAAGATAACAAGTTGGATCAAATTTGATATGTATCATGCAATTGATTGGTCAAAATTATCATCTGATCAAGTTTGCTATGGGATCAGATTTAAACATTACAAAAAGCAAGGATCAGTCTTAAGGCCTATGTTTTAGCATGAGTGAACTGCATTGATGGTATTTGTCACTTGCAGCATGGGCAGCAAAACGCCGGTTCCTGACGGCGAAAGCAGCCAGAAATGATGTGTACAGAGCAGCCAACAATATTCTACGAATGGCAGTAGAGAGTAGACTAGTCATGTGTATGAGACCACCAGGATACACCAAGAATAAAGGTATCTCATTGCTGAGAGGTTCCTTAAAGTTTTAGCATGGATAACAAAATTAGAAACTAAATACTTTGGCAGAAAAAATATTTACAAACAAATGTGAAAAATATCTGTATTTTTACCCTCAGCTATTTAATAAGTAATTTTGTTAATTGGAATATCTGCCCATTTATCCATCTGTCACAAAATAGTTACAACTTTAATTTTGTTTATTTTCCAGGTGATTGGGAGAACCATCCAGACACTGAACAGATTGCAACAATACAGAAAGAACATTGCCAGAGACAGGGAACGTCTGATTCAGAGGAGGATGTCTCACTCAGTGAGGAGGAGGACATTGAAGAGGATAATAATGGCATAGACTCAGAGAAAGATAGAGACTCGACAGAGGAGAACTCTGCGAGAGGTGGACTGGCGACAAATAACCCTTTTGCTCTCCTCGAGGATGATTAAATATCTAATGTCGATGACAAGTAAAAAAGGAATGCCTGCTTCTACAATCACTTTTCTATGTGATAATTGCCAGTTTATGACCCTTTGATTGAAACTGTTCTCTTCTGTTCATGATAAGTGTAGAATAACCTGCAGTATTATTGTAATTTATTGAGTAGGTGCTTAATTTGCTCATACATAAGAAGGGAAGAATATTTTGTGACTACAGAGGAGGAAGAAGTGTTGAAACATTCTTTTCAAATGTGATATTAAGTTTCATGGTTATGTTCCGGTAATCAATTACTGTAAATATATTTTAATATTAAATTTGGAATTGAATTGTAGAAATATTGTATTGTTCACTGATGGAGAGTACTAAATGTTTGCCAAAAATTTTCAAAATGGTAAAATAAAAGATTGATACATCTCAGCAACCATAAAAAGGCTCATATACATGTATAGTATATATATATCTCTCGTCTGCCGTGAGTGGTCAGCAGACATGATAATATTATTATTAAGATATGATCATCTCATTTATTTCTAAAATATGTTAATATATCCTACTGTTCACTGACAAACAAAGAGGAGAGACTTCTAACCAGGCCCTGTCTATCTGTCCCTTCAAATCTATGTTCGCTAGTGTGATAGAACCAAGCCAGTTAAACAGACCTTCATATCAATATCTTGATACAGGCCTTTATATGACCTTTTTGACCCTGCAAGTTAGGTCAACATCAATGGGCTTGTTAGCCCAATAGAAATCTTACCCATTCTTTTGAGGACATTGAAACTTCAAAGGGACATTCTCCACATCAATATATGAGTCAAGTGTGATGTTGACTTTTTTGACCTCTCAATATAGGCACAAGATAAGAAAGTTTTCATGTAAATTTAAAAAAAAATAATTTTGACTCAACAAGACACAATTTAGAGCTATAGATATCACGAATGAAATGTTCTCCTTGTCTCACTGATTATTTCTCTGCTCCAAGTTTAGACAATTTTATGAAAAGATTTGTACAATCATATCATCTGAATATTATAGTTATGAAAGGAGTTAAAATTACAGTTGCAACCTCATACCAGCTGTTTTACTATTATTCTTTTTTTCTAGTTTATTTTTAGTTATTGGCACAAATATTGGCAGGTCAGAAAATTATGCCATAATGTTCAGTAAAAAAATTGGCTTTTATAGAAATTAATTTGTATCTCTGCCAATATATGCACCGTCGTAGATAAAATGACTATTAACTTGGTATGTCATCATTTGAAATCAATAAAAAATGAACAATAAAAAACTGCAACAGGAAATTATAAATGCTATATTATGAACAATATTATGTTTAAAAAGGTTTTAAAAGGTAATATGGATAGTGAAATATTCTTAAAAAACATGTATGAAAAATAAAAGGAATATTTGTTTTTCTTATTTTTCGAACATTTGTTATTTGAGCAATCATAGCAGAAATTAAGTGCATGGATTTGCAAGCCTCAAACAACTATTCTGTATTTTTTCTTGAAAAAAAGAAACCAAAGTGTGTCATGAAACACCGTTTAAGTGTTGGTCAGTCTTATCTTTTTTAATATAAATATTAAATTTCCATATTTCTGAAGTCGGCAAATATGATAGGATCAAAGGATTTGAATCCATTGTGTAAAACAATGTGTTTTTATGATGCCATACCTCATTTAACCCCTTACGGACGGGAAGGACGGCAACGTCCACCACCGGTAACGGACGGGAGGGACGTTGACGTCCCCATTGTTTGACTTGATGATGTCATTTGTAACATTCTGAAGTGCTGCAACTTGTTACAATGTAATCATGATAATGACGTCAGACTGCCTTCATCATGAACTTTTGACCCCAGCACTTCATTAAGCATATTGAATAACCATGGTTATAAATTTTATTAATTTAGTATGTAGATGCACCAGTCCAGAATAAAATTGGTTAGTCCTGCCAATCAACAAAATTAAGATAGCCTAGTCCCTTAGGGGTTAATGGCCATCACGCCTCCATACAGAATTACTCCCAAGATGTGAACAACCTTTGAGAGGCTTGAATAAGTTCGATATTGGGTGACTTTGGGCAATTTTAAGGTCACAGGAGCTGATTTTCAAAATCAGCTATTTGTGATATTTTTCTAAATACTACGAATAGCATTTATTCTTACTACATTTCGCTTACACAATATCTTTGTTCATAATTTTTAGGGGAAAAAAATGTAACAACCCAGGTTACACACAATGTAGAAACGGGTAGAAATAAGGTTTAGTTGTCTTTCTACATTTTTCCAACATGCTGAGCATGTAGAAGGATAACATTGTGGTCTAACATGTCAGCACAAATTAGAGAAGATTAAATCTTGATACCATGTGAATATTTGTAAATATCTTAAGGTTATTTATTTAGATGCACTTTTTGTGACCTTGGGTCAAGGTTATTACCAACACGAGGAACTTCGCTTATGTGTTATATACACAAAGAAAGGTTCTACCATGTGTCAACAGTAGTCCTCCATTTAATAAGTGTATCTCATGCACAAGTCTGAGAAAACATGACACAAGATTAAATAATGAATAATTTAATGTAGTGAATAGTGAATAATTTAATGAGGTCACTTTGACCTTTTTGCATGCCAAATAGATCACAACTTTCAAAAACATACAGAAGCTGATCTAGAACTTGTTATTATGGATATGTACAGTCAGGATCGAGCCACCTTCAAACGGCCAATTGTCTTTGCAGTTTGCCTCACATGGAAACCATCCATAACTACTTGGAAACCATCCATAACTACTTGGAAACCATCCATAAAATTTGGTTGCTAGGTGTTTGTAAATATGCGCGGACATCACAGAAAACAGCTTTGACTTGTCTCTACCTTTGAAATCAATGACATTCATTCATCGGACCTTGCCTTGCTGGAGGCTGACAGTCAACACTGCTACACTTTTTAATTGCACATCGCACCACTATCACATTCATGGTACATAGTATATTGTCACCTGCAATCATCCGAATTGTCAAAATGTGCGTGCCTCAAAAGTTAAGTAGTGTTGACCATTCCATGTATCCTATACAATATGTTCATGATTCGGAGAATAATTTATATAACTACTTTGACCTCTTTATAGTACAAAGAGATTGACATTTGTGAGTTTGATAGTGTATGACCTTGTATGCATTAAATACTGTGCTGACTTCAGTTTTGTACCACTCACAAACTACCTATTCAGTTTTTTTGTTGGGTGTGTCTTCTGTTTTGAGGAATATTATGGCTAATTCCTGGATTGAAATTTGTGGTATTGAAAATCAATACCAAGTGGTTACTTCATGCTAAATGCATAATTTTTTTCATGATCTATTTATTTTTTGTTATTTATAATTATTTAGGTAAGTGGGAATTATTCAGTCATCAGAGAGACCAGTAAAATTTGTTTACCAGTTAACATAATATATTAAGACTTAAATTTATTTTATGATTCCAAATTAACACGAAACTCCAAAGCTCCCTCAAATGACACCCCTTGACCTGAGAACAAAAAGTGATAAATCTGACCTGAGAGCAATATATAATTATAGTATTGCTCTCAGATCTGAAGAGAGGATTCCAGAAAGATTGCAAATCTATGACTCATACGATATGACCTTGGGATGTGTCCTATATAGTGTGTTTACCAGAATTACAATAGAACCTTACACTACACGCCCACAATTACGACAAAAAAATGTTTTTTTGAATCTTGGGATCTCACAATAAACAACACGTGGCAATGTTTACTTTTTGCCGGAAACACGTGCACTTGTTGTTGTTGTGGGGTCATAGCTCTTTATGATAACCTCCAACAAGCCAGAGGGTCCCCATCACGAAAAAAAGTATATATTTTGAGTTTTTTGTCAACATCATAACACAAATAAACATGAAAAACTCTAAAAATATACACTTTATCAATAGATTTAATTTAAATTAAAAATATCTAATCAGAAATAATATATTTGGATGAAGCCAATTTGTAAAGAGAGGGTAGCTGAGACTAGCACTGACTGGCCTCGTGAGCACGAGCGTGATAAGCAAAGATGGTCCAATCACGAGACAGCACCGAGTCGTGACGAGAAATGATGGAAACAAGTGATGCAATGCTCCAGTGAAATGTTGTACACAAAAGCTTTGTCCACCTGAGGTGAAAGTCATCCTGACCCAAGTCAACTTGGAAACCAGTGAGGTGGATTTGCAGCGTTCACGTTCGTCGCCTTCGTCTGTTCCACAAGATTATCTTTTGATCCTCAGTCAATCGTATCGCCAAAACAAGTTGACAACTTTAGAATTGGAAAGGTTAGTACTGAATATTAATTAAATCCTCAAGTGGATAGAGATTTCTTTATTAATATTTTTTTGCCAACAGACAAGGTACTGTATGTCTCTTCTGAAAATGAAATTCGAAGAATATTACTGGACTTATTCAAGTTATTGTTACAATGCATTTTATTTGTACAGCCTGAGAGAAATATTAATTCACAGTACATGTAAATAATTTCTGTGATTTGTCTATCTTGTGACATTATTAAAACATACAATATTAGCCCTTGTTATTTGTCTAAGCCATCATAAAGGGCAGAACTCAAGAAGTTCATCATCATGGTTGGTAACTACCCAGGGCCCAGGGGTAACTATAGTATTAGCAATTCATGATTTATTTCTTCAAGATTAAAACATGCATCATATCTCATCCTGGTGTCTGTGGCAGTCAATCAAGTCAAGAAAAATATCCAAAAAAGACAACAAAAGTGGCTTTTGACATATAAGTTTTCATAATTTTAGAGGTAAAAAAATTGTTAAACTTTGCCTATGGCTATGGTTTTGAAAGGTGTCTACAGGAGATAGAGAAAGTTTTTTTTTTTTTTTTTCGTAAAGATTTACGTTATCTTATTTTTAAAAAATTCTAAAATTATGAAATTTTGCTTTACTTTTAGTAAACCACTTTATTGATAAATTGTTTAAACTTTTGAAGGTCTGTCATCTAAAATAAAATGAAAGGAACATAGTGTCTGCAGTGATGGGTGGAAATTTTCTGTCATTCTATCCCATCAATTTTGATCTTCTCTGAAACCTGAGAGCAGTAATATATTATATTGCTCTCAGCTGAAACTATTGCTTGCAGTTCTTAACTATGAATACGGAAGATGTTGTATTTTTAGGGACCAATTCTATCTATTTTCCATTAGGCTCAGAATCTGTTCCATTTTGTTATGATTTTTTTCAAGTGACAGCTAAAATCTAATAGCTGTCACTTGAGTTGTCAGGAGGCTGTCATTTTGAACCAGATACAGGCGATGCCAACAGATCTGCGGAAGACAACAAAGCTGCGGTTCCATTTTCAAAGCATTTAAGGTGTTCTGACTTTTCAAATTTTTGGCCAAATCCTGTGTGCATGAGCTTTTAACAAATACCCAACTTTTGAAGTGATAGTTCATATTTTATGTATGATTGTATCTTAAGTCCTCCAAAAATGTTTGACTATAATTTGGATGATGTTAAATAAAGAAAATATATAACCTTGACTTCAGTCACCAGCTGCAAAATTTCTGTTTAAATGACTGAGTTGAACCTGTTTAAATGACCATGTTGAACCTGTTTAAATGACCGAGTTGAACCCATTTAAATCAGAGCTCTATCAACTCCACCATGTTTTCTTTGGTTGAAATAGAATTGACCTTGTGTATTCCCAAACCCCACCAGATCACCAATCTAGGCTTGCCGGTTGGAGAACACTTTTGATAGCATGACAAATATTAGTCAATCATAATCGAGATATCAAGTTTAGGCCAAATTTGATATGTAACATGCATTTTGATTGATCTATATTATTATCTGCTCAAGTCTGCTCATGGAAAGGATTTAAATGATCATTAATGAAGCGATTTCCAGAAAATGTTCACAAACATTACAAAAAAGCAATGATCAGCATATATCTCTGAGGCCATTGGCCTATGTTTGTCAGTTAAAAGGAGATGATTAACTTGTAGTTTTATTGAAGTCCCAGCTAAAAGTCAGCTGAAAAGTTAAAGGTCAAAATATCATGCAGTGGAAAATATGTCATTATGCCACAAATGCATATTCAGAATGATGAAATATATCCTAATAATATAAACATATTCAATATATCCAAATAATATATAGTATATATCATATATACGAAACTTAAAATATTGAGGAAAATCATTTAAACAGTGATAGATGAGCTTGAATCAAATTCATCAATGCAAAACGCAATTAACTTGTGAACAAATGTTTTATGTATTGGTTTCATATATGGTTTCACAAAAACAGATATGAATGGTTTCACAATCACCTATATATCTACATGGATAGAGTTTCATATACTGATATGGTTTCATTAAATAGCTGCTATGCATTCTGGTTTCCTTGATGTGTACAATTATTTTCCCATGGTTTTTGCTTCCAAGTGAAAAAGTCAGAAACTCAGGTGCAAAGTCAGTTTCAGACCATTAACCAAATGTTATGTGCCAAAACCTGCAGACTACCATGTTGGTATGGTTTTGAACTCATTTGACTCTCAGATTGACAGCCCAAAGCAGGCAAGTTTTGGTTTGGTCCGAAATATTGAATAGATATCTGCCTGACTTGCTGGCAAATTTTCCAGATTTGAAAATAACAATCTGTAAAATTGGTACTGAAATTTGCCAGTATCTACCTTGTCATGCAACACCTATCTTGATCAAAGAAAGAAGTTTATCCATGATCAAATACACATACTAGACTGCCCCAAATTACCCTGTTGTCAGTTAATTGCTGACATTCGGCAAATTGCTAACATTTCAGCAATTTTTTTTCTAGTCATCTAGATGTATCACACAAGATTCAACTGGAAAGATCTGCAGCTGCCATTTTTCACCTGATATGTATCGTATTTACTCAAATATAAGACGACTCGTGTATACAGACTTTAAGATATCCGTCGACCCTGGACTGTGACTGGCATTTTTTAACTCGGACCGGCTGGTCTGACGTCATTCCCTTACCTGTGTGTCTGGCAAAATTATTTAATTCTTACCCTATTTTACGTCAAATACGTCATGAAACTGTAAAATGCGTAAATGAAACTGTGTAAATTTCTCATTTCTTGGTCGAGTCGATCGATTTTGATTTGATATGTTGGCCGCTCCACTTTCGCCATTTTGTTTTCTGCAGATACAAATTTTGTGTGTACAAAAAAAGAAAACTTTATTGAAACAATTTTTAAAATCTTTAGAACTATCAACATGATCAAAATATGACGGTCAGACAGATCCTCTAATTCTGTAGGACCGGCAGTCAGACAGGATAAATGACAATTTCTTAAAGTTTAGTGTAAGACGACCCCACAAATTGATGTTATTTTGCTAGAAAAGGCCAATTTTCGATCATAATACGAATCGGTTTTTCTCGACATCGGCACTGCTACCATTCAAGTTTGGCGACCATTTTAAAAGTGAAACATAAACAGGCTTATACAACAGTAGTCTGCCTCCATTTAATATGGTATATCATGCACAAGTCACAGAAAATGTTAGTTTAACACTGCTTAAATATGCATACGCAACACAAGGTCGTAATTTTGAAAAGCAGTTCATTGACCAACAGCGGCAGAGCAATGTGACAAATGGTTGTTTTTGCATTATTTTTTTATCATTGAAAGACCAGCTTGTAAATGGTGAAAAAGTGTTAAAAAAAACTAGCAGGAGTTTCTGAATAACATCTATCCACATTTCGAGATCCCAAACCTCATACGATAGTTAGAATATGTTTAAATTTTCTTAGATTCATGTGCTGTATATTGCTGAAAAGCGACGAGAGGAAGGCTGTCATGGGAGATTTATGTAATAAAAAAAATTAATATTTAATCGTCAAAGCCATTTAGCAGACCCTGCACTTGTTTTTTTAAGTTAGGTATACATATAAAACAAAACAAATGTTGGTTGATTTAAAAACATCAAACTAAATTACAGTCATGATAGTTTGATAGATATGGGAGACTTATACTCTGGGTTTTATAGCAAAAATCTACACAACAAAACCTTTGTCATACTGGCTTTTTACCCTCAGCCCCTGATGTAATCAGGCTGAGGGTATTGCAGTACTCCTGGCGTGGGTATGTATGTATGTATGTATGTATGTATGTATGTCTGTAGCGAACATCCTTGTCATCGCGATAACTCAAGAACAAATGATGGCAGCTTCATGAAACTTGACACACATATGCATCTGGTGAAAACCTCGGACGAGTTCGATGGACGGCGACCTTGACCTATTTTTCAAGGTCACAGGGACAATTATGTGAAATCCCAAGAATCACAATAACTCAAGAACGAATGATGGCAGCTTTATGAGATTTGACACACATAAGCATCTGGTGAAGCCCTCAGAATTTTTCCTATGAAACATGACCTTCACCTACTTTTCAAGGTCACAGGGACAATTATGTGAAATCATCTTGTCATCGCGATAACTCGAGAACAAATGATGGCAGCTTCGTGAAACTTGAAACACATAAGCATCTGGTGAAAACCTCGGACGAGTTCGATGGACGGTGACCTTGACCTATTTTTCAAGGTCACAGGGACAATTATGTGAAATCCCAAGAATCGCATAACTCAAGAACAAATGATGGCAGCTTTATGAGATTTGACACCCATAAGCATCTGGTGAAGACCTCAGAATTGTTTCTATAAAACATAACCTTCACCTACTTTTCAAGGTCACATGGACAATTATTTGAAATCATCCTTGTCATCGCGATAGTACGAGAACAAATGATGGCAGCTTCGTGAAACTTGACACATATAAGCATCTGGTGAAAACCTCGGACGAGTTCGATGGACTGTGACCTTGACCTATTTTTCAAGGTCACGGACAATTATGTGTAATCCCAAGAATCGCAATAACTCAAGAACGAATGATGGCAGCTTTATGAGATTTTACACACACAAGCATCTGGTGAAGACCTCAGACTTCTCTTGATGGAACATGACCTTCACCTACTTTTCAAGGTCACAGGGACAATAATGTGAAATCATCCTTGTCATCGTGATAACTCAAGAACAAATGATGGCAGCTTCATGAAACTTAACACGCATAAGCATCTGTTGAAAACCTCAGACTAGTTCGGTGGACGGCGACCTTGACCTATTTTTCAAGGTCACAGGGACAAATATGTGAAATCCCAAGAATCGCAATAACTCAAGAACGAATGATGGCAGCTTTATGAGATTTGACACACACAAGCATCTGGTGAAGACCTCAGACTTCTCATGGTGGACCATGACCTTCACCTACTTTTCAAGGTCACAGGGACAATTATGTGAAATCATCCTTGTCATCGCGATAACTCAAGAACAAATGATGGTAGCTTCATGAAACTTGACACACATAAGCATCTGATGAAAACCTCAGACATTTTTGTATGGAACATGACCTTCACCTACTTTTCAAGGTCACAGTTACAATTATGTGAAATCCCTATCATTGCTATAACTCGAGAACGAATGTTGGCAGCTTTATGAGACTTGACACACATAAGCATCTAGTGAAGACCTCAGACTTCTCTTGATGGAACATGACCTTTACCTACTTTTCAAGGTCACAGGGACAATCATGTCAAATCCACGTCATTGCAATAACTTAAGAACAAATAATGGCAGCTTCATGAAAATTGACACACATAAGCATCTTGGAAGTCTTCACATGAGTTTGATGGACGGTGACCTTAACCTGCTTTTCAAGGTCACCTGCCCATCTCAATAATTCTAGAGTAAATGATGACAGTTTCATGATACATGACACACCTAAGCTATCAAAGGAAGTAGATTTTATGGGGTTCTGCATCAATTTGCCTTGGTGCAGTGATGTTTTGTTCACAAATATTGTGTGGAGCGAATGTTGTGCAATGAGTTACCAGGGCTGAGGGTTGATGCATCTCTGATGCCTATGTTTAACACTTCTAAATGTTTTTTTATATCCTTTGGCCTTAACTCAAGCAAGTGGATGAAAGCTCCCTTATGAATAAGAATGGAGACATCTGACAAGGTTGTCGCCAAATTTCCAACTCTACAGCAAATATTTATTCCATACTTGGGGCCGAAAATCATGAAACAACAGAATATTGCCTTTTGGTATGCTGACGTGATATATTCATGAACAAAGAGCTAGATCCACTAGGGGAATGATTGAGTTTGGGCTTTCCCCAGATTCAATGAAAGATGAATAATAAAATCCACCCAATATTAAACTGAATAAAATAATTAATTTGATATTTGTCAATGAAAGGCTTAATTGGGATTTTAATTGGTATTATTATACATTTTTTTATTATAATACATTTTTTCAGCCCCCTTTCTCATTGGCCCAAGGGGCCTCACAGCATGAAAAATGTTCATTAGGGATGGTAACAGTAAAAATACATTTGTTAATTGGCTAAATATTAAACAATAATGTGTTGTCATAAATTTGGAATTGTTTTAGATGGTCTAGTAGTATATTATGAAAGGATGATTGTCAAAGTATTCAATACTGCTCTCCCAGCCCTCAACTGTAATAAAAACTCAAGTTAACTTGTTGAGAATGTCATTCTGGTCTGATTAGAAATTCTGTTCTGGCTTATTCAAGTTATCTGTGCATTTAATATAGTAAACTAAAATTCAGTCTTTCAGGCTATGATCACAACACTTTTTATGACAACTGAGTGATGAGGCCTTTTCACCAAGGCTACATCAATCATTTATGTTGAGTTTGTGTCTTTTAAGATCTCTTTTCTATCCTTGAACTGTTTCTTGTTTGGCTTGAAATGCAGTGGAAATATGTGTGGCAACGCCTGACCATTGTACATGATCCAGATTATTATAAGTTTTGAATAAGCCATTTCAAAGTGGCTAGTAGTGAAACAAATAATTTAGAATTACTAAAAAGCATTGAAACAATGACTGAATGAATTGCTTGAGTTACAAGTTAGTTTATCAATAATATGAACATTTTAAGTAATATGCAATCAACATAAAGGTGACTTGATAAAAATGAAATTCTACAAGGCTGGTTGTTCATGGTTTAATTTTTGGATTCCAGGTTGTTATACCTAACTTTTACACGCTAATATGAGTAGACAAATAATTTGGCAGGAAGCATTAAAAAATGTCAGGGTTTTTCACTTTCCCAGAAAGGGAAGCTACCGACTGAACTGACTGAGTTGGCGACAAATGTACAACTTTTGACAGTTATTTACCTGATAAAATCAAGATAAATCAAACCAATATAACAAAAAATAATAGATATATGCACTGAATTGAAAGATCAGTCTCACCAGTCACGGAAAATCAATGTCTCTCATATAAAATGCAGAAACTCATAGAAAATGATTTGTTGATTCCGATATTTGAAACGTGATTTAAAATGCTGTTTGCCATTACCGTAGCCAGTTTTAATCAGTCAAATAGTGCAAATTAGTAGAAAGCTGAGACATCAAAAATTGACAGCCCTAGCATAAAAGTTCCTGGCTAATGGCTTACAATAGAACAGGTTTGTATTTGTACATATATCAGTTTGATTTAGTTGAATTAAAATTAGTGTGCCATAATTTTATTAAAAGCCTGATCAGCAGTTTGGACAGGCTTTCTGTCTGGTAAGCGGACTGAAATGTAACCATATTCATGTATAGTTATTCCTGCCCCACAGGTAAGTAGGAATAACATGATATACTTTTCTTTGGTTAGTTACCTGTAGGCTATGACCCTACTTGACAAGACATCTAATGTCTCATAAAACTGTACTCAGAATAAAAGAATGCACTTAATTCTGTCTAGCTCTGTATCACCCCAGTGTCCAGCTTTCAGGTCAACTGAGGACATTTACCTGGATATCACGTGTAGACAGCATGCACAGGCAGAAATTACAGAGAAATGTTTTTTTTCTTTTTTTATTACATGCATTTGGAATTTTCGGCTCAATAACATCTTTTGTGTTATGTGAACTAAAAAAATATCAGGGGTCGGTGCTATGCACGGAACTTTTCAACCCTTTCAGGTGCAGGTTAGAGGTTTTGTTATTTCTACCCCCAAGTGGGTACAGCAGTGGTGAGAAAATTTAGTTTTTTTAACAGTCTTAAGAAAATGTACAAACTCCTGTCACAGTGCTAGCTTTACATTTTGTCTAATTCATTTCAACAGAGGAGACTGGTGTTGTATTGAAGAAAAACAAGCATGTTTCACATCTAATGCAGGGGCCAGCCCTCCTTACATTTGTTAGATTCCACTCGGATTAAATGCCCAATCTCTACAATAGATTGCGACATTACAGATGCATTAATGATTATATATCAACATTTCCAAAAAAGTACCATTTGATTGAATAAATTTGACATTGTCTTGTACATTACAATTTTGGTAATCAGTTTAATGTTCAAATTCTTGCAGCATTCTTGTGAGTAGGTAATAACTTTTGACTAATATGCAACATATGTGACAGGTATTTACACCTGTGTCACAAGATATATGCAGCCTGCACATGGATACACTTAATTAGCAGATTCTGAGTATTATCGGCAGAGAATCTATTTTTCATTTAGAGTATTATCAGCAGAGAATCTATTTCTCATTTAAAGTGTTATCAGCTGAGAATCTCTTCATCATTATACATGTAGTGTAATCTGCAGAGAATCTCTGTGATTATAAGTGTAATTAGCAGAGAATCGCTTTGTCATTATGAGGGTAATTAGCAGAAAATCTCTATGATTATAAGTGTAATATTAGCAGGGAATCTCTTAGTGATTATGAGAATAATTAGCAGGGAATCTCGTTGTGACTATAAGTGTAATTAGCAGGGAATCTCTTCATAATTATGAGGGTAATTAGCAGAGAATCTCTTTATGATTATAAGTGTAATAAGCAGGGAATCTTGTTTTTGTGTGGTTAGCAGAGAATACTATATAATTATCAGAGTAATTACCTTGCATGCATTGATGGGAATGCAGAATTGTTTGTGCTTTTAACAATATTAAAACGAAAAATATATAAAAAGAGTATTTAAGGATTTTCACTCAATTTCATACTGAGCCCATCTCAGCAACCACTTATAAGAGGAAATTAAAACTTGGGAGTCAGAAATGTCTTAGATCATAGGGTACACACGATTGGAATCCGCCGGCAGAAGGCGGCGAAATCCGCCGCCCGCCCGCCTATACACAATCATGTGTTAAATTAGACTATGGTAGATTTGGCAGAAAATTCTGCTGGATAACATGATAACAGCTGGAGGTATCCTTGGTATATCAATGTAATTTTCTTTGCTACTAGTATCCCCCCATAGACAGCATAATGGTACCATAAAAATATTGCATTGGTAAGGGACAAGCAGAGAACCTATAAATATACTGTAAAAAGATTGAATGACAATGTTGACATAAATTTTTTCATGTGTTTTCATTAAAGTCAGCAGAGCTATCATCCCTGGAGATTATGTTTCTGGAGAGTCATTTGCATAATCCACAGATAGGTGCGCATACACACACTCAATGTCCACCCTCTTTCAGACCAAAACAACCACACACATCATTGATTGTTATTAGGGGCTGGTCATTTGATGAATGGATGGGGGGCTGGTAGTCCAGCCGTGATTGTCAAATGACCGGCATGCATTTAATGTTGCACTCACTTTTTAACCAAAACAATGACAAAAATTGGCTGTCTTAATACATGTGACAAAATATGTTACCCAGTGTCTGTTGGCTGCCTACACTAGGTGTGGCCTCTGAGCACTCACTCAAAGAGTTGAATGTATCCTTTACTTGCAGAGCCAGGTATAAATCCTGGATCTGCTAAGGAGAGTATAAATTTTGATAACTCTGTTCAAATTCAAGTTTGTTGATTTTTTTTCTCAGCCCTCATATTATACCTCCAATCCCAAGTTTTCTTTATCACTTTCCTTTTGTCGTTTCTTAACAATTATCTTGGGAGGGAGAAAGGTGTGTTAATTAACCTGTTAAATCTTAACTTTGAAACGACAATGATGGACTTTACGCTGTGTGTTTGATAAAGTCATCATGATAGTGCAGAAAGGTATCATCATATATTTCTATATATTATCAGCATGATTTGTATATGTATGTAATACAAGCTCCTTATCTTGCCCTGTCTTTGCTGTTTATGAGGATTGATGTCATTGAGCATGATGAGTAGCTGATCAGTACCCACATGAGATTGGCAGATAAGATAAACTATCATATAAATGGCAATCCCCAACTTTGACCTGGTCCTTTTGCACGCGATCTGCCCTCTGAGAGGCTTTGTTGCTGACAGACATCCAGGCCCTTAACATCCAGGCCCCACTATACAACAACTAAGGCAAGTCGTAGTATCTTAGGTTTATATACACATGTATGCACTCATCATATTGTAAACATGTTTTCAAAATAGATTTATTGTTGACACAAAAAGGACAAAATGTCATGGAAATGTGTTTGTCAAAAACATGTTGAGCACAAACATTTCATTGTATTGACATGATTGATTTTTTTTCCATGTTGATGTGAGTAAGGTCCTTGGAGTAAATCCCACTATTAGAAGATTTACTTTAGTTTATTGAAGAGCCTGCACTACTAAACGCATGTTATAGAATTTGAGACACCAGAGAGTAGTAATCAGTCATTTATATCCAAACATTGAGGAAATAATACAACTGTTGTCAACTATATTGTAAATCATTTATGACAATGAAATCCAAGCTTTAACAAGATATGGAATCATAATCATACTGCCATCAATGAAACTTTATGTCTTGTGTTGATATTTATGTGTTAAAAGATGTTTGGGACAGGTCTCAATGGGCCAGCCTGTCTCAGACCCATTAAGAGGTTTAATGATGAATCTACTAATGGTTAAACCCACAACATAAGACATACTCTGAATTACATTGGTCGTAATGATGGTTATTCAGTCTTCTCACTAACTCTGCCCTCACTGCCCTCTATTAATATTATTCAAAACTTGAAACTCCATGTCCAGTCATGCATGATGGTCACACCCACTTTATTTGGCTGACAGTGATACTCACCAATCAATACAAAGCAGATTTTCATTAATCATGTTAATCAGTCCACAACCAGATATTTACGAATAATTTGTGGTTGATCTTTGACACACTTATCTATCTTTGATGGCAGGAACTGATATGAGAGAGTAGTTCTGTTTTGGAGGGTACATAAGACAGTGAAAATATGAAACTATATAAGATCAGGGACAGTAATAATAAAAAATTATGCAATATTAAAAAAAATGAAGCAATACTAGACATTGCTTAATGTCGTGTTAACTGTGGAGACTGCTTGATTTTCTAAATGACCAGTGAAGTAGAAAGTTCAGTTGATTGTGTGTGGGAGGCCACTGTAATTTGTTCTGTCATATACTCCAAGGTTTTTATGCAGTGCAATTTCTGGACCTGGCTGGAAGTCAAGTACAGTATCATGCGTACTAGTATGCACTTGTAGTTGTTTTGAGTGGCTGAAAGTTGAATGGGTGCTTCTGCCGTTTTTAACCGACATAATGATCATCTTATTTACTGATGAATGCCGTGCTTAATTAGCTCGGGATTATGCGTATTACATTCACATAGTGTTGGAACTTTAGCTGGCACTTTAATTTGACTCTATTTTGAGTCACAAAGCACCAATTAAAATTAATCTGATTTGATATTTAAAAAATGAAATGATAATCAAGTTTATATATTAATGCAAATGTTTTTATTGCCACTGTCATTTAGATATACAATCAGCAATTAGAGACATCAAGGTCATATTTCCATATCTTTATGGCAATTAGTGTTTTGCATATAATTGTGTTCATGATAGTTGCATAGTATAGATGTTTTTCTGATTCAAGTAACTATGCTAAAACTTGCTGTCTTTTAACAAGTGCAGAATTTCTTTGTTCACTTTGTGACAGGTCAAGTCATATTTACAGTTCTATCTCAATAACTGTGATGTTGATAGGGCCATAACAGCAGGGCTATGTAAATAACTGATAACTCAATATGATACAAGAATCAGTTATAAATAACAACAATGAATGACTATTGTGTAACAGGAAGATTGGAGAATGTCATGTGAATGGTGTGATGACCATAGGTCACTGTCAAACTGTGGTCAAGGGCACACATGGCACATGTCGCTAAATACCAAAGGGATAACACATACTGAATGCTGTATCTTTGCTTCCATTGAATGCTTTATATAACAATGTTCTTATATTCTTTCCTTCCTCTAGGTAAATAGAAAAATTAACACTTTCCCTAGATTGCTTATAAAAAATACAGGCTAAATATTAAATCATATTATGCACATGTATTCATTTCATTATTCTCTGAACATCAGTATTAGCATATTATCTGCACATCATTCTCCACACATCATGTTTCACACATTATTATCTGTACATTATCTGCACATCAATCTCTGCACATCATTCTCTACACATTATCTTCACATCAATCTCTACACATTATCTGCACATCAATCTCTGCACATCAATCTCTGCACATCATTCTCTACACATTATCTGCACATCAATCTCTACACATTATCTGCACATCAATCTCTACACATCTGCACATCAATCTCTACACATTATCTGCACATGAGTGTCTGCACATGAGTGTCTGCACATTATCTGTTTCTCTATAGGTAAATGTTTCTACTGTCTATCTGCTCAATGCTGATGTTCACTTTCATATCAGAAGTGCAGGATATTATGATATGGAGAGATCCTGTTCACACTGATATAATTAATCCTCCCAGCTCCATGTGATTTGTGACATACATTGTTGTGCGATTCAAATCTGTGAAAACACGGAATTGTGTCAAATTTGTCAAATTTGTAGGCGTTTTAAACAATGCATGATTCATACTGACTGTATAAAGTTCAAGATTAAATGACATGAAAAACATGCTATAAAAAGTTAATATGAAGAATAGATGCCTAGCATGTAGTTAGTCACTGATAATTTTGTTTGAATTGCTTCTGTACTTTTCTTTGGATGTGCATACTTAAAACTTGGCACATTTTAATATACCTGCATGGACTCATATTTTGGTCATGTTTGTATAGGACCAAATAGGTTGCCCCCATTTGAACTAAAAACTGATTGTCCTGACAGAAATGGGTTAGGCTTTATTTTTTACAATGCTAAGAATAGGACATTGCCTAAACATTCTCAATGAATTTCTAAATAGGTGTGTTAGGGAGGGAACTTCAAGTTAACTTGAGAAGTGACCTAGAGATAGGTAACCATTGGGGAACAAGGGTAGGTAGTAATATAAACCCCAGTTATTTTGATTTATAATATAAAACTTATACAGCTTACCACATTGAACAAAAAAAAAATGATCACATTTTCTGCATTGCTATAATCAATTCTACCACCCATAGATAGTTATGACCTGAGAAAGCCAGATATATTGAATTTAGTATTAGCAGTGATTAGGTGCCAGAGAAGATGTCATTCAATGATGTTTATTTAATGCAAATCTCACTTCGGGTCAGCATTGGATTTTATCCAGATTGCATTATGTACTAGTAGATCATTTTGATATATGTTGGTAAGGTACTTATATATAAATCTTCGTCATTCATGACGCTTTTGGACTTAGCTCACATGTGCACTTTGTTCACGTGACAGCATCAGTGTAAAATGATGTCCTTGAAAAATTATAATGAAAAAAATTGAGTGTGAAACCTTTGTGTGACCTTCTGTGTCATATATGCATCATGAACAATAGAAGGGGAAATCATTCATAGATCACATGATCAGAAATCTGTACCAAGCATTGAGTGGGAAGGGGGGGTTACACATATATGAACTCGCATAAGTAGTGCTCGGTCCAATCTGTGCACAACTCTGTGCTGACAATCACACAGCTGGGTTCCAATCTATCAACATCTGACAGCACATGAGCATATTCCAGAAGATCACAATACACCGAATTTCAAAACATAATTGATATAATTTTATTCAGGATTTGAGATAAGGCATATCAACAATTCTTGAAAGGTAAATATCTTCTTATCTGATAATTTTTTTATATTTGATATCAAATTATAGTTTGGCCATAATTTTTATGTTTTAGCAGTTTACAATGAGAGTCTTATTTAAGATGATCAAGCCTGATTTGAAATTAGAATCGGACTTGCTTGGTTAATTTATTAATGAGCCACATCATAACCTCCATGATAATATGATTCACAAAAAATAGAAGATGGGTATCAGTGATGTTATAACCATGTATTTCCATGTATGCATAAAACATGATATCACACGACATTTGTATGCATTGCCTGTTTGATGATTAATCCCATTAAACAAGGCAGTATTTTGAAAACCACAAAGAGAAATTAATTAAATTTATTTATATATATAGTATTAACTGGATAAGTATCATTATCATGATTATGGGATTAAAGGAATTATGGATCTCTGTGATATGTTTACCTTCATGTCTGAAAATCATTTACATTATGTCTTGATTGATCTTGGTGAAAGTTTATGTATTATATTATAATTTATTGCTTCCATATTGCATAAAACTGACTCGACTATGGTTTAATGAGCTATGATGTAACAGTGGTGGTAATTCTTTTGCATGCTTCACTGAAGCAGTGGAAATAGATTTGTGGCCAGTATTTACCATTATTTTCGACTGAAAACAATATCAGACAAGTCACTTTTGGCAGTTGTTTGCACAATTGTTAGTTGTTTACATGAACAAGAAGTGCTCATTTATGCATGAATTACAAAAATAGAAAATTCCCTGAGTAAGTTCTCAAGAAGCTGTATAAAAGCATGGCAGTACAGTGAGAGATATGCCATTAGAGCTTACTGCCACAGACTGAAAGCTTCTGCAGGTATTAACAAGTGCACTTACTTTATTAGCCAAACATTTTTTGAGGAAATTTGAAAAAGGGTGAGGTTGTTTTTATTGTAGATTTTAAGGACAGTTCTAATCATTCCTAATTTCACAGTTTATATAGTTTTGTGACAAACAAATGGGTTCATTAATATGTGAAATAGTTTACAGTCATTTTCCTTTATAGGTAAGAGAGACAGATTCTTAATTTTACAAGAATAAGTAAGAATTTGGCCAATAGGTATATTAAGTTTGGAGTAATTAGGATTATTAAGAGTACATGTACATGTATGTGCCACACAAAAGTAGCTTTGCAACTTGATATAGTTATATTTTTTCATGAGTGCAGTTACTAAAAGTGAAAAAAATCTTCTCATTCACCACAGCATTTATCATGTATATATATATATATTTTTATGAACCTTTTTATGTTGAGAAGATCTGGATATGAGGAGGGGGGGGGGTTCAAACTGTAACATTCAAATGGATTTGTTTTTTCTTTCTTATATTTTTACATTTTACAGCCAATTTCATGTAAATTTAGAACCGAATTGTAAATTTTTTTTGTGGACTTTGAATAAAACTTCCTTGAGCAAGAAACAAGTTTTAAGTTTTAACAGAACTAGTTTATCAGGTGACAAAGTAATGGGATTGAAAGTTTCCCAGAAGGACTGGTGGTTAACCAGGAAGTTATTGTGACAATTCAGCACATTCAACAAGCAATTGCCCTTGTTGTATGGGATGAAAGCTTCACAGGTAACTGGTCATGTGGTAAAATATTTGATGACGTGTATTGATCTTCAAAAATTTTTTGGCATCGACCCAACTGAGTAGCGCACATATAGCATGTATATTTAGTGTAGCAGACATATGTCACATCCATATAAATGAAACCAAGAAAGAAACGTTTCATTTTCATAGCAAAGCCTGGCCAGAGGTGTTCATAACCAGGAACTCTTGACAAGATTGGTGACAAGTAAACACATTGAAGGTGAATTGATATGCTTGCTGAGGGAAAAAAATCCAGTTGATGATTTTTGTACAGATGGCAATTATTTGATGTTTTTGGTAAGGGTTTTTAATATTGGCGTGTTGTTGTTCTTTCAGATGACGATGTATCAGCCCTCAGCCACGTCTCTGACGGAGAAGAAGGTGCTTCAGCACTACATGACTCTACCTCTGGAAGATGAGAAGGTCCAGGTCATGTACGTGTGGATAGATGGCACCGGCGAGAACATCAGATGTAAGACCAAGACCATGGACAGCGAGCCAAAATGCCCAGAGGGTAAGTGTCTCAGTCATACTCGCAAAACATTTATTCAGAAACCTTTTATTATTAGTTACATTATTTTTCTGAACACTCAATAAATGATCATTAATAAGTTATACCAGAAGGTGATGGGAATGTTGAAATAGGTGTTGCAATCTTCAAGGTTAATATTGAAGCCTTCAGTGAAGCTGTCGTGTTTGTGACTGCCAGCTCACTCACAGGTACTCTGGCCTGACATGCTCTGATGGCCACAGACTAATACATGTACATGTATTATGGGCTTGTCATTTAGGTGTGTACAGTTCAATTCAATGAAATAGTTAACATTTATGATCTATTAACCTGTGAAATCATTGATTTCTGGTCAATTATTTTGAGAAAAAAATGGGGTCGGGAGGAGGGATTTTTTTTTTGAAACATAGATTATTATACATCAATATTTCCAGTTCATATCTGTCAGGGCAACAGGCTTGAAATGTGCTCTCCTGTTGGTGATTGATCAGAAATTTCACTTCTTGTCTGAAAAAATATTTAAAAACAAGAAAGATATGTAAGGGTGTTTAGCATTGTTCTGAGGCAGTAATCATAGATTTTCAGCAGGTACAGCTGTTATGTTTTTTTTTATTATTTATTTATTTATTTTTTTAAAACTTTTTCTTAGTCAAAAATTAGGTATAGGTGCAAGCATTTCTCTTCCTGGTCTAACACCCCTGTCCAGTTACCAAAGATATCTTAACCTGTTTTTGTGATTATTTCAGCTCTAAAATAAGTCTGAACTTCAATATGGTGTATGTCGGTTTCACAAGGCTTTACCATCTGTGAAGAATACTAATATACAAATTTGTCTTTTGTCTCAGCATTTTTACATTTTTGTACATTAGCCCATAGTGGGTTTCTGTTACCAACTAAACATGCTAAAAATCATGCTCCATACAGAATCCAGACTGTTCGCCCTAAAGTCTAAGAAATTTGTAAGCATTACCTAGTTTGACTTGTGTGCTCATGCATTTAGATATAATTTTCTCATAGTTTTCATCCATTCATAAGGCAGTGGAGAGCAAGGGTGGATATATAGTACCGGTAATAGTTTTACTCTGATGTTGACATTTTGAAAGTAACAACAAAAGATGCACACTAGCCATGATGTGTTTCATTAGCTGTTATAAATGATAAAGTGATAACCAATTTTGAAATTAAGAGGATTAGATTTATGGCCATGTTAATTTGATCCTTGCATGATAAATGCTAGGTTCAATAACATATATATATATTGATATATATATCCAGGGTTGGCAACACGCAGTTAAACCTTAAAATAGAGTGACCTGACAAAGGACCCACATTGCAATGAGTTGTGAAAAATATCATACAAAGTCTGTTTTACACATTGGCATGTAAAATACCATTGTATATATTGTTGGTACTATAAGAAATATTACTTGGTCCTGTAATTCATCTTAAGGCTATATTAAAAAAAATATGTTACCTTGATATGGTTCTGAAATAATTATAGGTTGTTTAGTTTTTAAAATGTAAGAAAGACATTTGCACTTTTATTAAATTCTGATCATTTGCTCTCCAGTGTTTTTGGCCCAGAATAAGTATGCTGCAACATGCAGTGTGCAGTGCAGTTTGCTGCACACAGTGCAGTACGTAATGCAATGTGCAGTACAGTTTACAGCACAGTCTATCATAGGATGTTCACATGTATGCTTCAATTTAGAGACCTTTTCACAGTTAAACTACAGGAAATCTGAATTTGGTAACAAAATTAGACTAGTAAAGGATGAGAAACTTGTCCGTCTCTTCAAAGTCGTTTTAATCGCCTCTCTATGTGTGGAACTGTGGAAGGTTGTGCATCCCTAGCAAACACTGTTATTTTGACCTCCGCTGTACCAGTGTACATGGTGTAAAGGGTCCTAAGTGCATTCTGTACATGTGATCACATCATGATCTAGTCCTCCTGGGGCATGAGCAGCTGAATAGCTTGACTTTATATAAACCATTGTACATTGTACATGCCCAATGCAAAGTCTAGAAGTGGTCATTAAGATAGGAGTGGTATGGCCATGATGAGATCAAATGTACAATTTCAAATAAAAAAGTATTAAGGTTCTGTTGGTTTCTGATGATCTTTAACTACTCAAATTTTAATCTTGAGAGATATGTTCAAATTGTTAATTCTTAAGTTCTCAAGTCTTTATGTTTTATTAGAAATATGCTAGAAACTACAAAATATTTTTGATATTAAAATTATTGCAAATAGATTTTTGCAATTCTCAGAAATCTCTTGATCCTTAAAAATGTATTAGATCTTTTATTAGCATTTTGTTTCATGAAATCGCCACTCCCCACCATGGATGTCAAACTTCCTTCTTAAACATAATAAAGTTAATACACAAAACAAACCAGGGAGGCACATTGCAGTCTCCATTATGATATATATAATCTTTTTTTTGTAATTTATTTGGTATGGATTTATTTGGTTTCAGACTGCCCTGTTTGGAACTTTGATGGTTCGAGTACGGGTCAGGCGGAGGGCTCCAACTCGGATGTGTATCTCCACCCAGTGGCTCTGTTCAAAGATCCTTTCAGACGTGGAAACAACAAGCTACTTCTGTGTGAAACCTTCAAGTACAACAGGCAACCAACAGGTAGCTCATTCACATAGTATCTGGTGAAGTGCCCCCCCCCCCCAAAAAAAAAAAATATAAAAAAAATAAAATAATCAAATAAATAAAATAAATTATAAATAAATATGCATCCTATTACCCGACAGTGTAATTGAAATTGACTTTTTAGGCAAATGTAACAGTGAAATTATAAACTGCTTTTATGAAAAATAACATTCCTTGAAGTGTGAAAAATAATGTTTTGATTATTACAGGGTAATAAGGATGTTTTATGTTTGTGATAATCATTTTCTGAATTTTTAGTCAAAATAAAAATTATAGGACTCCCAAAAACTAGTTTCTTTTGGCTTGACGATCATTAAACATGTTAAATGTAAAGAAGGACCCCAAAAGTTGCTTACATATGGAACAGGGCAAACTAAAATTTTGAACACTGCTAATTGAATATTGAAACATGTGTATGTTTGTTGCAGAAACAAACCAGCGTAACTCATGTAAGAAAGTGATGGACAAAGCAAAGGCCTCTATTCCGTGGTTTGGTATTGAACAGGAATACACACTCCTTGACAGAGATAACCATCCCTTTGGCTGGCCCAAAAATGGCTTCCCAGGACCTCAAGGTAGGATCATTATTAGCCATAGCATATAGCAATGCTACATATGCTTAATAGTATTGTATGTATATATGAAATAAGATATCTAAAGCATAAACTATGTCTGTGTATGCGTATGTGTACATGTATGTGTACATATGTACATGTACATTACTGATATGTATATTTACACACACATACATATATATATATACTTAATTTAATCTGAATTGTTCAGTTATAGAGTGTATACATATGATTTAATAATTCATACATCAGGGCATCGCAATGGGCATGTTAGTTGGTTTTACATAAACATGATTGATCCTGCATGATTTAACAGCTGATATTAATCAATACAATACAATATGACCAACATATGGACCTACATACTGTACATGGGGGATGCTAAAAAACAAGTAAATTCCACGTACTGGACAATTTGAAGCATCAATCATATGCGGACAACTGTTGTTATGTATTGCAAGTCAATGGTGTGATGGTCCGATCTATGTAACAACATATCGCTGTTATTTTCTTGTTTTTGAGTAACTGTTAACATGTGTGAAAAAAGTGATTTTGAAACTAACATGGAGTTCAGGATTTTTAAATTTGTTTTCATATTATTTGCGTAAAAAAATCATGGTCATGCACTTTAAGCTGTGTAATAAATCTTAATAACAAATACAACACGTTTTTAAAAATTAGGTTTTTTCTTCATCTCAATCTTTAATAGCCCTCGCACACAAATATAAATGAAATAATCCAAATTATGAGAGAAATACAAGCAAGGTTGGTGATGTTGTTGATGGTGTGTGGTTTCAGGTCCCTATTACTGTGGTGTTGGAGCTAACAAGGTGTATGGCAGAGACATCGTAGAAGCACACTACAGGGCCTGTCTCTATGCTGGCATCAAGATTGCTGGCACAAATGCAGAGGTCATGCCTGCCCAGGTAAGATCTCTTTCAGAATTTTTCCTTTCCAACTTTCATTTATTTCTGCTTTTAATAAAACGTTTTAAGAAAAATGTGCATGGATATCACCTCAAATGAACAAACTGCAAGTGAGGATGGGGAAATGAAACTGAGAAAACTTTGTCATATTGCGATCAGTGTGAATGCACTAATGAGCAGATTAAGTAAGCTGTTATATGTGACGTTGCAAACTTTGAATGACTGAGGATAATGGCATTGACCTTGGCGAGAGTGACGTGGGCCTCTATAATGACATCTGCTCCCATTGGGCCACACACATTGCTATTATACAATTGTAAATAATGTTCCCCACTTATATCGTCATGAACTATCATTTGCCTCTCACTTGGTCCAGTTTTGGCTGTTTTGTTTTTTTACACCGTGGCAAGGGCAACATGACCTTCAGCATGATGCAGCAGATGAAATATTTTCAATCCTGCATAAACCCACGTCTTGATTTGTTTTGTCTTTTTTAGAGTGGAAGGGGTCATCATTTTTTAAACACCAAAAAATAGGGAAACAAAATTAGCAATATGCAAGTTCAAAACATTAATTGCTAGATGTAAAATTCCCATTTCTGTTTGGGCATAAATGAATAAATTACTTTTAGCTTTTGTTTTGCTAGTTTTGTTTGTCAGTCACAAAGTGTCAGGGATCAATAAAAAGAAATGTGTCTTGTTGTTTGGATTTGGCTAATATTATTAGTGAAGCAGATAATAAGTAGGAGGGGCTGCATAATAAGAATGTGAGAGGGAGTAGATGAGAGCAGATCTGGGTGATAATATGTCAACTGCCAGGCCTTTGGCAGCTGTGACCACAACAAGCAAGATGCCAACATGAGATAGACACATCATTTTACAAGCTGGTTCTTGTCATAATTCATATTTATGGAGGGGAGGGAGTCCAGTGTATTGTTGGTTGATCAGCCATCCTTGGTTGGTTCCTTTATAAATTGTTATTTGTGTATGTAAAAGATATATCCTCTTCATTGAACATTCATAAGAAGGGGACCCTTTGAGTATACCCAACACATAATTGATAAATGAGCTGTTTAGATACTTTTCTTTCGCATAATACATGATAACGCATAATTACATGACAGTTTAAATATTTCTTATCAAGAGGTATTATATGTATTTACCCTTTTCAGTCATTTCTATTGGCCTTTCAAAACCTATTTCTAAATGCTTGATATCTATGTAAAGACTAAAAATTCACATACGTTGACAAACAGCATTGTCAAACAAACCTTGTGAAAATTCTACTACACTTTCTACATTTCATCTCGCAACATCAAGAGCACTCACTTGATATTTTAACTGATAATGACAAAAATCAAAGAAAAAGGTCATCCCTGTGTAATGTGAACATGAATATACATTGATCACATACCTACCATTGCTGTCCCCATATTTGCTCATTGAAATTGCATTGTAGCCTTGTTTTAAAACCCGGGCAATAACCCTTGCTGCCCTTGGCCTGGGAGCTGGTTGCTCAAATCCAGCCCCAAATCTGTTATTTGGGGTAAATGTTGTGAATATATCATTTAAGGTTCTATAGTTTTGAGTCCATAATCATGAAACGATTGTTTGCTTCTCATTTCTTGTATCTCCAAGTTTTGGATAACTATATGTTAGGTGCTCCCAATGCCTAACAAAGCAATTTATAATTTTGTTTGAATTGGTAAATAAAAATGATAACCATGTTTCTGATAACATGTTTTGGAAAAATATGATGGGAGTAGATTTTTTTTTCAAATGTGATCAAATAGGTTCAAAATTGAGATATATGCAAGATTATTACTAAAATTATACGGTCTTTTCGGAGAGAAAGATTTGTCCAAAAAGACCCGAGTCGGTTTTGAACAAGGATAGCTAAGGAAATTGGAAACGAGCTTCTTTTATTTTTGGCCTAACAAGAGCCAGGAGATTGGAGATAAGAAATGAAAGCAAAATTTGAAAATATGTACACAATATTATGGGGTAATGAAAATTTGAGCAGTTGTGGTTTAATATAAGGGTATGAATTCTGCGTGTTACAGTGGGAGTTCCAAGTTGGACCATGTGAAGGTATCTCTATGGGAGACCACCTGTGGATGTCGAGATTCATCCTGCACCGTGTCGCTGAGGACTTTGGTGTTATTGTTACATTTGACCCTAAACCCATGCCCGGAGACTGGAACGGAGCCGGCGCCCATACCAACTACAGCACACTGAAGATGAGAGAAGAGGGAGGAATCAAGTGAGTGTGGCTCAGTTTATGTTTAGGGGGAAATGATGGGGCTTCAGGAAGAGAAAAATATAATAATTTTTAGACTAGCCATTTCTCTATCATGGTCAAACCTCTAGTGCAATATTGATATGCTCTTCACATCAAAATGTCATTTTTTTTTCTGGTGCATTTCTTTTATTTAAACATTAGTTATGTAAATAGGTTATTGCCCCACAATGACATTATTTTGACTTAAGAATTACTTGCATTGAGAATGGCACAAATTCCTCCAAAAATCTGGCTTGTCAAATCCAACCATATAAAGAGCCCACAGATCAATGTAAATTGCAATTCTCCTCTACACTACAAAAGTTTATGAGAGAAGTGAAAGTTCCCCTTTAAGGAGTACTAATCAAAAGTGTATGAGAGAAGTAAGAGTTCCCCTTTAAGGAGTACTAATTGAGGATTTGACCATTGCAGAGACATAGAGGAGGCCATAGAGAAGCTGAGCAAGCAGCACAGTCGCCATATACAAGCCTACGATCCAAACCAAGGCGAGGACAACAAGCGCCGCCTCACCGGCAACCACGAGACCTCCAGTATATACGACTTCTCTGCCGGAGTGGCAAACCGCGGCTGTTCTATCCGAATCCCCCGCCAAGTAGGAGAAGAAGGCAAGGGATATTTAGAGGACAGACGGCCATCATCTAACTGTGATCCTTACAGTGTAACAGAAGTCATAGTGCGTACAACAGTCCTGGATGACTGGGAACAGTAATGAAATGTGTAGAAAATTTAACTGAAATCAATGACTGAACTTGTCATGGTAACAGATGTTGCCAATAACAAATGTTACCATGGCATTTGTACAGAACTCATTCTAATCTCAGCCAACCGTGTGCCTCCCAACCAGGTCTTTGACAGTTCCTTACCTGTAGTCTACATTTGTATAAATATGTGTAGTCTGTAACTATGGTAACACAAGAGGGTAAAAATGTGAGCTATAAGATTTTGAAAGACCTAGATTTGGTGGATGTTTTATATATACAAAAACAAATTTAAAAGAAATGTGAAACATTTTTAAAGGGCTACCAACCAGTTATTGTATTATGTTCTGCTGGCCATTTTATGAGATATGTACGTCACTTATTTATTCTTTATTTTACAAACTGCTCGTCGATCTGCTGTGTATTAACCCATCACTTTGCAAACGTACATCGCATGACAAGTTACAAGAAATGCTTAGAGGAGCTTTTGTGATATGTCATTAGTATGTTTTTAGAACTGTTTATTAATTTTTATCATGCCCCATTTTTATTTGTTCAGCATTAAATATGTTGAGTTATGAAAATCATGTAAAAATTTGGCTGCATTCAAACATATTTATTTATATAAAGATTTTACACCACATGTGAAGATCTTTTATGTTTAAAATATTAACTATAATAGCAAGACTTTGTTTACACCCAACTTTTTTTTTTTTAAACCTTTTTAATCACACAATATTATTGCCTCAAATCGAGTAAGTCAAAATAGAGTATTCAATTTTTTTAGAAGGCTTATATTTACAGGACATTGGTCATTATTTTTAATAAATATTGTAACTATTTTAACCAATTCTCGGCTTTTGAATAGTTGGTGCAAATCAAGGCAAATTTCAGTCCTTGTCAATCTAAGTTCAGTATCACACAAATAGACTGCTGATTGAAAATCTCTTTCAATTAGAAGATTAATATTGTGGTGGGTAAAATGTGTATTCACTTGGTGCATTAATAAAAAAACAAATGTTAATCTGAAATGGTGTTCATTATGTTTGTGTTCATTTATCTGAAAGGAACCAAAGTTTTAGTTCTGTTTCTATTGAATTTCCAGGGGGGAAAAGGGTCCCTGGTAGAATGATTTAATTTTGGTCAATTGTTGAACTTCGAAGACCTGGAGAATGGTCAGATGTCTCCATTGATATTCTCCACAATTGCCACTGACCACAAGACCGACTCACCTGCTGCCCATAGCCAGAAATTCTATATCCCCCCCCCCCCCCCCCCCATGCAAAGATGTGAAATGTGAATGTAGCTTTTACACCATTGCATGAATATTGAAGGATGGGTGGATAGAAGCCAAGATGGTGGCAATACCATTTAGAGAAGATTGTCGGAGGCTTAAAAATTTACCATTGCTTGAATGATGCCCTTCCTGTGAAAGATCTTTGATTTTTTTTTTAAACTTGTAAATTAATGAAATCTATGAGAAAGAACACCCGACCCGGAATAATAACTTTTAAATCAATTAAAATGATAGATTTCATCATGTATCGTCTTTAGGGAGGTCACCGATCTCTGTGCATTAGGTTCAAGGGACAGGAAATTAAAGCAAAATTAGCAACCATAAAAAACCCTGTAAATTTACAACATATTTATAGATGCATTTATTGTTTAGCATTTCTATTATTGTCATCATTCATTTAATTGCAATTAATTTAGCAAAATCCTTTTTAGGCTTTTTATCAAACTGGGAATTTTCAGAAATGCACTAAAAGTTTGGAATTTTGAAAAAATATCCTATGCATTTAAAATTTCCACCAATCTTTCAGAAGGCAAAAAGTCCTGCAATTGTAATATGTACTCCCCCCACCCCCCCCCCCCCCCCCCGTAAAATACTCGTATAATAATATTTATTATTTATTGACCTGTGTAATCTTTATTAAATCAATGTCATAAATACAATATTTTAACTGAATACAGTGCTTATGGATTAACAAAATTTCACATGATCCTGTTTGAAAAATGTGTGCAGCTAAATTCAGAGAAGAAAACTTTGGCATAAGTAAATGTACACACAAAAGTGCCCCTATGTAAAGTTGCTGCCAATGGTTGTAGTTTGGATGAAGAAAAGTATTATTTGGGATCCAATTGCTCATCGTCTCCCATTAATTGTTTGACAGTATTAATCTTTACATGTACCCCAAATATGATTTATGTACTGAAATATAATCAATGTTTAACACTACATGTAGATATGAATTTTGTTGTTGTTGATCTGAGTGATTGGAAAATAAGGTTTGTATTTTTTTTTCTTTACCTTTTTCAGCAAAGCATTACTCTCCCCCACATGCTCCATATTTTTTGAAAGTTCATTTACAGCAGATTGGTGAATAGTGTAGGTGTAAGTGGACTTGGAACAAAGGAAGCACTCATGTAAAAAAAAAACTGGATCCTCAGGTTGACAAAAATAAAGAACATCCACTGTGGCAATACTGTGACTGAAGACTGAAGACTGCAGCAGTTATGGCATAGAGCCACTGAGCCATGGCAGTTATGGCATAGAGCCACTGAGCCATGACAGTTATGGCATAGAACCTCTGAGCCATGACAGTTATGGTATAGAGCCACTGAGTCATGACAAGCTAGCAGTGGACTACAGATACAAAATGTGAATAATCACATGAATAACTAGATACCTTGTGACAAATGTCAAAATCGGCACTGTAATAGTCTGTGGTGTCAACGATAATAGATGTACATGGTTAAAACCAGATTCTTTTACACTAAATACATTGTACTGGTTGATATCTGACCTAATGACATTGGTCTTTTCCTCTGTGCTGCAGTCTGTTAATTGCACTTAATATCAAGCCCCCTGCCCCATCCCCATGCCATTGGCCTGAATACAGATAACAACATAATCTACTGTGTGCCTTGTATAACACCACACACATTGTCATTTCTCCCCAGATTGTTGGTGGCTTCATTGTACAATAAGTTTCCATGAAGGGGGACACACTGTGTGAGCTGCTGCTTAAATGCCTTTACTTCAAATATACAACACTCAGTACCAGCAGCAAGTCCAAGGTCAGTTGTATTCACTGGTTCAAATGTAGGTCAAAAGCAACAATAGACTATAGAGTGCTGTGTAAGTGATTAGGATTTGATTACCCTACTTAGTCACCATTGGCAGTAAGCCAAAATATCAAAGAATCATGTCCCCGGTGGGAACAAACAAACACACAAAGGAAAATAGAGTGATTTTTTTAGAGGGACTGGAAGTTAGAAGTACAGGAATATCAGAAAAAAATGATCTAAATTTAATTTACACAAAATGGATAATCTTTACCCGTGTATACATGAGGATCTAGTTTTGTTTACTTTCATGCATTGCTCATGATGCATCTCTGCACGAGTCTACGATAATGAAAAGTGATATCATAATATACTGTGATGTGTTTTATCAAAGATCTTTTCAAGATTGAGACAATTTTGTATAAAATTATCTTACATGCCACATTTATTCATGTAAAAATTAGTATTTTCTTCACATTTTAAAAGAAATATCACAAATTTTAATTTAAGCATTACTATTCAACTTTATTCAATAACCTTTCTCAGTATAAACAAACCAGTATAAGTCTGAAACAAACCAAACCTTGAAAACTCTCTTGTTATCATTTAGATCGGAATATAATTTTGCACATGTCTTCTGTGTAGTAATTTATTTCACATGTTTTTATCATCCATGCTTTCTGAAATGTTTAGACTCTGATCATTTTATTCATGGCCACCACAACACACCAAAAATTTCCTTTCAGGACAAGCATTTCTTAAATATCACTTATTTTCTTCCATGGTAATCACCAGTTCCCAGCTGATAGATCAATGCTCTGTAAAATCTTCAGGATTCTTGGGATGTAGAGATTTCCACAAGCCTGAATGTTACTGTCACTGTTTTTGTAGAAAAGAATGCAATAGTTCATAAGTTGTATAATATTTAAAAAGATAAACATTTAAATATGATAATAACAACTTGTATCACAAAGTTCATCCCTGTCCTTGGGCCTCTTCTTCTATAATCTTATCAATATCTCTGCGAAGATCCTCCAGACATTTTTTCAAGAACTCTCTTTTCATTCCCCTGGGAAGGCCTCTACAGGAGGCAAGATTAAGGATTTCCAGGTTTGGACAGCCTTCTAATAATGATCTGCAACATAAGAAAGACAAATCATGCATTAGAATAGAAGTGCAAAATTTCTTAATGATAAATATCCTCTTTTTGAGCACTGAAGTTATACCTTTACAGTAAAATTGTCACACAAGATTCTTTTTAATGCCACACTCAGCACTGTGTACTTTTCTTTCTTTCAGAATATCAATGTATGCAATGATGGAAAAAAAATAAACAAATGAAAATTCTGTTGACAGTCTTCAAACGGAAATGTGTAACTACTGGATAAATATACCGGTAAATCCAGCAAAAAGGAGACAACTGCTTACTTGAGTCTGCCACATGATATGCAAGTGCCGCTGAGGTTGAGGGAGTACAGTTTGGACTTGGAAGGATCATCAGAGAGCTTCCTCATGGCTAGGTCCAGGGACATTCCAGGGTAGACATTCCACGATAGATCCAGCTCCACCAGACTGTGCTGCCACTGTCAGATACAAACAGATCTCATTCAGTTAATTGACCGTAATATCAGTGTATCTTAAGATTCCTCTAAATGAAATCCTCTCCTTATTATTAAAAAAAAAGATTTTCCATTATTTTTACAGGTTGTGAAATCCAGCTATGTACCATTTTGTTGATCTTCTGGAGAAAAACATTTTTTTTATTCAAACATATATAGGAAGATTAATCATCTTTCATTTGAGTGACTTCACATATAAAACATTTGAATGACTTGACTTCCAAACACCGTCCTTTTCAATATGATACCTTCTTCAGGTATACAATCAAAATTTTCTTGTCTAGCCTCTGAAGAGTCTCCCTGTGTGACGAAACGCGTCAGGCACCTATTTTTTTTTTACAAAATTTCAATAGCCATAGTTTTTCTGATCACACCAATAGTCTGTAACACTACATATGAACAATAGATATGGCAAGTGCTTTCCTATGCAAATTTTTAGAAGGCAAAAGATATTCCTAAAATATATAGGGGATTTGCAGAAGTCTGTGTCAGTGTAAAGTGGTTATGAGAACAGTACAAAAACACACACGCTGAATGCATACAACTCCCCCAAAAATGGAAAAGATTATGATTGTATTGTGACTTTCACATACTTTGTGCATGATGGCTTCTATCCCATCATACTTTGCTATGGAACTCTGGGATATGAAGAGATGTTGCAGGTCGGTGATGGGGAGGCACTGCAGGCCCTGAGTCGTGATGTGAGTGCTGCCTCGGATGTCTAATAGACGAAGCTTACATGAAGCCTTCAGCAACCTTGCAAAATATGGAATGTTTTCATTATTTTAAATAGTTTCAGCAATAGGTACTGTTTTTGATATGCATTATGAAACCTCTGGTACAACAAAGTTATTGAACAAAACTATTACCGGTAACTTCTTGGAAAATAAAATTTCAGAGATTAAAAAAAAAAAACAAAAAAAAAAACAAAACAAAACAAAACAATATCATCAAAATTTATCTGGCGTACCTGTGAAGGAATGTGTCATCCATTGCAATCCCTGTGTTGATTCCCTCGGGACTGATGGCAACACTAAGCTCCTCCAGCTCAGGGAATCCCCTAGAATCTGCCTGCATGTTTATATGCAGAAAATATATGACCAGACAATTCTATGTCACATGCAAAATCTAACCACATTGATGCTCCTTATATGTCTGTACAATTTATAACAATATTCATAATTATATTATTTTAAATTTCTTGGTGCCAAAAACAATTCCTGGATTAATATAAAAAAACAGCCTGTGTTAATTATTATTACTATAAATGTGAGAAAAGAATATGTACCTGCACCCTTTCAGAGACTGCAGGGGCCCGGAACTTGGAATTTGTCAATCTGAGAACACGTAACAATGCACAACCTTCTTGAAGCTTCTCTATGTCGAAGGTCAAGAAATCTGAGGAAAAGGTGGCATTGCAGATGTCCAAATGTTTCAAATTCACACAGTGTGTCTGTCAACAAATTAACATCAACATCAACAAATCAAATCATACAAATGCAAACATTTATATTAAATTGAAAGATTTATATCATGCCATAAATACTTTGACTGTCCATGAAGGTCAGAAGTGTTGCATATTTGCTGCTGACTAATAAAATAATGTTTTAAAAGCCATTGGGCATCTCCAGCAATTATTTAAACAATGAGCCAGTTTATATATGTAATAAGTGTGCATAAGTACAATGGAGGGAAACAGCAAGCAAGTCTGGTGACTGGGAGTTTTGCCCGTCCCCTATCATCTGTTCCCCAGTCTGACTGTAACCTTTAGACCATGCCTCTTTGAGTATATAATATCAATTAAATTACATACTTTCTACTTTTTCTTTTCAACATAAGTAAAATTTGGCATTCAGGGTAAATTTGCCTTCTGGTAGGATCTGTGGGTTTTCAAATATTTTGTTTGCTAGATTACATTCATGATCTATTCATTTTAATGTGAAAAGTAATTGCAGTTCTCCAACTGATCTGGCAATATACTCTCCTGAGATTAAAAGAAAAATATGTGTGAGGTTAAATTTTAGCCTCATAGTTAGCTTAAAGTATTAGGTATTGTTAAAACATTTTGTTCTGTCACAATTTGAGAAATGAATATAATATTTGCTGAATGTTTAATTTATTGTGATTAATTATGAAATACAATGACTTTTGGGGGCTTGAAGCATTTACCTTTAAATATCCTTGAAAACAATAAGAATTGTACTTACAGCTATGGCATTTAAAACACTGTTGAATCCCCGCATAGTGTTCCCAGAAAAATTCAACATTTGCAAGGTAGGTCCCTGTTTTTTTATCAGGGCTATTAGATGTTTCGATAAAAGAGCCTCTGTCTGAAGAAAAAAAAACAAGTAAAATATATAAGTTATCCATAAATAGCAAGCCAAATTTGCATTTTTCTATAACAGCAAACCCCCTTTGCATATTATTTGTTTAAATCAAGGACAAAAAACTTTTTTTGTAACAATTGTATATCTTTAAAAAAATGTAATAAAAATAATATAACAATGTGTGCCAAAAATATAAAAGACTGTCTCGCAAAGTATTAGTCACAAATTAAAATTTTGACACCCTGGGTCCTAGGCAAGTAATCGTCCTGGCAAAGTCTTCACTGCCCAAGTAACATAATGGCTGCCGAGAATGAATGGAGTTTGGAGGGATTGTCCTTTTTTTCATAATTGTCCAAAAGGTGGTCCCCAAATATCTTATTTATTTATTAATTTTTTTTTTGCTACCGGTAAATATTACCTCTGTCATCAACAGCAATGCATAGATGAAAACATAATAAGACAGGAATATTCTCTAAGACAACATATTTTGCTAGTATTGCTAGGTTGTTAAAAATTATTAAAACCTACATTTATAAATGAGAGGTCAACAGAGGCCAGGTGTGGACAGTGGGTCATGAGAGCCTCGATGGCTGGTGCTGACACCTTGCTGCAGTAAGATAAATTTATGCTTTCCAACAGGGGGCAGCTCTGTGCAAGTACCTGCAATTCAATTACATTGTACAGTACATTTATAGTGATGCAAGAAAAATGCATGTCAGATTCATAGGTTAATATTTCACAGCTGAGGACAAAAGAAAGCCAGACCATAGCTAATCACATAGCTAATCAGTGATGAAGATTATTATGTCATGAAAAAGTAGGAAGTGGAGGTCATTGCAACATTGTCAAAGGTCAAATCATGACGTTTTAGAACTATCTTTTAAGATTATATTACATAACAAATACAAATTATTACACCTATCAGTTGGTAAAAAAACGCCTTGACATTTTTTTTGCAGAGAGAAAGGCATTGCAGCAAGGTCAAAGGTCAAAGGTCAAAAGGTCAAATTAGCATGATACTGCATCTCCGTCCCTTCACACTTACCTCTACGGCAGGTGTCTTCAGTTGTTTCCAAGATGAAAGGTTGATATGTTTTAGTCGTGACAGTCGATTGTGACACAACCACAGCAATGTTTCTTCCTTGCTCTTCACCCAGCCATATGACAGGTCGACACGTTGCCACAAGATGGGGCTCCGTGAAGTATCATACCACAGGGAACAGACACGACCTGCCCTGAAAACAGTCAACTATCATCAGAATTTGTTGGATTTTAGTCAAATGAACACAACATATCCTTAATGAGAAGATACTCCACCCCCTTTGATTTGTTCTTTGATTTGTTCTGTTCATTCTCCCCCTCCCCCCAACAGATATTGTCTATTTCAAATCCACCTTTAACAAAACCTTCCAATAATCTTATCGACAATTGCAGTTCTGAAACATTTTTTGCAATATCACATGTTATCACATACCTGCACTGTCACTACAATATTTTTCAACATAATTTTTTTACATTATTTCCTGTGTTCCTCAAGTACTACATAATTACTCACCATTTTGCTAGGAAATTGCATATCTTTATAGCAATATACAATGAATGATTGTTATACATTTACATGTGAAAATGCCCTTGAATAGCCTTATAAAACTGTATCATTTAATTTTGAAATGTCTGAGAAAATGTCTGGGAGAACAAAAGTTTGAGTTGGCTCGTCCAGTATCCACTGAGTTGTGAGAAATATTTAGAACTAGCAAGGAAAGAGTGTAAATTAGGTACCAAAATTCATATTTCCTCACCTGCATAAGAATGGCAATGCTCCTTCATAGTCCACAACATACTTGAATATCCGAAGCAGCAACTCTGGTGGTACATGGGTACTCCAAATACCCTCTGGGCAATTTTCTGTGAATATTTGATGATGAGACTTTTTTGGTCGTTTGATGCCTGGTGAAGCATTTAGGTCTGAATCAACCTTCCATCCCCCGGAACTTGAAGTAACGCCACCAACAAGGCCATCTGTCTTGGGGGTTGAAACTTTTCTTTTAGTTTTGAGGTTCAAACTGGACTTTGATTTTCTCTGCAGAGTTTCTCGTTTGTCTGTTTTTGACTTTTTGATTTTCGTAGACTTTTTGTTTGGTCTTGAAATATTGTGTGGTTCCTCACTCTCTGATGAGTCTTCTGATGAAGAAATGAATGCCTTCTTTCTCGATTTTCTTGGTTTTTTGTTGTTTTGTCTACAATTTAAATGTAATGCACATGAACATTTGCATCCTCTCTTTTTTAAATTTATTTTTGTACACAGATTAATACTCTTTTTTGTCTTTCATTTTATGAAACTGAAAAAATGTGGTGGTGTTGCAATACTGACAATTCATACTTTGGGATGTGCCCTCTATGTTAACAATCAAGGGAGAGCCCTCTGGTGATAATTTGGCCAACATAGGCAGTGTTTGTCCACCTGGTTATCTTGTTGGTTAAAATTTTGGTTTTATATTCAGGTGACCTGATTAAACAATCACCAATTGAACCAATTCCATTAAATAATTGCACATTTATAAGAAAATTATCAAATGGACATATATCGAAATTGTGTTTCTATAGCGAGATAAAAACTCTTGAATATATTACTTTAAAATGGACTGTTGAATTTACAAATATATTTATTCCTGTAATCATGATATTTTTCTGCCATTAAAAAAGACAAATATTAGAAGTGCAGAACAGGAAACGTTCATCTTCATAGCAACCAATTAACTAAGTGGCAAGAATCAACTGGTGATAAATTCATAACGTACTGGATATCTGGCTCGTCTTCCTCGAAGTCTGAAGGGTTGTAGTCAGAATCTTCTGAATCATCAGATGGGTACTTTTCACCTCCAGTAAATGAAAACAGCATCTGGTTGCGAGGGTCCTTTCGGACACCTAACAGTCCTTTTTCATATTTTGGCATATTTATGCACTGCAAAGGATACAACTCTGAAATAAAAAAGACGGAAGTGTTATCAAAAATATATGCCAAAAAATGGCTAGTCTAAATGCTGATTAAACAAAATTGCATTGTGCAATACAATAGGATGAGTCATCATATGGTAACCATATTGGCTGAACAACCAATGATCAGAAAGCTATCAATATGACCGTTTGCAACCAACCAATCAGTAACTGGCAATATTGTGGTGAAATCTGGTGGGGGGAGTTTGTTGAACATTATTATTATAGCTTAGGCTAGTTTTCCTGTTGCATCAGCAAACTATTGAATCTTAGATAGATAAGATAAAAGGAAACATTTTCCTGCAGTGCTGACCCCTGTATGTAAGGTAAAAATGACATGATGAGTCATCATTCATTTGTGAGCAAAAACATGTACTTAATGGTAAAATAAAATGGTTTTTATTGAATTTAATATGGAATGTGAGTTTAAATTTGCCATGCTTGAGCTCACACAGAGCTTATGTAGTTTACTGTCCTCCTGCATACCCTTAGTCCATGCACAAGAGCCATCCAGAAACTGCTTTACAAACAATATTTTTCTCATTAAAATTCTGTCATCAAATGCTGTTTCCACCTCAATATGTTGCTCTGCCATTTTAAAAGTTGCAGGAGGAAATAGCATAATAAAGGTGAAACAAAAGTGAACTATAATCAAAGCCAAGAAGACAAAACCTTGAGAAAACTTACTAAAAGTGTACGAAACATAAAACAAAACTTTTCATCTTGTTCATTTTAGCCAAGATGGATCCCACTCAGCATTACTTCCCGCCATTTTGAAGTTAACGTTCCAACTCATGAGATTTCAGAAAGCAAGAAATGGCGACCAAAGTTTTGATTACTCACAAATAAAAGATGATTTTACAATGTTTTAGCATTTTTAAATGTAAATACATGGTAGCAGATGATAAATAGTGATAATTGCAGGTCAGTTTGGGTACGGTCTGTGTTGGGTGTGGTTTGTCACAGTAAGGTTGTGTGAAGGGTGTGGATTGTCCAGAAACCTTTGACCCTAGGGAACCTTATGACCAATTATGACCAAGGCATGAAGTAATCAATCTAATAACAATTCAAACATGACACTACGAATCAGTGATATTAAGAATCAGTGAGATACTCGTTCCCAACAACTACCAATAACAACTGATTATGGCTAAGCTGGAGAGAATCATTGTGGCCGCTGACAGTCTCATTATATTTCATTGGCGAAAACTGATCTCTTTCAGGTCAGCTCATACCTTGTGCGAGATCACACCCCAGACAACTTGTACCCATCAGACCAACCAGCACCCATTCCTCTGCTCTCACATCCCTGACCTAATTTGTGCTTGATATGTTTTCTATCGTTACCAATAGTCAACAATTAATGCAGTTAAGCTGGAGAGGATCAGATATTTAAACAGAGATTGGAAACAGCAGGTTTGCCACTAGGTGTCAGCACGGCGCACCATGCAACTCACACCTGCAACTGTTGTTGATCAGCGATAAATAGTTTTGCATTTATTACACAAATTCTTCCATTCTTAATGTCATTGATGTACGATTAACATAGATATGTGAAAAGTAAGTAGTTCTCGCAATAATTTCTTACAAAAAAGACATATTTTATATATTAATATTTCAATGGGAATAACTACGCTGTAGCGCCACTCCAATCGTTTTCGCGCCAAAAATAAGAGCTTCTCCCCGTCACTTCCGCTTTTTGAAATGGCAACGTCGTGTTGTGTATGCATATTTAAGCATTGTTAAATTAAGATTTTCTCCGATTTGTGCGTAATATACGCTTATTAGTTACAGGCGAACTACTGTTGACACGTCGTAGAATATTTCTGTGTGTATTATAAGCCGAAGATCTTAAATATATCAGGTGGTGTGTAAAGTAAGGATGTCGGACGTAGCGGATCCAGCGGATTTTGTTGAAGGATGAACGGACGTCCGGGGGAAACAAGTCTGGAACAAGTCTGGAACATCCAGTGTTACTATTTTTTCTAATTACTTTTCAACACTTTTCAACATGTATAAAGCGATGGGCGATGCAGAGTCGTTTTGGGGTCAAATGGTGGCATATCAACAAGACGGGAAACTTCTGTTCTGCAGTTTCACGGATTGACGGATTTAAGTATATTTAGACATTTCTAACAATAAAACAACGGAGAATATCGGACATCGGACAAATCCGGTGGTAGCGGATTATCCGTTCACAACGGAGATCCGTTCATAACATCCGTTGTTGTCGGACGTCCGTACTTTACACACCGGCAATATCACCGTTTGGGGAGTTTGTACCCAGACAGTATGAGCGAAGCTCAGTTACTTTTCATGCCGATAAAGTCAATCTTCTATTTCGGTTCAGTAATATCGATATGTATCGATATGTATCGAATATTGATAAATCATCGATACGTATCATATCGTATCGATGAAATCCAACGAACCGATGCCCTATTGTTGGCATTGTTGCTTAACAAATTCATTTTGTCAGGTACCTCTGCTCTGGTATTCTTTCTCAATGCTCTGGCGTTTGAACAAATCAAAATGCACATTATCAGTTCAGCCTTTTGCTATTGACTACATGTAATACCAAATTATATACTTACCAATTTTAGAACAAAGGTAACTATGACACGAGTAAAATAAAATATTTCACTCACCAATTTGCCGCCATGAACAGCCTTGACCTTTTGTTATAAATATCGCTTAAAACATTTTAATTGATTCTAAAGGGAAATAATTGTATTTTTTTATCATACATATATTATAAAATGAAAAATAATATTTTAGCTTAATATAAATAAGTATACATAAAGACCTATTTTAACTCGTACTGCTTAGCAAATGAATTTACATTTGTGCTAGGGGTCATAATTTTATAAATGCCTCGAAAAATGTGGCATTGAATTTTTTGATGTCAGAACAACAATCGTCACTCATACAACAGAGACACTTTCTATGGTAGGCGACTCACAAAAAACAAATTGTTTCGTTAAATGTTATCTCTGAAAACTATGAAATTAAGACGGAAACAATGACTCAATTCAAGGTGGGCGATAATATACGGATATTCTAATTCCCTACCTTGGTGCAACGTCACGGGTCACGTGACTTCCCTCGCGACCAGGGGCCTGGCTCGTTTTGCACCAAAACGGGAACACGACCGGGCGTACTGTCACCTGACAGGGCGTACTGTCACATGATCGGGAAAGCTAAGTCACATGATCGGGATCCCGATCCGCCCGCCCAGACTGGCATAGGGAGGATAGGGCGGCCCGGCGGGAGAATTTTGGATGCGCACGCAATGGCCCTAAAACAAAACGAATGCGAATAGTTTCCCCTATTCCGGAACCAGAATTATCGGGCGTACGGTATGCGCAAAACGTGCCAGGCCAGTGAGCCGCTGAAAACAAAGTGAACACACCTATTGCAACACGAGGTCGTCATTTTGAAAAGCATCAAAACAAAACATAAAGAATATCAGACGTAGCAGATTGATTTTAATTGCGTTTTAAATGATAAATAAAGGTATTTACCCAATATTATCACATATTATGCTTTGCAGGTCGAGAACAGAACATAACCATCCATTATTGAAAGCATGAAAACAAATATCGGATATGCGGACTACTGTCTGTTCGTTATTTCTTTGTGCTTATAAAGCCAATGATATTCATTATATCGCTTTTAATTATTATCGTTTATAGCACTCGATCGGCTGTAAATCGTCGTGATAATATTGGGTAAATACCTTTATTGATCATTTAAAACGCAATTAAAATCGATCCACGTGTGAAAGCATTTCTGTCAAAAATGGAAGACACGACTCAAAGTAGTAGAGACAATGACGAAATGCAAAACTGTGAACGCTGATAATTGGTAGATTACTAATTTTCACACCGCCGAAAGGGAATAGAATTGAATTGTGCGATATAATTAAATAATAATTTTTATTTTAATGGACATAGAAGTAAAACGTAAATACGATGTACGTGACGTCCTTGATCTTCAAAACAAACACGTGGTACAATATTTCTTTGTGTATTACAAGGCAAAGGTATTATAATTATATCGCTTTTATTTATTATCGTTTGTAGCACTAGATATGCCCTAAATCCCCGTGATAATATTGGGTAAATACCTTTATTTATCATTTAAAATGCAATTAAAAGCATTTCTGTCAAAACGGGAAGACATGACTCAAAGACGAAATGCCCTTGAAGATCAATACTGTGAACGCTGATAATTGCCATCAGTGAAATTCACACCACTGAGTGGGAAGAAATCAAAGACTGTATAGAATTGAATTGTGCGATATAATTAAATAATAATTTTCTGGGCATATTTGGAGAGAAACAGCTGAGAAATGTGTAGTACGTCTTGTCTGGTCAATGGTTGCTACACGTTTGTTTTCAGCGGCCAGTGGCTCGCACTGTGGTTGCCAAGCTGTAAAATCACGTGATGCACTGGGTGACCCGGATACTCCCGGTCGAGAATAGAATACAAGTGAAGTCGGCCCCCAAGTGAAGTCGGCCCCGCCGTGGGTAGGTGAACTCGGCCCCAAGAGAAGGCGGCCCCAGTCATCTACATCTATCTACATCTATAAGTTTACTCGGCAAAACCAATTGGCATCCCGCCGAGAGTGCAAGATTGCACTAAGGGGTGCAGCTGGTACACACCGGCTGCTTGTTGCCAGCCTTTATACTCTGGCAAGGGAGTTTCTGAAGGATGCCGAGCTACCTGTTTCCAATGTAGTTAAATGAGGGGGAAGGTTATTCCAGTCTGTCACTGTTCTTGGAAAGTAGCTGTATTTATAAGGGTCACAGCTTGTCGCCATTTCAATATAGCGGTTTCCATGGTTTTTCCTTGTAGGAGCTGATTTCATTTTGACATGATCTGGAAGTTTCAAAGCTATTTCACCATTTATAGCCTTGTACAATAAAACCAGCCTCTGGGTCCTTCTTCTCCCTGCTAGTGAATCCCATTTTAGGTCTTCCAGGATTTTTGTTACAGTGCCTGTTTCTCTCTTCCAGTTGCCAGCCACAAATCGAGCAGCTCGTCTTTGAACTGATTCTATGCGGTCTATGTCTTTTTTGAGGTAAGGGTCCCACACACTTGATGCATATTCTAAGTGAGGGCGCACAAGTGTATTGTAGGCAGCCTCTTTGATATTTCCTGGGCACATATTGAAATTTCTTCTTACAAATCCCAGTACTTGGTTTGCTTTGCAGACAATGTTGTTAATATGTTCATCCCATTTCATATCTGTTTGGAGCTCAATTCCAAGGTAGGGATGATGTTCAACATGTTGCAGGATGTGACCATTTAATGTATATTTTCTTGAATCAAGAGCTTGGCTTTTTTTCTTGCTGCTCAGGGTGTAACATTTCTGAGCATTGAAGTCCATTTGCCATTCACTTGACCATTCCTCCAGCATATTTAGGTCCTCTTGCAGTTTTACTGCATCGTCATCATCTTCAACTATTCTATATAGGAGGCTGTCATCAGCAAAGAGCCTTATGTTTGAATATTTTAGCTTCTTTCCAATGTCATTGATATAGAGTAGAAATAGTATTGGTCCAAGTACTGTACCCTGAGGCACTCCAGATTTAACATGGACGGGGTCAGATTCATCACCGTCAATAACCACCCTCTGTTCACGGTTTGTAAGCCAATTTTTTATCCATGAACCGACCTGTCCTGAGATTCCATAATGCTCAAGCTTGCGATTCAGTCGCTCGTGGCAGACTGTGTCAAAGGCTTTACTAAAATCGAGAATGAGCATGTCAACATTTTGGCCATCATTTCTTGCCTTGAGTATGTCCTGTAAGGTTGTGATTAACTGAGTTTCACACGAATGGCCTGTCCTGAATCCATGCTGAAAATTTACCAGGATATTGTAAAGTTCACAGTGATTCATCATATGTCTAACAATTATATGCTCCAAAATCTTACAGGGGACAGATGTCAAGGAAACTGGCCTGTAGTTAGCGGCACAACTTTTATCTCCTTTTTTAAAGACTGCAACTATATTTGCTGTGCGCCATGCTTTTGGAACTTCTCCTTTGTCGAGTGAGTCTTGGAATATTTTTTGGAGGATTGGAGCTATTTCATATGAGCATTCTTTCAAGACTCTTGTGGGTATTTGATCTGGGCCATTGGCTTTTTTGCAGTTTAGGTTAGAGAGCAATTTTTCCACACCAGCAACTGTGATGGTAATTGGTTCTATTTGCGGAGAAGTTGGATCACCTTTGTCAGGAATATTTTCCATGTTTTCAGTAGAAAAAACAGATTCGTACTGACGTGAAAGAACTTCTGCCTTGCCTTTACTGTCTTTCACCTCAATGCCATTTTCTGTTAGTGTTGGTACACCAACGGTATCTTTGCGCCTGGATCTAATATAGTTCCAGAACCTTTTTCCCATTGATGGTCTACTGAATTCAATGTCAGGTAAATCGAGTAGCCCAAGGACATATTCATTGTGGGCTTCTCTCAATTTATGTTTTATGTGTTTCCTAAGGTTTCTGAATTTTCTACGGTCAGAATCCTTTTTAGTTTTTTCAGCCATGTTGTATAGTCTTTGTTTCCTTCTAATTTGTCTCTTTATTTCCTTTGTCATCCATGGCACATCCCATCTACCAGTTATTTTCTTAATAGGAATGTGTTTATTGATGGACTCCATAAGCTTGGCTGTGAACTTATTGTTCAGAGTTTCAACTGGGAGATTTGAATCCTTGACTTCATCTTCAAAAAAGACATGCATGTCTTGTTTTATTGCATTCATGTCTCCATTTTTGTACAGCAATACGTTTCTTGGCTTTTTCTTGGCTAGTGTGGCTTTTGCATTGATTTCTGTTATCACTACATCATGGTCACTCATGCCTGGATGGACAGATACTTTATTTACTAGGCTAGGGTTTGTTGTACCGACCAAATCTAACCTATTACCTCCCCTGGTTGGGTGAGGATTTACTTGTGTGAGACAATGTTCATTGAAAGTATCAACCATTGCTGTATTTAGGTCGATCCCATATGCAGGGCTTGGCTTATAGGACATATTCTCCCATGTGATATCTGGTACATTGAAATCCCCTGTTAGTAATATATTAGGGGTATTTGTGTCAGACTGGGGAATCTTTCCAAGAGATGCATTTAGTTCATGGACGTTAGATATATTTCTGTCTGTTGGCCTATAGTAACATCCTATGAACAGTGGTTTTGTTCCAGTTATGTTCAGTTTTCTCCATACAATTTCACAGTCAGTTTTTAGACTCTCCTCCTTAGGGTCTGACAGCCACCTTTTATGTATACCAATCAGTACCCCACCACCACCCTTGCATCTGTCTTCTCTCCCTATATCATAATCAGGGTGGATGACACTGTCTGCAATAGTGTGGTCAATGTGGGATTCTGTTATGCATAATATATCAGGGTAATTATGCTCAGTTATTAGTTCCTGTAGCTCCAATTGCTTTTTGGTTGAGTTTAGGCCTCTACAGTTCACTGTCATAACTTTAAGCTTTTGAATTTTTTGCTTTTTTCTACCTTGCTTTGGTCTTGTGGTGTAGGTTTTCCCTACAGATTGATCTTCTGTTCTTGCACTTGTGACACTTTCATCACTTAGTGTTTCAAAGAGGTTACTTGTTTCAAATTCATTTTCAAAGAAAGCATCGGAAATATTAGGAAGGCGACATTTCCAGCATTCCCATGACAGCCATCTTTGTTTACTGAATAACTCATAATCTCTATTTGTGAGCCCATCACATTTAATGTGTACGTATGAGTCACATTCATCACACTGCATGGCTCTGTGATTGTTGGCAACTGGACGTTCACACACTCCACAGGGAAATTGAACAGGCCCTGGATGTGGGTGAACATCACCACATAATAGTAGCAGTGATATTAGGAAAAGTAGCACATAGATATTGCATTTTTTCTTTTGATTTGATTTATTCCAGTAGCAGAGATTTTGTTTTCTATATATGATACTGGCTTTGTGTATGGCAATGCTCAGTATTGGGTTTCTCTGTATCATATTTTGCTTCTGGATTGAGCCATTTTTCAGGAAGTATGCAGTACTTCCAGGTCTGTTGGAAGTAATGCAAGGATTTCCTGTGTGGGATATGCTTGCCACCCAAATGCAAACAAGAAAGCTCAAGATCAATTTTGTTTGATACTGATTCATTGTATTGATCTACTGTAGTAGAAATTAGTTTGATCTACCAAAGTAGAAGGATTGATCTACTGAAGTAGAAGGATTGATCTACCGAAGTAGAAGGATTGATCTACAAAAGTAGAGACTGACAATGTTTGTGTGGGGCAAGCCCAGTTGCCGAGGTGGTTCGGCTTGTCAGTTAAGATAATGTCCAGGTGGTTGGACAGTTTTTGTCTAGGTGATTAGACAAGGTTGCCTAGGTGATTAGGCACCTGATACAGCAAGGAGGTGATTCCAAGCTTGTATGAGAGAGGAGTTATGAAGTAAACACTCGCCACGAGTACAAAAAGATCTGTGTGACGAGCACCGCGCTTCGTGCAAAGCGAATCCAAAACCAGCCCTCGTTACAGATCAGATTTTACACTGCTAGTGTTCACAAAAGTCAGCTAAATAGCGCAGACTTGAGGCAGAGGTGTGCTAGAACAGGTGGGTGTGGATTATAACAGGTTTCAGATTCGTTAGAGCGCTGTAAATTGTCAGAAAAACCAACAAAATACGGAGCTAGATCAAAACACTGCCATCTTGTACCTCACGCATGCGCACCCCAGTCACTCTGTACCGGCTCAAAACTCATGAAATCTCCTTCGAGAAGCCTATTTGACCCTAAGGGCATTAACTAACCCTAGGGACCCTCGGTAGCCGTTAATTTTCTTCCGGTAACTTGATATTCTAGTCACCTAAATGTGGGGGCCGACTTCTCCTAGGGGCCGACTTCTCTCGGGGGCCGACTTCACTTAGGGGCCGACTTCACTTGTTACCTTCTAATATACATTGCAAGCAAACTTTCAGTTTTAGTTTCAACTCTTTACAGTTCAAAGGAACGTCTTGATTGACAGCGATCTGAATCTTCTTCTTCCATATACGAGCTGAACTTCATAGATTGAAGACTGTCGCAGAGCCAGAATGAAATAAATTTCATATATAACAAATGTTTTAAATATACTTGTGCCCGACCAGTTTTCCGTCGCCATGAATTACCACCGTCGGGCACCCGATTACAGCGGCCAAGCTGGAGAGGACCCTAGTAGTGAGTTGTAGCCGTTGGCAGTCACATTGTGCTTCATCAGCGGAAACTGGCCACCGACAAATAGACAAGACAATTGTAGAATAGTACTGCACACAATTGGCACCCATTGATTTTCCGTTTGTGAGGACGGCACATTTCCAGTTCCTCCGTCTTGTGCCCAAATTTCGCCTAGGTTATCAGAGGTCAGAGATCGGCATTCGCCACCATCTCCCACTGGCTCAATTGTGGACAAACGGCATAACCCGGGCTAACTTGCTGGACTCAATCATATGGAGCCAATGCTAACAATAACTGCCGATTACAGCAGCTAAGCTGGAGAGAGGTAGCTTTTAGCCACTGGCAGCCATGGTTGGTCTGTTTCATCAGCAGAAACTGACACTGACAAGTATGATTTGCCTAAAACTGTCACTGTCTGGACTTACAATATTTCTTTGAGAATTTATAACTGAATATAGAATTGGGAATGTTTTGGTCTCAGCACACATGAATTGAGCTCTGAGTGAGGTTTGAAAAATAGTATCTGGGTAATTTAATTGGATGAGCAGTTCACAGAAGAGCATGTACTCAATCTACATGTAGGAAAATAACTCTGTAACAACATGAAACTCAAGAAATCTCAGAGAAGGCCATTCTAAGGTCTCTAACCCTTTGTGGTAACTCAAACTCAGAAGTTTGCAGTCTTCCTGATAACCGCCGGATCGCCGGTCCAGACCGATATTTTTTGTCACGGTCCGGCATATTTTCTGTCGTAGTCGGACCTCATGTCCGACATGTATTTTTGTGAAAATTCTAACTTTTCTCAAAATTTATCCCTCGAGATGTTCGGCAGTCATTTTAAAAGTAACAATCCAGCTTAATCATATCAAAACCTCGAACATTCAGACCCAGAGTCAAAACAAACGCGAGCGAAAACATAAATACGAAGTGTCAGGGATCAATCATTGCGCAATACATTAATATTTTCAATGCAAATGAATAGCGTCCGATCATTTTCGCGCCAAAAATACGAGCCTGTCCCCGTCACTTCCGGTTTTCATAATGACGACCTCGTGTCTTATATGCGTATTTAAGCATTGGTAAACTCGCATTTTCTCTGACTTGTGCATACTTTAAACTTATTAAATGAAGGCGGACTATTGCCGACACGTATCAGAATATTTCTATGTGCAAAATAAAACAAAGATTTTAATTATATCGCCATTTGGGAAGCTTGTACCTGGCTTGTTTACTTTTCACAATGATATTCTTTCTTTTTTTTTACGGTCCGGTAAAAATGCTTTCGGTCCGGCGAAAATGTCAACTTTGTCAGACCGAATGTCCGTTGAAGGTCTGATGACTATCGGGAAGACTGAGTTTGATAATTATATTTTTTCATTAATGTGGATGGAGAGACTTCGGAAATGACCTGATCTTGTCATAATTTTGACACTGTTTAATGGGTCTTTTGTCTGTGCTGGGCCCTGTGACGTCAGCATAATTGACTGTTCCTTTGGAGATAAACAATCATGTGCTTTATGTACGACAGAGTCAAACAGACTATAGATATGACAATAATATTTGTAACAATTATTCGCTGAAAATTATTTGTTTTCTCCTGAATTGTTAGTGGCAAGGTTAGCTGTAGACTTGGTGAAGTATCTTTGTATAATTTTGAAAAAAGCTTTGACTGAATTCAGAATTTTCAATCTGTGCTAATTTGCTATCACTTTTTAATGTCTATTTGACAAAATAAATATTTGTCACAGAAAATTTAACTGAAATATATCTTTTTGACCTTAGTTACCTTAAAACTCAAAACATCACTCTGTTACTACTCTGGTACTACTCTGTTACTACTCTGGTACCACTCTGGTACCACTCTGGTACCACTCTGGTACCACTCTGGTACCACTCTGGTACTACTCTGGTAGACCTGCTACTCTGGTACTACTCTGGTACTACTCTGGTATTATATTGAATGATTTGTTATACTATAAGGTGGGAACTCGATATGTATTTTTATGAGTTTTGTAAATATTGTCTTGTTATATAAATGCCTTGTTTTTTATTTATATTTGCAGATCTATGTGAAATACAGTGACAAGGACATTTAAACCTGCTGTAACTGGTCAGATATATATTTGCAATTCTTCAAATTGTTTAAAAAAAGTAAAGTCTAAATATATAAGGTTTTTTGCAAAGGAATATGAAAAGGGTATGAAATTAAGAACAACACCAAAAAAGAGAAACTTGAGATAAACTCAGAAATTAAAGGAAAAATGAAGAAAAAGAAGCAGAAACATGTGGAAGATGAAATCTTCTCTGCTGTTGAAGGTCAGAATTATGAGACATGTTCTCAAGGTGAAGACAATAACAACTTTGAAGAGAGCAGACATAAGAAGAAGAAAAAGAAACACAAATCAAAGGAGAAATTAGAAGGAAGCACAAGAAATGTTAGTTTTGATCCAAATGTGACAAACAAAAACATGGAGGACATCAACTTGAAAAAGAAACATAAATCTAAAGATGCTTCAAAAGAAACAAATAATGTAAATGAAGTGCAGTTCGAAGAAGGTCAAAGTTGTGTGATAGCAAAAGTGAAAAAACATAAAGAGAAAAGAAATTATGATCATATAGACACAGATACTAGAGGAAATACAGACCAACATTACCCAAATAAAGTTGATGAAATGCAAAAACAGTATAAAGTGAAAACCAAAGGTGATAGAGAAGAAGGTATTTTAGATGATACTGAAAATGAAACTTTGACAGCCAGAAAAAAACATAAGAACAAAAAGAAAAAGAAAGAACATGATTTGTTAGAATCAGACACTGCTGAATGTGGAATAGATCTGCAAGAAACAAGTCCTCAGAAAGAAGAAAATGTAAAATTCCGAAGACACAGCAAAGAGAAAAAGAAAAGAAAATATTTTGGATCTGAGGAAAGTGGGGATATAGAAAGAAAGAGTTTTGACTCTGGGGATATAGAAGAAAATGTGGATGTGAACAATCTTGGTAAAAGTAAGAAGAAGAAGAAGAAGAAGAAGAAGAGGAAACATGATATTGACCCAGAAAGTGTTGGAGATATAGAAGAGATAGTTGTCCATAAAGAGGATTTTGTCAAATGCAGAAAACAAGACAAACAGAAAAAGAAAAGAAAACATATTGAGTCCCAAGAAAGTGAGGTAGAACAATATACTCTTCCAGAAGAATACCATAAGAAGAAACATAAAAAGCACAAAAAGATAAAAGTTGATGTGAGTGACACTAAAAGTAACATAAATGTGAAAGAAATGGGTCAAGTAGATAACATTCAGGAAGAAAAAGGGTTGCTCAAAACAGACAAAAAGAAAAGACAACATGGTTTGGACAACAGTAGCCCAAATTCTGAGCAAAGGGATATCATTTCAATTGATCTGGGAGATGATCAGGAACTGCCAAGAAAGAGAAAAAAGAAACATAAAAACAAAGACAAAGAAAATCAGGTACAAGAAAGTGAGGTAGAACAATATACTCTTCCAGAAGAATACCACAAGAAGAAACATAAAAAGCACAAAAAGATAAAAGTTGATGAGAGTGACACTAAAAGTAACATAGATGTGAAACAAATGGGTCAAGTAGATAGCATTCAGGAAGAAAACGGGTTGCTCAAAACACACAAAAGGAAAAGACAACATGGTTTGGACAACAGTAGCCCAAATTCTGAGCAAAGGGATATCATTTCAATTGATCTGGGAGATGATCAGGAACTGCCAAGAAAGAGAAAAAAGAAACATAAAAACAAAGACAAAGAAAGATACAAGGTACAAGATTCTTCAATGGAAAAGAAATCTGCAAATTTGGAATGCATGTCTTTGGAGCACAACCCAGTGAATGGGAGTGGAAACACAAGTGATGATCTAGCAGACACAATGAGACTATTAAGAGACAAATATGGTGTTGAAGATGATGAGATGGACCCAGACTTCCTAACAGATCTTTTGGACTTTAAAGAACAAAATGACGCGACAGCAGGTGATGATACAAGAGATGGGGAAGACCAAATGAGGTAAACTTACTCTTGGTAATGTTTGTTAGGCATATTGTATCAGCATGAGGAGCCTTATTGTAATCATTAAAATAAAAAGCAAAAAATTAAAATAAAAACAAAGGGTTGTAGACATTACAACTGATAAAATGACTACCATTCAGTATGCTGTAAAGGGAATACAATAATATTTTGGCAGTAAAGGTACTTACCGAAAAAGAAAACTACTGCTTTTTAGAAGAATAGAAAGAGAGTTATGGATGTGAAAAACTGGCATGTCATGAAATGACAAGCAACATTTTTTACTGTTTGAAGCCAAGTTTGCATATGGCTTGACAGGTAAACTAATTTTAATTGAATCAGTGAACTATTTATACATTTACTTGTTAAAAGCATGATTTGTATTTGTCCTAATGATACATATTTTTAGGTTTGTCAAAAGGTGGCAGCATTGCCCATTCGAGCAGTCAGAATTACCAACTATTGATAATAATTGGCCATGCTGCCACCTGGTGTTAAAATCTGCCATGCATGGGTGAACTTCGCTAATTTTCATTATCAGCAACCGTGTCTCAAAATCTAACCCAGTATACATGCATTGCACATGACACAAAAACAACTGGTGGTTCACAAAACTTGAAACTCCAGCAGTGAGAATTAAAAATAATAATTTATAAAGGATAGAATGAACTTGATAGCCTCCAGAATCAGTGAGGGGGTGAACTAATTTTAAATTGCAATGCTCAAAGAATCAGTGAACTATTTACACATTTACTTGTTAAAAGCATGATTTGTATTTGTCCTAATGATACATTTTTTTAGGTTTTTGCACAATGAGAACCAAACTTTCAAAGCGATGGAGCAACAACCTTGGAGTCATGAGGGATATGAGAATCGTGTAGAAACTGGCACTCCACAAGAGTCTATAAATCAAATGGAATCAGAGAATGAGAGTATATCAGAGGTTGGTGATCAGCCAGGAAATGCCACCAAACAGAAAAGTGCATCAGACAGTGTCATGAAATTATTACAAGAAAAATATGGTGCAGAAGATGATGATTTAGATCCAGATTTGTTGACAGACCTTCTGGATATTGATTCCCCCCCAGAAGAAAGTGATAGTGAAGAAAGTGAAGATGACATTACTGCATTATATTCATCAGAGAGGCCTAATATGAATTACCCCAAATCAGAGAAATGGATCACAAAGCAAAGTTTATTCCAGAAGTAAGTTGCTTCTTTTATCATCAGCATATTATGTCAAATATATTTCCAACATATTAGATAGATCGTCAGCCAAGCTCTTGCATTAAGAGTGGGTGTGTCTGTCCTGAAAACCGTTACAATGACATTGCCACCAAACTTCTGCATTGTAAAGTTATCAGTAACAGGAGATTGTGTGTGACGATTGTAAACAGTGTGCAGCAACAAATATCCTGATCAAAATGCACAATATGATGCCAAATATATGGCATTAAAAAATCTGATTTGTGATGTAAGATGTGCCGATGATATTTAAAAGGTAGTAAGTTTGCATAATATTTAGTGAAGGACTATAACATTGCAAAAATCGCTTCTTTCCCAAGTGGCATGCAATTTTAGTATCTTTCTGACCATTTGATATTGAAACTTGCTTACTCTCTACTCCCTGTCACTGTATTATTGCTGTCACTGTATTATTGCTGTCACTGTATTGTTGCATATTTTAGATATATGCCCATTGGAAAGAATGGGGCCAAAAAAGTAAATTCTTATGTTACTCTTCTCTTCAAATCCTTCATGACCCATGAGTCAGTGCTAATGTCAAGCCCCACACATTTACCACAATCCAAGGGCAAGCACAGCTGGGAGGGCTGTTTAATTTATCAAATACACAAATATAAGAATTTGATTGCCTTCACCTTTCATGATAGTATTATTCAATTTAATATAAATCTTTAAAAAAATCTTATGATGGACCAGAAAATAAACGAGAAAAAAAAACAACTTTACATTGAATGTGTCCTGGTTATTTTTCTTGAAAATAATTATAATCTTTACCCATTCATTTGATATGAGCAGTCTTAAGAATTAAGCTTGTTTGGTACCATTCAGTAAAGATTTATATTCAGATTGTTATTCATGATTCTCATTTTCTTTCATGTCAAGCACTGGGAAAGTTAGTCTGGCAGCATATGGGTTAGAGCCAGTTGATGACGAGACACTCAAGATTTGTGCCAAATTGCAGCCCTTCAATTCTCTGTCTTGTAAACGAAAAATTGATGATGTCTGTATTCATGTTGAGAACTTTGCAAAATTGGGTAAGTTACTGTATTATAGTTATGGCACTCTTTAGTCTCTATTGTTCCTATTGTGACCTACATTTGAACCAGTGCTACAACTAACCTCTGACTTTGCTTCTGCTGGTATTGAGTGTTGTTAGAAAATGCATTTAAGTATCAGCTCACACTCCATGGAAACTTAATGTACAATGAAGCCACTAACAAAATGACAATGTGTGTGGTGTTATACAAGGCACACAGTAGATTATGTTGGTGTATGTATTGAGGCCACTGGCATGGTGATGGGCAGGGGTCTTGATATTAAACTGGGTCTTTGAATTCGATCAGAGAGTAGAGTGTAAGTGCACTTAACTGCCTGCAGCACAGAGGAAAATACCTACATCATTAGGTCAGACATTAACCAGTGCTATGTATATAGTATTAAGGAATCTGCTTTTAGCAATGTATACAATTATTGTTGACACCACAGATTATTACAGTACCAATTGTGACATTTGTCACAAGGTATCTAGTTTACCAAGATAAAGCCCAGACTTCACTCACAGCTCAATCAATGCTATGTACAACTGGTGGCCTCCCAGTCCCAGGAAATAAATGTATGAGAAGCCACAACACATGATAAGCACTATCAAGCCAGCTTCAATCCTATCGATGAATAGCTAAACAAAACATTGACTTAACTCTACCTGTACTCCTGTGCATATAGCAAAGCCAGATGAGAAAGAATGTCATAAACTGCCAAACCAAACATTGTTGCACTCCGATTTTTGTTTTGTCAGTTCTATTTTTTGCTCCAAAAGATTTTTTTTTTTAAATTTTGCTCAAAGTTACTCGAGTGTGCTTGTTCCACTGTTGAGAAAGATCAAAAACTGTTAATTGTGAAACATGCCCTCTTATTTTAAAGTGGAGAATTTGCCATTTTCATAAAAAAAAAACAAATGAGGTTGGCAGAGTGGAAGGTGTCAGAAGTTACCCGGATACTATTGATAATTGTAATTGTAAAAACTCCTATCTTTAACAGGCCTTGTAAAAAGACATGCATCATGGACTCCAGAAGAAGATAAAAGACTTCAGTACAATTGGGATAAATTCTTTGAGGTTTGTACATTTATACATACTTGCTATACTCTCTCAGAAAATTATTATTTAGCACACAGATGAGCAGTGCCATTTCACAGAAATTAATTTGTCAAACTGATCAGTTTATATCATGAGAACCTGAGAACTGAATTTCAAATATGACTGTATTGCCTGAGTCAGTTTAAGTCTATTTATAGCTATGCTACTCTCCTTTGCATCGGGCTCAGTATGTAACACCCTCTCCGCTTATGTGATGGGATATGTTCAAATATATCTGTTCCATTAGCCCCACCCCTTGTATGTATCCAACTGCACGTGCACGGTGCGATGATGTAATTACAGCCTTTCAGTAGGACAGCACGTGCACGATACAATGACGTAACTCGAATCTCTTGCTAATTAATATTCATGAGCGCCCAAATAGTACGACATTTGGTCGCGTCGGCGCTAGGCCTATATTGAAGGGGCCTAGTAAAGCTGGATATAGCTATGCTGGCTATGTCAGCATATTATGCCAGCATAACTTCTGCAGTGATGGAGGAGGGATTTTTGTCATTCTGTCTATCAACTTTCTCCTCTGAAACTACTGGTCGGAGTTCTTAGCAATTAAGTACAAAAGATGTTGTATTTTCATGGGATTAATTCTATCTTTTTTCCATTAGGCTCAGATTTTTGTCCATTCTGTTATGATTTTTCCAAAAGCTACCACTGAGTTGTCAAGGAGGCTACCATTTTGAATAACATTAGAAATATGAGTTGGGGCCAAATTCAATATGTAACATGATTGGTCAAAATTACCATGTGCTCAAGTCTGCACTGTGAAAGGTTTTTAATAATCATTTATGAAGCAATTTCCAGAAAATGTTCCCAAACAGTACAAAAAATGATCAGCATGTTTAACTCAATAGGCTTCGGTATAGATTTCCCCAGTTATTTATCAGGAAATTTGAATAGGAGAAATTCATTTTGGCAAATAGGTCAATGTTTAGGGAAAATGCGCAATATTATATGAATTCGAATTTATGACCTCTGTTCTTGTTGCAATGACCTTAATTCTGATAAAATTGTCCAGGACATTTTTAATTAAACTCTCAAAAATGGGTACTTCACATTTGGTGCGTAAGATAATCATAATGGGTGGATGTGCAATGCTACTATAATTTGATTGTTACTTCTGATCTGGAAAAAAATCTCTTGAGCGATTTTTTAGCAGCTGTAAAATAGAATAACCTAAAGAGGCATGTGGCAATGTCATTTTACCTTTTTACCCCTCGGCAAACTTTGCTGAAAGGGTATTGCTGGAGTCTGTGTGTCTGGACATCTGAACAACCAGATGTATGTTCCTTTTTGTTGATGCATCTTATTAATGTTTTGAAAGGTTTTGCTTCTCAGTGACCGTGACCATCTTTTTAAGGTCTTGTGGCCTGATCTCTGAAAATTTGTGAACACAATAAGTACTGACCAAGAAAGAATTACCAAACTTAAAGCGTGGATACATCTCATCAGTGTCTTGAATCACTGGGCTTTTCTCATTGCCTTTATTTTGCGGCAATCCTTTAGATTTTTTGTTATGATGTGCCACATTTTAAAGATATTAGATGTACTACATTTTAAGAAATTGGACGTGATGAATGAAATTTGAAAATTATGATTTTATTTGTAATATTCCAAACTTGGGGATCATCTTGAATTTTGGAAGAAAAAAATAATGCACCTTATTTAAAGGGATTAGTAAGGGGAATTGCAATGAACATTCTCAACATTTACATGGCCATCTTGAATTTTAGTGAAACCCTATGATGTACATGTACATCTAATTCATTAGAAAGGTATTTACCAGGTATATGGAAAATATGACCATTGTGATATTACCTGGTACATTCCAAATGTGTTGGTGTATACTTAGGGGCCTGTGGTTGACCGATATTTTTTTCTTTGCCCTTAACTGACTTTCAACATTTTGTACTCTGGAGCTGTTGATAAAAGACAGTTCATATTTTGTATGAACAAACACAGAATGACCCGTAATGATATCCGATGGGCTTTTTAAAGCTTTGCTGTGCAATACTTTTATGTGGTAGAAGAACAATGTCAGTGATTATATTTATATATTTACAGGAAAATCCATTTGATGAACCAAGATATTTTCTCTCTCACAGGAAGGATACAGAAAAAGAACTCCGTGTAGGAATAACAACAATCCAAAAGGAAACAAATTTCTGGCGCAGACTAGGTGGGATACTTAAGATTTCTTTAAAGCAAGTAAAAGGTTTCTAAAGTTTGATGAAAACCAATAACTAAATGATAGATCACAGTGAAGTTTCAATTGGTACAAGGATCAATATTATTGAAAGCAATATCCTTTGATTAAAGCGATTTTATTGACCATTTTACGAGGTTTGTTCACCCTATACTTTAACAGGGCATGGTCTGAAGAGAACCACAAGACAGGTTTACTACAGAGCAAGACTTCTTCTCCTTCAAGGGCAGGATCTAGCACCGAAACAGTAGGTGCACAGTTTACATCATAAATAAGTTCCTGGAGGCACTAAAGACCTTTTTTCTGGTGACAGTGTTTAATATATTTGTCTTTCAATCCATGTGCCAGATGTAATGTTATGTCACAACAAAGTAGTGACATTGGTAATGAATTGAAATACAAGTGTCTAGATGTAATTGGTAATTTAAAATGGCATTAAAAGTAAACCTGCCACAGATAATATAATGATTGGTATTTTCATAAAGGAAATGTGAAAGAGATATCCAAACGAGATAAAGAAAATAACATGGCCCCTTGCCATGTCCAAGGAGACAGTTTATGGCTTGTTTTATGACTTGACTATGACCTGAACCAATCTGTCCTGCCATTTATATTTAAAGGCATTATACACTAATATTGAAAAAATGTATAAAAAACACAAAAATGACTAATATGAATAGATATTTCTCTTTCATACCTCTTTCCTTTTTTTATTGATTCATCCTAATGTGAGTCTGTAAAACTGACTTGAACAGAGCAATGAATAACATCTCCCTTTTAAAACTGATCTCCATGTTTGGCTCTATCCTCTGGTGAAGCATCCTCATAGAGGCACTGAAAGGTAAACTGACACCATGGCTGTTTGACATTGTTTTTTGACATCATCAAAGTCATTGTCATTTGAATAGTGCCAGAATGACATCAAACAGTGCAAGTATCTATCCACACAAAACAAAGAAGCAGTCCATTGATGTGTTCGTCATTACTTGTAATGATGCAAATTATATCATAACTACCGTATTTACTCGTATATAAGTCGAGGTTTTTTTCCAAAAACTCTTAGTTAATGTTTAGGGGGTCGACTTATACACGAGAGCAGTCTTATACTCGAGTATTTACGGTAAAACGTAAATACGGTAAAACGTAAATACGATGTTCATATTTTCGAAATAACGAATATCAGACGTAGCAGATTGATTTTAATTGCGTTTTAAATGATAAATAAAGGTATTTACCCAATATTATTGGTCTATTATTTCAAAACGCTTTGTTTTGACTTTGTTCTCACTCATTCCAATTATCAGCGTTCAGTTTTGCGTTTCGTCATTGTCTCCACTGCTTTGAGTCGTGTCTTCCCTTTTTGATTGCGTTTTAAATGATAAATAAAGGTATTTACCCAATATTATCACAAATTGTTCGAGAACAGAACAAAACCATCAATCCATTTAAAACGCAATTAAAATCGATCCACGTGTGAAAGCATTTCTGTCCAAGCGGGAAGACACAACTAAAAGCAGTGGAGACAATGACGAAACGCAAAAACTGTGAACGCTGATAATTGGAATCAGTGAGAACAAAGTCGAAACAAAGCGTTAATTGCATTTCAAATGATCTGATAAATAAAGGTATTTACCCAATATTATCACAAATTATGCATTTCGTCATTGTTTCTACTGCTTTGTGTCGTGTCTTCCCGCTTGGACAGAAATTCGATGTGCGGAACACGGTAAATTTGATGTGCGGCAACACGAAGAGAAGCCAGGGATCCATCGTTGCGCAATATATTAATTTTTTCAATGCGAGTTGATACACTCCATTTGTTTTCGCGCCAAAAATAAGAGCTTGTCCCCGTCACTCCCGCTTTTTAAAATGACGACCTCGTATTGCGTAATGCATTTAAATGGATGAATGGTTTTGTTCTGTTCTCGACCTGCAAGGCATATTTTGTGTTAATGTTGGGTATATACTTTTATTTATCATTTAAAACGCAATTAAAATCGATCCACGTGTGAAGGCATTTGTCAAGAAGGGAAGACACGACTCAACGCAACACGTGGTCGCAATTTTGAAAGGCGGAAGTGACGGGAAGAGGCTCTTGTTTTTAGCGCGAAAACGATTGTTAATATATTGCGCAATAATGTTCTGTTCTCGACCTGCAAAACGTAATTTGTGATAATATTGGGTAAATACCTTTATATATCATTTAAAACATATTATTTCGAAATGCTTTGATTTGACTTTGTTCTCACTGATTTCAATTATCAGCGTTCACAGTTTTGCATTTCGTCTTTGTTTCCACTGCTTTGAGTCGTGTCTTCCCTGTTGACAGAAATGCTTTCACACGTGGATCTATTTTAATTGCGTTTTAAATGATAAATAAAGGTATAGACATAATATTATCACAAATTCGCTTTGCAGGTCAAGAACAGAACAAAACCATCCATTCATTTAACATGCATTACGCAATACTAGCGTGAAAGCAAATATCGGACAGGCGGACTACTGTCTACACGTGGTAGAATATTTCTTTGTGTATTAACACGCTTTGTTGCTAAGATCGATATAAACAATAATAATTAAAAGCGATATAATGAATATCATTGGCTTTATAATACACAAAGAAATATTCTACCACGTGTTAGTTTTGACGCTAAGGTCAAGGACGTCACGTACATCGTATTACGTTCTACATCGTGGAGAAATTCTTGCGAAAAATAATTTGTGATAATATTGGGTAAATACCTTCATATATCATTTAAAACATATTATTTCAAAATGCATTGTTTTGACTTTGTTTTCACTGATTTCAATTATCAGCGTTCACAGTTTTGCATCTCGTCATTGTTTCCACTGCTTTGAGTCTTGTCTTCCCTTGTTGACAGAAATGCTTTCACACGTGGATCGATTTTAATTGCGTTTTAAATGGATTGCTGGTTTTGTTCTGTTCTCGAACAATTTGTGATAATATTGGGTAAATACCTTTATTTATCATTTAAAACGCAATCAAAATCGATCCGCTCTGATATCCGTTATTTCGAAAATAAGAACATCGTATTTACGTTTTACCGTATTTACTCGTGTATAAGACGGCTAATATCTTATATTTTAAGCATATTTACGTTTCACTTTTAAAATGACCGCCAAGCTTCAGCTGAAGCTTGAATGGTAGCAGAGCCGATATGTCAAAAAAAACCAACTCGACTTATATTCGGAAATTGTTTTTTTTCAAGAAAAATAACCTCAATTTTGGGGGGTCGACTTATACACGAGTCGACTTATACACGAGTAAATACGGTAATATACTCCACCAGAGAGACCCAAAACAAAGGCCTCTCATTACTGCAGGGTCGCAATTCTCATCATCTTCTCAAATGGGGAATCCCTCCTAAAGATATCACCGTTTCCACATACCTGACAGGTCTTCAAAATAAGTAGGCATTTATTCCTCGCTGTTCAACTTGTATTCCTCGACCAATATGAAAAGTCATCATGCATAACACTATCTTCTCTGCAAACAAGACAGGCATTCCCTAAATCTTCATACTTTGCTGTCTATGTTTTTACAGATCAACTTGTTTACACAATGGAACATTTTTGCTATTGCTAATTGCTATCTAAAATATATTAAATATTCAAATGTATAACGTAGATCTATAGCATTCATTTTAACATAATTATAGACATTATACAATATTACAGTAGTGAGAATTGCCAACCTATGAAAATACGGTAATGCTATCAAGCATGTGTCAAAGAACATGTCTTGGATGATGTCAGAATGCTTTGTCAAGATTAAACTTTGACTGTTACCATGCCTTATGAATCTTTTTTATGCTGTGAGGGTCCATACAGGACCTTTCTTGAGGGAGGGGCTGTAACTCAGTCAAGATAGAACTCCAGTATTAGACAATATCAATCAAGGAAAGTACATGTTGAGTATTTTTGTTAAAATACTTACTCTTGAGTGTGTTCTTTTCTGGAGGTATATTAGTTGTACTCTCTGTTTAAAGCTGGCACATGGAAGAGGGCCAAACCATTGAGAGAATGTTTGATGAGGAGGGGAAGAGTATATCAGAAATAGCCGAATATACAAAGAGGAGTTTTGATGCTGTAAAGTATTACATATTGAAATACAAAAGCCTACAAGCACGTACTTCTGTCAGACATGAAGGTATTTGCATTTTCCCTTAATTTATTCAGTTTTTGTTCTGTGCAGATAAACTAATGTAACTTTGCACTGTAATAAAGGATAAGAAAATCATTGTTGTCCCATTTTGCTTAAATGAATTAATTGTGAACCACCTTATCAAAAAACCTATTCATTGATAATTATGTCTTGATAAGTTTGCATCGATCTAGTTATATATTGCTACAGGGCAATGGACAGAGCAAGAAGATAATCGACTGATAGATGCATTAAAGAAACTCTCTGGTCGCACATATGTACGGGGGCTGCAGCATGGTATTCCATGGGAAAAAGTTTCTAAATTGGTTGGTACGCGGCTTCCTGTACAATGCCATCGGAGGTGGAACACTAATCTCTGTACGACGGTTCAACCTGGACTTTATTATCGCCTCAGACTAGAAAAAAGGATTAAGTTCATAGAAGTGTAAGTCTTGTAAATTGAATATTTGTCGGAAGTTTTCCACACTGAGCTTACTCATTACCAGTACATCACTGTGAAAATATTTCTTGAGGTTTAGATCTTGATAAGACAGTTAACAATAAGATATACAGACGTTTGTAAATGGTCAATATTTTTAATTTTTAGATTGACAAGTATGCACATTAAAGAGTGGCAAGAAATAAGACAGCTAACAGTAAAACTTTTGAAAATGGTTATTTTTTTATCTTTAGATTAACAAGTATGGACATAAAGGAATGGCAAGAAATTGATTGGAAAAAAGTGAGAAAATCTTTGGAACCTGAGTGAGTATATAGCATATTGAAAATCCATACTTTGATAGTTGTCAAGATCCACATCAAGAAAAGCACGGAGTACCTTCTATGTTCATGTAAATGGTCACTTGATATCTAGATTATGGCATCTCATCTATATGAAACCTCTGCATTTACTTGACAATGTGTAATTTTTATATTTCCGACTATTTTGTTTTTTAGCTCTCCGACGGTTAACTACTTGCAGCATATGTTGATGTACTTGAGAGGTCCACATAGACGTGAATCCAACCTTAAAAGTAAGTTGCTATTCTTCCATTCTTTGCCTTCCAGCATTGCTGACAGTGTGTTCATTCGGTATAAAAAATCCCCAAAAATAAAATATCTTTGAAAAACTCAATATTCCAGTGAAATATTACCACATCTGGATAGTTTGATAACTAAACCATAACTTGATAATTTGAAGAAGGTATAAACTTTGATTTATTGTTTGGTAGACTTTGTCACTGTTACAATAATAGGAAAATGTGTTTTTTCCTCTCAACAAATTTGCGAAACGGGTATTTTTGGAGCCTGCATCTTTCTGGAGTCTTGATGTCTGGGTATCCGGGTGTTTCCCTCTCTTTTTTTACCCTCAGCCCCTGATGTAATCAGGCTGAGGGTATTGCAGTACTCCTGGCGTGGGTATGTATGTATGTATGTATGTATGTATGTCTGTATGTATGTATGTCTGTAGCGAACATCCTTGTCATCGCGATAACTCAAGAACAAATGATGGCAGCTTCATGAAACTTGACACACATATGCATCTGGTGAAAACCTCGGACGAGTTCGATGGACGGCGACCTTGACCTATTTTTCAAGGTCACAGGGACAATTATGTGAAATCCCAAGAATCACAATAACTCAAGAACGAATAATGGTAGCTTTATTAGATTTGACACACATAAGTATCTGGTGAAGACCTCAGAATTTTCCCTATGAAACATGACCTTCACCTACTTTTCAAGGTCACAGGGACAATTATGTAAAATCATCTTGTCATCGCGATAACTCGAGAACAAATGATGGCAGCTTCATGAAACTTGATACACAAAAGCATCTGGTGAAAACCTCGAATGAGTTTGATGGATGGCGACCTTGACCTATTTTTCAAGGTCACGGACAATTATGTGAAATCCCAAGAATCGCAATAACTCAAGAACGAATGATGGCAGCTTTATGAGATTTGACACACACAAGCATCTGGTGAAGACCTCAGAATTTTTTCTTTGAAACATGACCTTTACCTACTTTTTAAGGTCACAGGGATAATTATGTGAAATCATCCTTGTCATCGTGATAACTCAAGAACAAATGATGGCAGCTTCATGAAACTTTACACGCATAAGCATCTGGTGAAAACCTCGGACTAGTTCGGTGGACGGCGACCTTGACCTATTTTTCAAGGTCACAGGGACAATTATGTGAAATCCCAAGAATCGCAATAACTCAAGAACGAATGATGGCAGCTTTATGAGATTTGACACACACAAGCATCTGGTGAAGACCTCAGACACCTCTTGATGGAACATGACCTTCACCTGATTTCAAGGTCACAGGGACAATTATGTGAAATCATCCTTGTCATCGTGATAACTTAAGAACAAATGATGGCAGCTTCATGAAACTTTACACGCATAAGCATCTGGTGAAAACCTGGGACTAGTTCGGTGGACAGTGACCTTGACCTATTTTTCAAGGTCACAGGGACAATTACGTGAAATCCCAAGAATCGCAATAACTCAAGAACGAATGATGGCAGCTTTATGAGATTTGACACACACAAGCATCTGGTGAAGACCTCAGAATTTTTTCTTTGAAACATGACCTTCACCTACTTTTCAAGGTCACAGGGATAATTATGTGAAATCATCCTTGTCATTGTGATAACTCAAGAACAAATGATGGCAGCTTCATGAAACTTTACACGCATAAGCATCTGGTGAAAACCTCGGACTAGTTCGGTGGACGGCGACCTTGACCTATTTTTCAAGGTCACAGGGACAATTATGTGAAATCCCAAGAATCGCAATAACTCAAGAACGAATGATGGCAGCTTTATGAGATTTGACACACACAAGCATCTGGTGAAAACCTCAGACTTCTCTTGATGGAACATGACCTTCACCTGATTTCAAGGTCACAGGGACAATTATGTGAAATCATCCTTGTCATCGTGATAACTTAAGAACAAATGATGGCAGCTTCATGAAAATTGACACACATAAGAATCTGGGAAGACTCCAGATGAGTTCGATGGACGGTGACCTTAACCTGCTTTTCAAGGTCACAGGCCCATATCAATAATTCTAGAGTAAATGATGACAGTTTCATGATACTTGACACACCTAAGCTATCAAAGGAAGTAGATTTTATGGGTTTTTTACCCCTGCATCAATTTGCCTTGGTGCAGTGACGTTTTGTTCACAAATATTGTGTGGAGCGAATGTTGTGCAATGAGTTACCAGGGCTGAGGGTTGATGCATCTCTGATGCCTATGTTTATAACACAACATTTGACTTAAAGAGGGGGGTCCAGTACCCCTGAAAAGCCGTACGGTCAGTTAACCCCACCCCAGATTTTGCCCCAGCTGCTGATTGGTGCTGCTCCACACAACACAGCTACCTCACAAGTTGACCGTTGGTCAAACTGTCCACTCACAGCCCACTGGATGCTGCTGGTGGCCGGGCAGGTTGTTTGTAAACATAGGCAAGAAAGGGATTGTATCACACCACCCTGCATTAACCCCGCTGACTATCTCAGTGACAGTCCTCCTCCTTGGTCTCATAAAGAGAGGGGGAAGAGAATAAAAACAGAAAAGGTGAACCTTGTAATTTAAAGTGTGCATATGTCATTATTTACATGTTTATCAATCAAAAACTTTCGGACCATTCAGAAAACATAAATTAAGCACTGAAAAGTTTATCTGAGGAGGACCAGGAAATCAGATTCTTATCTTTACACAAGTTATATAACGAGTCTCTGAAGTTGACCGCTCCCCACCCAGCTGCAGCAACATCTAGCCCATGGGAGGTATGGGGTAAAACCGCAAATATGTTATAACATGCTGGACACATGCACTCAGCCATGTGCTTGGTATTTATAAACAAACCTAAACCCACATCTCACACACAGTGTCACCTGTCAATCAAATTCAAAATAATTTAAATCTCAGAACACTTTTATTGTTTAAAAGAGCTTTGATATCAAACATTTAGATTTCAGATTAAAATATGTTGTAGCCCTTGTGTTCATGCAGCATTGTACCAAGTATCACACATTTCTATTAGAAAGTAACAAATATATTAGAATGTATTCAATTTATACTGGCTGAGCTCTGGGTGTTTTGATGGTCAAGACCTGTTTAATAGGCTCCGCCCCCTTCCTTTTATACTTGAACCCCCTCCTTTAAGAACAGAAATTGTGTGGTTCTTGAAATTTAAACCATGGATGCATCCTTTATGTACATTTTATAGTCATGTGACCTAATCAATGAAAATTGTGTGAACACGATAAGTTGATAACAAATTAAAAGTATATTACCAAACCTAGACCATGAACACATCCTATCAATGAAATAGTGATAAAAGGTTACCTTATTTGAAGGGATTGGCCACCAGGAGAATTGAAATTTGACAATTCTGATTTTTCAGAACATTCCAAAATCGATTTTTTGTGTGAAAATTTTTGATGTTAAACGGGAGTGGCCATTAGTATTGAAATAGAAGTAATATTTTTATTCTAAATTGGTGATGATCTGCAGTTTGGGGTCAAAAATGATAGGCAATTTAAACTGTTTAAGTTTATTATTTCTCTCAGGTTTGAAGCAAATGCTGCAAAACAGGCCTAAATTTCTATGCATTTCAATAATGCAAATTAGCTGAAGAGTCTGCCATCCTTGAATGGTATTTTGGGTGGATATTGGGAAATTTAATGCATTTGGTTACAAAAGAATGACATCAACTGGGGATAGGAAAGATTATGGGAAACACAACATTTTGGTTCCAAAAAGTACTGGTTAATTGTTAAAATATTTTATTGTCCATAGATTGTAATTTATATACTCTTTTGTTTTCAACAAATCAAATATTTTTTTCTATTCGTGTCTTGTAGCATAAAAACATAACAACAAATTTAAGTGCACAAAATATGTTTTTATTTTCAGATTCATTTGAATACATGCGTAAACAAATACCAAAATTAAAAAATAAATTAGAAAGAGGACTTTATTATACTAAATCCCCCTACTGTTCTGACACAAGGATAATATCCCCAGAAGAGGATCATGCTTGGTACAGCAAAGGCAAACGAGGACGGCTAATGGAATGGGGTGAAGGTTGATGCTACAGTCTACTTCTCAGGAAAGATGCAGCCGTCTCCACATGCTGATAGAACATTTAAGAAACATCATGATATATATATATATATATATTATAAATTATAAATTATTGACTGATTAGAATTTTATTTTCAATAATTACAGATATTGAGACAGCTATTTTAAATCCATGTATTAAAAAGATCATATACAGGCCAAATATATAGAACAAATAGCTTAATTAGGATAAGAAACACTTTTTTATCCTTAGCCCTGGGGATTATCAGGCAGTAGGTCTTATAGTTAACCATTCTGGGTGTCTATCCATTCACAGTGATGTTAATGTTCAATTCCCATGGGTGCTGGTTCTCAGTCTACAGACTGAAATCAGTCAAAAATGTTTTAAATTTACTATTAAACTCTATTATGGATGTGTCAAAATCATTTGTTTTCAGTCAAAAAATTTCTTACCACCAGCACCCATGAATTCCTTTTGGACACTATATCTTGCCATTAATGTATCACAGAATCACAACTTATGGTGTGTTTACTTTTCTAATGTGAATCATTGAATGTCATTCATGATGGAGGAGTAAAGGTGATAGGGCGTTTTTTTGTACCCAGAGCATAGCATGCCTATTAACTAACATCCAGAGGTGGATTAATGTTCCTTTTGGGCTAAAAAGTCTTGATTTTTTTTTTTTTCAATTTTTGAAAAAGTTCTAGGGGGTTGGCCACAGCCTTCAAAAACTTGACAATTTTGCATGAAAATCAAGAAATGTGCCTTATTTTGCTTGATGATGATGACACATCTGTAGCTTTGGGTGTGTCCACTTGGTGTACCGGTAAGTCTCAATCTTATCCTTAGATATTATTGAGATTATCTTTGCTAAGATAAGTTGCCCATCCTCTGTGATAACCGAGCTGCACTTCATGTCCATGACCTTCCAATGTTATGCCTTATCAAATGCAATTTCGGAGTACAAATAAGAGAAAATCACCAAATTTTAATCAAATTGTACTTTTTTTAGCTGTTGTTAAAAAACCGTTAATCATCTTGAGTTGATGAAAACCCCATCTTATCTCACCAATTCATGTTCTTTTCAAGTAAGTTCATCTATAGAAATATAAAATAAGTGGCATGACATATGGGTAAAATACTGCCATATTTACAGATTTTATACCCCACATCTTTTTGGGCTGTGGGTGACCCCCAGAAATTTTTCAAAAATTAAAAAAAATCCAGACTTTTTACCTAAAAAGGAACACCAATCCACCTTGAGAGATTAACTTTCATGAAAAGTTTTTTTGAGCCACCCTATTGCCTTTCTCCCTGATTCCTGTATTTTTATATCTTCCAGAGATTTAAAAAGGCAAGGTCATCAAATAAAGGTCATTTTGGTTTTTTAATTCCTTGAAATAATGAGAAAAAAAATGAAATTCATTTAAAAATGTTTTATTTTTTACAATCCTGCTACAAAATTCCAAAATCACTGATATCTTTAAAATATGCAAAATAAACCCCATAGAATTCACCTCGCAAACCTGTTTATGCTTATGACTCACAACCTTTGAAGTGATATTCAAGTTGAGTACAAACTGAACCCCTGAAAAATGATTAGGAATTTTAAATTTTATAAAAAAAATAGGGTAATTTTGTAATTAACTCTGATATTTGTTTCAGATCATTAAGCTTAATGGAGAGTTGAATTTATAAATTTTATAAATGTTCATTAATACCTTGTCAAAAATAAAAAGATATAAAATTTCATACTAATTGTTGTATTGAAACAAATAAACTTGGTATTTTTGGCTGTGCTGACTATGTCAGAATAGCTTCTGCAGTGATAATGGGGGTATTTTTTGTCTGTCTGTCAACTTTGATCTTCTCTGCTGAAACTAGTGGCTAGAGTTATTAGCAATTAGTAGGAAGGATGTTGTTTTTTTAGAGAACCAATTCCATCTATTTTCCATGGAGCTCAGATCTTGTCCATTTTGTTATTTTTTCAAAAATCTAGTAGCTATCACTGAGTTGTCAAGGAGGCTGCCATTTTGAATGATATAAATATTGGTCAATAAGAATCAAGATAGATTGGGGCCAAATTCAATATTCAATGTACAATGACAATTATTTCAACCAACCAAAGAGCAACTGACAAACAGTTACAGGAAGTGTCCATAGTAACAATGGCGGGAAGCGGTGATCACCACATGTCTACATTTCAATATCACATAGATGGCTTTCTCAGAATAAATAACAGAGAAAAATTATAAATCAGCTGAGAAAGAAATGGTAACAAAAATGATTATTTAATGTTAGTGATAATGGTAGAAAGTCCCAATTAACTGACAAGAGTGTCATGTAGGGCAGCTACGGATGGTCTAGTCAGTTATAAAGTTTGGGGCAAATAGGGTCAAACAAACATTGCCAAATGAGATTTTAGATCATAATCATAAATGCCTGACAAACACAAAAATACCTGATAAATGTTTAATGTTTATTTCTGTTTTTTACTAAGTGCATTCCAATAAGGGTCTGTAAATTCTCTCTTTACAAGACCCTAAAATAATAACCTCCTTTTGAGAGAATTATCTTTTTGGTTTCATTTTCTGATGGAATATTGGGATAGAGGCTCTGAAATTTGTAACAACAAAATTGAAGTTTAAAATTATGACATGATTAGTTTGTCATTTGAAAAGAGCTAGAATGAAGTCAAACAGTACTACATGTAGACTACCCTGATCATCATCTGGGCTTAAAGAATTAATGATGATCTTAAAGTTGTGGGTTCAATTCCCAGCCATGCTGAGATTTCATTCTTGTTACAATTTATCACATAGAGGGTTAAACTGTTGTCCTTTTAAATCTGTAACTGAGTGGGTTTTCATGTCAAACACCTGCTACATGACAATTCAGCACTAAACTATATATATATATAAAAATATTTGAAATATTGTTGAAAATTATGTAAAACCCCAAACAAAATCAAACAAAACAAATTACAAAGAATTCATGCATGATGTTTATATGTACAATATCCAAAATGAGAGGAATGGTGCATAATACTTTTAAATTGCCCAGGAATTAGACTCTAAACTAAATTTTAAGACATTAAAGCAGGCAATATTAATAATAATATTTTTACTCAAAATGTAGAATGGAGCATGCTCAATTTAGAACAAAACTTAGTGTACCTTGCGGCAGAGTGTATGGAGGTGGGACATTGGTAGATCAAAAGGGTCATATTTATAATTAACGTTTCTGAACATGTCTGGTCTCATTATAAAACAGAAAAGAAGAGTTTTTTTTGGAAACTTGACTTTAATTTTAAAGAAATCCTGTAAAGCAGCCTTGAATTTGTACCCTTTCGCCCTAAGTTTTTTTTCCAATACATATATATATTACATTGAAGAAACATACTATTTTGATCAACCTTAAAGCAATGCCAATGGAAGTTTTACTGGTTTTCAAAGTGTAATAAAATTTAAAAAAATAAGAAAAAGTCATGATCTCCCCGTCGGGGAATCGAACCCCGGTCTCCCGCGTGACAGGCGGGGATACTTACCACTATACTAACGAGGATCACTTAGTATTAGAAGTGAATTGCTTGATACGGACAGGTGCGCTCCCAAGCGACCCGATTGCCCGAGCCAATCATGACACTCGTTATATTAATACTCTATTTCATCCAATCAAAGGTTTTTTTGGTGACAGGACTTCGCCGGATTCCGTAGCAACTCACAAACAACAACGGCAGACGAAAAGATGGATGCTACGAAAAGACCACTGAATATTCCCCCAGAATTTGCCACATATGCCGAAAAACATGGCATATTTGAAATGTATCAGGTCGGTATTTGCTCTTCTATACTATTTCATAAAACGAAAAGAAATTAAATACATTTATATCTGCTTTTTCATTCGAGGCATCTGTCATGTTCTGCCAAGTTCCTTCAAATGGCATTGAGATTGAAAATAATCTTCCAAACATGTTAAAAGAAAAAAAATTGGTCTTGAATTGGTTATAGACTGATAGAACGGCCTTGGTGTTGATGGTATTTACCACTCTGCCGCATTTATGCTCCAGTTCCCTCATAAATCATGGAATCTTCCTGTGATTAAACTGCAAGGTTGACACAGACTGACAGAGTGCTCACAGCAGTCAACACATAACCATTGACTGAGTTACAGCCCCCTCTCTCACAGCAGAAAAAAGGTTCATCTCTATTCTAACCCTTCGTTCTAACCCTTGCCTTGGTAGCAACTCATAACTCTCACATCTCATTAATATGGCCAACTTCTCCAAAGCCTGGCAAAGCCAAAGGCCAATGTTTGCTAATATAAAAGTGCATGTATAAATTCATAGGACATGTAGAATAAATACAGGTCATGCCATGATAAATGAAATAGTGGCCTAAACAATGTGTTTGTACAAAGTTAATGGCTAAAATTTATATGTGTCATTTAATGGGTCAAAAAGAGACAAAGCTTTTTCTGGGGTTAATAAATTTATTTTATTTTTTAGAGATTAATGCAGCAGTTATTGGTAAACAAACCTCAAGATCCTCTCACCTTTCTGATTGAACAACTGAAAAGGGATGATGACAATGGTAAGACTGGGATATTTAAAGCCAAATTGTCAATTGGCATGCATATAGTTATTGATAAAAGTGAAAGGTAAATATAAGTGGTCTAATTTTAGTGTCAAATTTGAAAATTACCTTCATTATGACTTTATTTTTTTTCTCAAACTTTAAATCAGGTAGGTGAAGGATTGTTTTTCATATCTTTACTAGAAAAATAATTGTTTCTCACAATCTTAAAGGACCTGTTCTATATTTTGTCAATAAAACTTTTACTTTTTGCATCTTTAAGAGAAGAACGCTATTTTCATGTTGTTATGCTGTTTGAATTCCAGTGCCTCAAATCATGATCCTGGGTCCACCAGCCTCTGGCAAGCGAGCTATGGCCAAGATGGTATGTGGTAAACTGCGCACAGCTCACCTCACTCAGGAGAACATCATCAATGAGGCAGATACAAACCTGAGGAATAAGGCCACCAAATATATCAGAGACAAAGAGGTGAGGCAGTGCACACAGAGATAGACATTAATTCAGATTACAAAGAAGTTATTGCACATATTTGTATTTAATATAATAGAAAATAGTTCACAGGTTTCACAGCAATTTTTAAAAAATATTTTCATATATATATATATACCGGTATATATATATAAATATATTTAAGTATTCACTGTTTTGAGCCCAAACTTTGTCTGATGAGTGGAAATTTTGTTGGTTAATTAATTATTTATTGTAACAATTACCATATGCTTATAAAATTCTCAATTTGTACTCCTTTATAAACAAAAATCATTTTATCAAAAAGTACATATACATGTAGATGTATGAGGATCTCGTCATATGTAGAGATAGAATAACAATGTTATTGAAGGCAAACATTTTATTTTCAAATTACAGCCAATACCAACAGACCTATGGGTTGATTTGTTGGAGGAGAGACTGAAGGTATTTGACTGTGTCAAGAAAGGTTGGGTGATGGAAGGCTTTCCAAAGACACGAGAACAAGCTCTTGCTCTCCAGGCACGGGGAATAGCTCCAAAACACTTTGGTAAGATCCCTTTAGTTATCATAGGGAAATATATTTCAACATTGTGAATCGGTGTTGGGAATTTAGAGGAGTTGTGGTGAAATATTATGTAAAGATAGAAATGCTTTTTTTTAGTTTTGAAATATTCATATCACTATAAACACATTTGATAGATTAATTATGGGGAGACTTTCAAAGCAGTGGTGCTTTATCTGGGGTGTTGTCTGTATTGATATATTTTGAGAAAAAAAATAGTCGTTTGAGAAAAGAATTTGTGATTTTAAAATTTTTTGGTCATCTGCAAATGATTGTTCACATCTACAAGATCAAATATTAATTATTTTTCAGTCTTATTGGAAGCTCCTGACACAGTTCTTATTGAGAGGGCCGCTGGGAAAAGAATCGATCCAAAAACTGGAGGTAAACTTTTCCCTACAATTTTCAGATTTGAAAATCAGTCTGAATTACATGTACATCATTCATGTCTGACTCTTTACATCGGAGAGATAGTCATTAAATATGTATTTTTTTAAAGTTTTGGTGCAGACTTCAAGCTGAGAGCAATAATAAAGTTATATTGCTCTCAGCTTCAAGGCTTGAAAAATGATAGAATTCTTGATTACTTATATAGGAAAAAGGAAAATTATAATTTCAAAGGGCCGACAGACAGCATGGGAAAGTTTTTGTAACACGGATGGTTCCTTTTTTGACAAGCATTGCCGACAGGCAATGCTTGTCAAAAAAAGAAACTATCTGTGTTATTCTGTGATCGGTACGATCATGGGAAATGCGTATTCATTTCCTGTGGTTTGTGATTCGGTTTTTTCTGTGGTCATTATTGTTAAAGCAACTGACGCCACTGTGGAGTGTTCGTCGTGTGCATGCGATAGATTCGACTGGTGCCGCCCTCATTTCTTGACACTCGATAGGGGACAAGTCTAGTATTTGGCGTATGAATACAAAGCAGAACATTCAAAACTATAGTTGTCATCGTGTTCGCCCGTCGTTTCATATTTAGTTCAAATTTGGTGTAAATCGGACAATTAGAAGTCAGATGACATGCATTAGTCTGATCATAGAGAACCGCATTATGGTATAGCTTCCAGCCATTCATGGCACGTGCATCACTGCCGCACGTGCAGGGATACCGATGTTATGTAATCGCTTTGTGCACGTGCCAAACATTGACATGACGTCATTGACCAGCACGTGCAGTGAAAAAAAAAACTGATGCGGTTCTCTATGATGCGGTTGGCATATCTTTGCAGAAAGTTGTGCTAAAAAATTTGTTCACATACCAAATTAAATGTTTTTAAAAGATGAATAAAAATAATTTTAACTACCCCATCAGTTTGTAATGATTGTTTGTGTTTAAATGTATTTTGTTGTTTATTTAAAGTTTTGTTTTGTTTGTTGTAATTTTTGTTTTGTTTGTTGTAATTTTTCTTTTGTTTATTGTAATTTTTCTTTTGTTTATTGTAATTTTTCTTTTGTTTGTTGTTTTTTTCCCATCCGTGTTACATGTGGAGCACCACTTTTTCTTGTTTAAAACTTGATTTAAGCCAATGGGGAAAGATAAAAGGAATTATATTAGGAAACTTCTTGATATAAGTTTTGTGGGACATCAATCCCACCAGGAATTCTGCAAATTAGAGTATTTTTTGATGAGTAGTGATATTTCAGATGTGTACCACACCACATTTGACTGGCCAAGTAGCTCTGAGGTGGAGAATCGTCTGCAGAAGGTGGAGGATAACACCGAGGAGTCAGTGATAGAACGCCTCGTAGAATATCACCGTCACATCCCGGGCATCATCACTTGTCATCCTAAAGTGCACAAAGTCATCAATGCTGACCAGCCCAAAGCTGATGTATTCTCACAAGGTATTCAATGCAAAAGATCTAGACAAGGCTTTTATAAAATGTGTTTTAAAATCATAACTGACAAAATCACATAATTAACATATTCACATTTGATTTAATGCATTACAAAAATGTGAAAATTTGACATTATTTTGCAATCGATATTTAGTTTCTTTAGATAAGATAGATAAAATTTGGGTTGGTGAAATATGTTGAAAATTTATATCAGGAAAAAACATTTATAAACTGGAAATAATAACAAGGGAAACATTTATACATTACTTCAAGTGATCTCGACAGGCTTTGTCACTTGCTTACAAAAGTTTAAAGCTATAATTTAAGCTTTAAGTACATAAGATATTTTCTTTTTTTTTTCAATGTCATCCACATGATCTCTATGTATTTCCATATCACACAGTATTTACATTTCTGATGAGCAATCTGCGGACTGCAGCACCCCACACTCCACGTATTGTTTTGCTGGGACCCACTGGCAGTGGCAAAGGAGTACAGGCTGCATTGCTAGCCAACAAGTACAACATCGTCAATGGTCAGTACATGAAGGGATAATTATCATTTTATAATGATCTTTTTAGCTGTGCTGACTGTATGGAGGGAATTTTCTATCATTCTGTCTGTCCATCAAATTCTTCTTCTCCAAATCTACTAGATGGAATTTTTGTCTAGTCATAGGCAAATTTCTTTTATTGATATTTTAAAATAATTGATTAAAAAACGCCTGCAACAACCAGTACTAAAAATTATTATTAATATAGCAATTTGCAGTCATTTGTTGTGAATGTTGAAAACATTGCCAAAATGTTAGGGCCAGCACAGCCCTCAGGCCATCAGTCTATTTTTTTCATTGTTACAGAAAAGTTTTAATTGTATTCTGCCATCCTAAGATTGAAAAAATGGAGAAAAAACTTTCAATATACAAACATGTCAATTTTGGTATTATGGCTGTCATGTCCACTTAACATATTTAGTTTTTTTTTTGAAATTGTTTCAATTTCCATGAGTTGTCCACTTTTTGTCATTTTTATTGTTACTGGTGTCAGATTTCTCAGTGAATCCCCTCTCTATCTGTTGACAGTGTCTTGTGGTCAGCTGATCAAGCAGGCAATAGCTGACGAGTCCAAGCAGGGAGCAGCCTGCAGACCCTACGTAGAGAAGGGCATGATGGGTAAGTTGTACCGGATGCACATTAGTATTGTCCAGTGCATATATGGTGGAGTTTGGCATATATTGTAAGATTGAAAATTATAACATTTATTTCAGCAATTCTCTTTGTGAATTATTTATCTAATTTTTATTATTCCATGATCAGTTCACACTTTCTTTTCAACCAGAAAACATTTTCAGTGACATAGCCCACAGATCAATGCAGGTTCATAATACAAAAATAAATGTGTTCTTTTGATAACTTATCATAAGTTGATCTCCTGCGCCTGCTCCCTTCACTGGAGAGTAAATAGATTATTTCTTGTTATTCCTGTCACATTAAACAGTGGAGCATATGCAATGCAATACTTATCCAAAGTTTCGTGGGAAGACTCACATTACACAACATTAAAGTTTGACTCACAACATCAGAGTTTGCTTATTGGTCATAAAGAGATTTATATGTGAAAATACCTGGACCCAGTAGCTGTTTGTGTACGTTTTTTAATAAAAAGGGGAAAGAGTAAAAAATATATCAAGATTTCTAAGATTTCAAACAAAAAAACAAAAAAATAGATATTTACAATTCTTCACAAAACCCATTCATTAGCTTCTGTAATATTTTATATGTAAAGTTACAAGCAAACAAATGACTAATTTTTCTGATTGCGATCATTTATACTGGTAATATGCCAGGTTTACCGGTAGGGGGCACTGTGAATCTGATTTCCATTAGAGGGCCAACCCACCTCAATTTCTTGCTTGGGTAGAATTGACATTTCTTTTTTTTCCAAGACTGTTCTTATAATGAATTTAACAGGATAGTTCCCAGCAGCAAATCAGGATCATGCAACTAGAAAATTATCCAATATATCCAAATATAATTTCAATACCATTTTAATGCTTTTCTTTTGTACATTTTAATGATATGTGCAATAAAATGTGATGATAACAATAAAATTTAGAGTCAAACTGGATGATGTGTAATCACTGGCAATTTGGCTCCTGCCAAAAAAAAAAAAAAAAAAATAACAAAAAAAAACTAAATAAATAAAAAAAAAATAGTGGAAATGATAATGATTAAAGAATGATTGCAATCATATGATGATATATTGCTAAATGTTGTAGTGCCTGACTCGTTGGTGTTGAGCATTCTGAAGGACCGTATTAGCCAGTTGGACTGTGTAAGTCGAGGCTGGGTCCTGCATGGATACCCAGAGACCAGAGAACAGGCAGAACAACTCAACTATGCTGGATTTGTTCCAAATAGGTGGTTATTTTTGCTTCATAGAGTTATATCGGGAATTTGGCCAGATGATTTAATTCTCATCGTAATTTTGTCAGTTTCACCAATAGGGGGCACTGTAAATCTGATGTCCACTAGAGGGCCTATCAGCTTACAAGTTGGATAAGTTCACTTTTTAATTTTGATAGAGCATGTTTCTGAAATTTGGAATATTGATGAGGAAGGGTGATTTTCATACCAGGCTTTACATTTTTAAATAATTCAAAGTATGGCAAGGCTCTAAATGCTATCATAGCTTTTAGTTTTATGCATTATTATGAACCGGTAACTGATATGCTAATAATGTTAGGGGGGACAATGACTCTTCACAGAGAAGATCACAGCCACATGAAATGTGTTGTTGACTGTTGCTAGGATACCAAAAATGTATGATTTCATTTTTGGGAAGGGTTCATATAAAAACTGACGACCATTTATTTGTTGATTACATTTCAGGGTATTTTTCTTGGATGTTCCCAATGACTCTGTTGTGGAGCGTTTGACATTGCGCGCCACTGATCCCATCACCGGCGAACGTTATCACATGCTCTACAACCCACCACGCACACAAGAAGTCAAGGAGAGACTGGCAGTCGCACCCAGCGACACGGAGGAGGAAGTGAGAAAACGGAGCGGCCAGTTTGCTGCTTATGTGGAGGAGTTACAAGACTTTTACTTGGATGCTCAGCATGTGAATGGAGATCAAGATCCACATACAGTGTTTGAATGTATTGAAAGCATGGTGGTGAATCCTCTGCCGAAGCAGGTGTAGTTCTACACGTAATGCAATACTTCAAACTTGTGTGATCATATGTCTGCAGCATGATATCATTAACTAAAACATTCTCTTATATCAAGAACTTTGAAACCACCAATGTATTATATATAGTTTACTTTGTTTTCTAAGTGTATTATATATGTTTATACATGTATATATATATGGATATGTTATAACAAATATCTGTGATGTTGAACGAGTGGGAAGAACTTCCAAGTGGTTAATTCTTTCAAGAGATGTTTCCAAAATGTATTATTATAAAATTAATTTGAATTTATATTCTAAGAATACATAATAAATAACACTGAAACCTTGTTTTATTATAGAATATAAACTATATATATAAATTTATGAATCTGATGTTTTGTTTTGAAGTTTTGTTCATAGAACTTATTTTGAAGTATATCCTATAAGACACAAAATTTCTTTTTCAATGAAACCCTTTCTATGCTCTTTTGATTTAATGCAAAATCTTCCTTACCTCTCAGCCATAAGGCCGAAAGGGTTATTGATGATGGCTGCAATGGTTGGTCAACAGCAGCTGCATGGTTTGTCCAGGCTATTGGTCAGTAATTATAGATAGGGAGTTCATTTTCAGACTAGAATGACCTTTAGGTGGGGTAGGTGTGCAACACTATGTTTATTTGACCTTTTGACCTTAAACTGAATTGAATTCGACCTTGTGAATTTATTTTGGCTGGGTTATTTTAATATGACAGTTTGCAACGTCATATTTATTTGACTGTAGAGCAGCTAAAAAATGCAAGCCTGACCTTTAGTTAATGTTTGGGGGGGGGGGGGGGGGGTCTTCTGGTACACAAGGGCAACGTGTGGACAGTGATTTAGAGCACTACAAATCTCTAGTGTATAACTAACATTTTCTCCAATTTGTGTACCCAATAATCCCCCTTTTTTTACCTAAAAATCCAAAAATCCTTATCTTTTGTAGCCAAAAATCCTTAAATATTTTTCCCCTCAAATCTAAAAATCCATAAGTATAAAACAAAAAATCCTAAAATATGTTTACATTTAGTACAAATTTATTTGGCAATGAATTACATAACATGCATGATATAACATGATATTTAGTGTTTCACACAGGTCATGCCACATTACAAAATGTACTTGCAGAGTCCACTTGAGCCCACAGAGTTTGAAATTAACAGTAATCGCACTGTTATAGTGATACGGAGACACCCAATCCTTTTGAACATATTCAAAATTAGTAAAAAAAGTAATCTGTGTCTTTCCTTTTTTTTGAAACTCTTTTAGGCCTAGTGGCCCTTGTGTCACTAGTAAATGACAACTGAGATAATTCCTCACTAATTAACTCTTGCTGCTCATTGGGTGTCTCCGTATCACCCTGATCCTTTATCAGGTCCAAAAGATTGATCAAAACCTCCTCATTCAGAACAATTATATCATCCTTTGGAACATATTCATAGTTAGTATCATCTAAAACAGTGATGACATTTTCTCTATCTATGACACATTGTTTTTGATTTGAGAACTCTGTGGGCTCAAGTGGGCTCTGCAAGTAGATTTCCCCTTTACATTTTCCCTTCTCAAGCATATCTTGCCTCAGTTTACATCTATGCACATGTTTGATTGTGTTAATAACTACAACAGAACCTTTTTTGACATAGACACTTCTCCCTTGTGAGGGCTCCAACACACTCTGGCCCCTCTGCATTCTTTGTATTTGGTGTGTCAGTGTCTAAAGCTGCCATTTTGCTCACATTTAGTGACAAGAAGCAATCCAAAAGTTAAAATTTCCTCACTTTCATCACAAAACACATGGAGACTCTGCAGCCACCCTAAAGCTTTCCTAGTCTATTGTCTAAGTGGCACATGCAGCACCACCTGGTGTGAGACCTCTGAATGTCTCAGATTAGACTGGTGCCGCCCTCTGTGTATCCGATGTTCTTGACACTCGGAGGGGGAACCAGTCTAGTCTCAGATCTGACAAATACAAAGGGACCAGCCAGTTATTTCTGATGGTGGGGACCATAGAGTGTCACACAAATATTTATCACAAATATCATGAAACTCATATCTAAATCATTAATTGTTTGAATTAATAATCCTTTATTACTGAAAAATCCTAAAATCCAATTATCTTATTAAAAATCCATTAATCCTAAACACTTTCCTCAAAATCCAAAAATCCCAGATATTTCACCCCAAAAATCCAATAATCCCTCTTTTTTAGGCCAAAAATCCAATAATCCTAAAACCCTATGGAGGTGAACCACTGTTAACATGTGGTTAAATCTTTCTTTGTGTAGATACGTAGATATGTCGCCTTTAATATGTATCGTTTATAGTAATCAATCGGCCACCCGGAGGTACTCTGTTCTCGACCTTTGAAGCGTAATTTGTGATAATATGGTAAAATAATTGCATAAATCTGTAGTGGAGGATTGTCCGTTATCGTTTCACGGACATTGTATTTACGTTTTACTTTTAAAATGACCACCAAACTTTAATGGTAGCAGTGCTGATGTCTCCAGAAAAAAGCGATTCATCCTAGAATCGGACATTGGCCTTTCCAAGCAAAATCACACCAATTTTTTTTTGGGGGGGGGGTATTCGAGTAAATATGGTAGCTCTACTGATCAGCCATGCTGAGGGTGTGAGCAAAAGGAACTACGCTACTGACCCAACCAAAACAGAAATACCACATGCTTCCTAAAATATACTGCAATAAATACTTGGTAGCCAAGATCAAATTGAGTGGTCCCGGCCAATTTGCCAAAGATCAAGAACAACACGATAATCTGCTGTCAAGATCTTTATTGCCCTGAATTTCTTCATGAAATCAGCATGAGACAAGTGGTGTTTTTATGGTGAAGATGAAATCTTCATATTGGAGATCTTTTTGACCGATATGTATTTCAGAACATTTAGAATTATTTTTTTCCAAGTAATGTGGCCACAAAGTCAGCCGTTAGCATGTAATTATAGTAATTTCAAATATGGTTTATTTTGAAGCGGATTTGTACATGAAATATTATAATGTGAGAAGTATTTCATCGGGAATACTTATGTGTGGCATACATCGTAAATTGCAAAATCACGAAAGAATAAATTAAATTGGTTTTGCGCAACATAGCAAATTAAAACAAATAATAAAAAATAATTGGAAATAAAAAAAGGAACTGTTTTTTTTCTTCTGCTTGATTAAAGTTTATTACCTTGAGGACAGTCGTGCATGAACGTTTAAGAGGAAATGCATTATTAACACACAAACACACACACACACATATCAAAGTTGACTAACTAAAAAAGAAAGTATCATGTTGTCTGTTCTTTATCATTGTCAGACTTGTCAGAAAGCATGTCAAGTAATCAAAATGGTTTTATATTCTTATCGAAACTTTATTTGTACAAACAATTTTCTCTTAAATGTCTCAAAATCCAAGAATCACATCAGATTTGAGTCAGACATCTCGTAGCTCTTAAGGGAAAACATCACCTTATGAAATATTTCCTAGCTAATTGACATTTTCAATATTAAGTGGAGAGTAATGTAATGTGATTTACAAAGGTAGTCGATCCACTACCTCTATCTTAATTGACACTGTTCAGATTAGATTAACCTTGGGGTATAACTCCAAGGATTAACTAATGAATATCTGATTATTCATAATCTACGGTCAGTGTGAGTCAAAAGTTTGGACAATGAAAGCGGAGAAGAATGCCAACTACCTAGAACAGATTTAAAGGACAACATCACCTATATTACCTATAATTTGGAAAAGGCGGCTTTGGTGGAATTCTCCAGTCTTTTGTGACCATTGAATTCAGGATCAATGCTTTTGAGATGGCAGATATTTAATGAAAACCAAACCAGATTAAGATATCAATACGCCAAATATATCTTGGGTCTGTTGAAAATGTTAATCATATATTATATAATTTATCGTGAATGTGGGTCGGGAGCTGACTTGGACAAAGATGCTTTGGTAGATTTTGTCAGTCTTCCAACAAGCTCATTGAACTCTCCTTGGCTCACTTTCTTGTTGCCCATATAACGCTCATCAAGTCCTGTGATGAACGGCAGAGTTTTTAACCTAGGGATGGGTATATACTCATATTTCTTGTGCATTAAGTCTACCCCTCCTCGACTGGCAACAGTTGGCCGCGTCAGACGATCCACGATGTTGTCCAACTCTCGCGAGGACACACTGTATCTCGTTGTCCCACTGATGTTGCTGTTCGCTGATTGGCGGCCGTCTTTTTGACTGTCCTCGTGGAGCTGACCATTCACACTTATCCTGGAAGAAGCCCTGCTTCCTGGTCTGGATATCATCCTGACTGATATATATGGGTCCTTCTTCTGCAAGTGGACCAAGTTGGCTTCTTGGTTGTCAAAGTCATAGCTGCACGCAGAGCTGGCCCTCGTAGGGGTCCTTAACCTCCTGACGATCATGTCCAGCTTCTCAGGGCTGGCTGAACGCCTTTTGTGAGCATGGAATTTAGGATCAATGCTTTTGAGATGGTTGATATGTGTGTCTTGGGCGTTATAATTGTGTTTCCAGGATTTGCTGGCTTCTGTCGGGCGACTAAGACGGTTTACTATGTTATCCAACTCATTGGCGGTAACACTACGGTATCCATAGGCATAAGACATCATCTGGAATTAAAGAAACAAAAACAAACAAAAAAAAATTAAATTATCATGTAAATGATGTGATTGATATGCAACAGAAAGACTTCAAACTAAATTCATAAAGCTCTAGCTATTTAATTAATTCACAGATTACTGTCATATTTCTATTTTGCTTATTATTAAAAAAATAAGATCATGTAACTGATAAGAACTTCAATAGGAATAGAATGACCATAACCTGTTGAATTAGGGAATTGGAAATATATGTGCTCTCGTGCCATTGCTATGCCCAGTAAATTGAAACAAGAGTCGGTGTGACCCCTGGAAGTAGATCTTGAGACTCTTAGCAATTGACTCCAGAAAGTACCCATGCAAGAGTGATTTAGTGGGCTTGAAACTCTTAGCAATTCACCCCAGAAAGTACCCACGCAAGAGTGATTTAAGGGGCTTGAAACTCTTAGCAATTCACCCCAGAAAGTACCCATGCAAGAGTGATTTAGTGGGCTTGAAACTCTTAGCAATTCACCCCAGAAAGTACCCACGCAAGAGTGATTTAAGAGGCTTGAAACTATTTGCAATTGACTCCAGGAAGTACCCATGCAAGAGTGATTTAGTGGGCTTGAAACTCTTAGCAATAGACTCCAGAAAGCACCCCTGCAAGAGTCCTTATATGGGGTGATAGTTGCATGATGATTGCATGTAAATATTTGTCGTTGCAAGCGTGATTGAAATTATTTTATGTTATCAATTAAATGCCTAGAGGATATAACCTAAACATTATACTTTTGAAGTTCAAGCACAATTCAGATCGAAAGGTTAAATCTTGAATGATTCTTTTGTTGAGGCAATAATCCAAACTTTGTTGATATGATATACCTAATCATGCTAATTAGACAATATTATGGATGGATTTCTGAATCCCTTTAAAGGATATAAAACCATTAGCGAGAATCTTATAAGTGGAATGACAATTGATGGTTATCACCATATATTTTCATTTTCCAATCATAAAATTCTTTGATTAGTTCAATACTTGTAATTAAATGTTAAATCTATGATGATGTTTTAATATCTAAATTATTATATATTATAAGCACACTGTGACAATTTATTCAGTAAAGTCTATCAATTGTTGCATATGTTATTGTGATGTTCCCGTTTGAATGCAGATTAACTGAGAGATATCTGTGAACTAATGTATTAAAAATAAATGATTTGCTCTTACCAATAATTCCACTACTAATGATATCCAAAGACAAATTCGGTACACATTCACTGTAAGCTCTAATGTACGAAGAACCTATTCACAAATATTCATCTCTATGAAAATACTTGAATTCTTAAGAATCCAGGCACAAAAGTGTGAGGTTAAAATCCGTTCATTGCACATACATATGAAAACTAGCAGATTGCTTTCTTATCTTGTTATCACAACAAACTGTTATTGTAAATAGATCCACACACTTGACAAGTTCCTCATAGATACAGCATGTTGAAGGGTGGTTGCGTTATCGGTTTGCAGGTCGCTCGATCTCATGAGGGCCGCTGCAGCTCTGGCTTTGCGACAAACTGTCAAGGGCCTCGTGTTGGGGTGACAATTAGTTTTCACATATATATGTACCCGTATGAGCAACCATTGCCTTGATTAGTAGCCCTGGCCAGGTCAGGTGTGGTTGCTATGGTTAATGCAAATAGTCATTTTGTCTACCTTCCCTGCAGGTGTTATTGAAGCTTCAGCTGCCATGTAAATATAATGTCATTTATATGTCTATTTGTTGTATATTTTTTTCAGATAATATTTGATATCGTGATTTGAAGAGGAAACAGGTAAGATCTTCGATAATCATATCTGAAATAATTTTTGTTAAAAGCAACAACAACAAAAATAGTGATATAAAATACAATAAATACAGTTGTTCGCATTGAAGAATTATTATTCACAATCAAGATGTTAAAATATGCCCATTTTATAATCATTTATTACTGGGTTTTCTTTTTTTTTTAAATATTAACCCAATGCATCTATCACAGATGAGAGGTTATTGTGTACACAAATCAAGATATTCATAAATATCTTTGTGAGGATTTAATCAGATTTGCGTCTTTCTCTGTTCAAGTTTTAAGAGAGATTGTTTTTCTCCATACATGGCAGTAAAATATTAATTGATTTCTAAACATGGCAGTATGTGTGCAAGTAGGGATTTGTGTAGTGTGTAAATTGTTAGTAGGCAGTTATCACATGCTCATTAAGTGTCACACACAGCAATGAATGGTCAATTTATGCAGCAAACACGGTAATGGCCAGTCTTGTTGATATTGAACATTCCTAATGCCATATTAAATGCCCTGTTTTTTCAACACAAATAATGCTCACTTCTGTATACAACCTTGGTAGACCGAACATTGACCTAATGCATTGTTAATTTTGTTTGCGTTAATTGAATCCTTAAGGAAACAAGACCACATTAAATATAATTGAAAGTAAATATTTCATTACTTTTTTTCTATGCGGATTGGAGGAAATCGATCTGAAGCTTTTATGCTTTGGGCTTTTTTTATATTTTATCAATTACTATTACAATGGATATACCAGCCTGAGTATAGCATTGATATAATGATATACTGGTAGTCATTTATATACAAATGTATATATCTGGTTGTTAAAGTTATTCGTTCTCGTGTAACGTCATTTCTTGCATAAATGAGCTTTTGAGTCGAGTTTTAGTTGAAGGGGGGAATTTTCTGTCAAATATGATCTTCTTCCCTAAACTACTGGTTAGATTTCTTAGCTATTTTCTTAGGTAAGTAGGTAAACTGTAGTATTGTAATGGGATGAATTCAACCTATTGTCTGTGCTATGGTATTGCCCTAGTTTTGCCAAGTGCCATAGTATTTTAATTACCTGTTTCAGAATGATAGTATTTATTTCAAGAGATGGAGGACAAAACTGCTTAAAGCCATGTACCCAAGCATGATATTTTGTTTGTCTAAGTCACTAGGCACAACAAATTTCCATGAATAAATGGATCTCCAGTAAAACACCACAGTAAAACTTCTTGGTGTGATTATAGTGGACAGGATTGTTAAAAAAAAAGAACAGCTTTGTGGCATGTCAATACGGCACCAATTTAAGGTGAACTTGTTTTAAGATATACATATAAGAGTGAAAGGAACAATGCACCATTGGTAGTGTTTGCTTATAAATGTTACTATTAAAAATAAAAATTGTCAAACATTTAATATCATATATATGTCCATTATGACTAGACAAAATGAATAAGTTTTTTTTGTGTCAGGTTAAGGGTATCTATGGGTGTTGGTAGTGAGTGTCATCTGGTGGCAGATTTTCTGAGGGAACTACTTTCTTTTTACGCCAAAATAGAATGTTTTCACAAAAGTACGGGAATTTTCTCAACTGTTAAAAAGAGTTCCTTTTTCATTAAGACTTTTTAGTCAAAAAATGACATTTTATGATATTTAATTTTGTAATAAAACTATTGATTTATCTTTTGAAAACCATAATGAAAATTTCTTTGATATATTTAAAGCTTTATATATATTTTTAACCAAAAAACGTGGCGTAGTAATATGTCACTGCTCCAAGATTTCTTTTATCATGTCAAACTGTTATAGAGAAAAAGTTCTGCAGATTGTGGGACTATATTAAAGTGGATTTCCAAACAACTTTGTAAAATCTTATGATTCCAAACAACTTTGTAAATCTTAAAAAAATTTACTGTGATCTTATTTTTCAAAAAAAAAACATTAAGAGAAAAATAGAGGTAAAGTACACACTTGATCATTTCAAAAATATGAATTTTTTCACCTCTCTTCACATATCTGATTGCCAAATTTCCTTTATATATCCAAATTATACAAATGAAAATAAGAAAATCTTTTTTACTAGGATCACGGTGAATTTTCCTCCCAATGATATGAAATATATACAACTAAAACAAGCCTACTCCTGTTGTGTAATCTGCAGAACTAATTTGCTTGTCTTCTTCATTTCTCATAAATGACTGCTTCTAATGACTGATACTAATTCTGTCTTACCCTATAGTGTGCAGTGGTTTGACCTTCTTGGCACCACTTTTGAAAATGGTTGAATAACAAATGCGGGGATTGAAGGTAAGAATTATAGCAATTTGTTCATTGAATAATGGTGTTCAGAAAGTGATTTGGTAGATTTAAACGAAGGCAACACATGGTAGATCTAAACCAATGCAAAATCTGATGTCTTGCATGACATATATGATCTAAATCATTCTGATCTGTGTAGTTAAGTTACAGTATCAAGGTGGATCTAAGTCAAGGCTTGGAGTAATACTAGTAACTCCAAGGTAAGACACCCAAGCTGATCTAGTTAAACCTATTTGCTGTTTCTGACAAATAAGCTGTTGAATTCTTATCTGATGCACAAAAATTGATTAAATAAGGTCTGCCGTCATGGTGACTGTGCTAACATCAACTTTCCCTGTAAATATATATTATCAGCCAATTAAATTGTTTAAAAAAACACATATCATTAACACTCTTAGTTTTTCAATAATTCGTTAAATATAAATCCAAGGATAATTTAATAAATAGTTATTCAGAATATCTCATTATTCAGATATATGACGCTAAAAAATATAATTATAGCAATGGTGATAATGTGCTCTTTTTGTTAAAATGTATACTTGTAATATTATTTACTCTGTGATTCAATGTATTTGTTCATGGAAATAACCTGATGTTTAATTAATTAATATGAACAATATATTTAGAGATAAACAATACTCTTTGTGCTTGAGAACAATCTCGCCTCTTCAAATCAACTTTTAGTGGGAATAATTTCATGAAGAAGAAAAAAAGACTGCTCCCTTCAAGCGTGCTGCTGCCATGTGGTTTTTGATAGGATAGAAAATTTATTCACAATAATATTAATAGTTTAAAGTTCAGAAAGAAAAAATGTTTGTGAAATAATATTTGATGATCTTAACGGATTATTTCTACACCTTTCACATTGCACTGTGGAGAGAGGGACGCTGGGTGGATATTTCAAGGGGGACCTTGGTTTGATGTGAGCAAGCAGAATTTGAAAGGATTGCTCTTATTAGTAAGTCGTCTGTGGGAGGATTTTAACTTTTATTTAAATATTTTTGCGCTTGTAAAACACATTTCAAGTGGGATCAAAAGTACCGGTCATTCCATTTTTATAGACTGTTTATACGCATGGAACCAGCAATCTGACCACATCACAAAATTTTGAAATAATTTTTTCACTACCGATTATTTTGACCACATGATTTTGAATGCAGACACCAGAAATTTAGATCTTGCCAAATAATCTTTCAGATATTGGATTTTTTTTATGATTTATCGCTTCTCTAGTTCTAAGACGTCATTTTGCTTTGTGGACAACTGAAGATGTACGTCTTGCTAGGTGCACTTTGCCTAAAGGCATATCATAAATGGCGATTTCTTTGATTTCATAAGACAAAAATGTGAAGTTTGCACGTTTTTAAAACATTCAGACGGAATATAAATCTTTTTTCCTCAATCAAATTTTCGAGATTAATTTAGAATCACGACGTCACGTTTGATATGATTTGCGTTCCGTTAGAACCAAACTCTTTGATCATGACCTTTAACTCCTGAATATTTTTTGTGACAAAAACTTTAAAACAACACAAATTATGGGCACAATTCTTGTGCAATTACAAGAAAAGTGTCCACTTTTGTGAGCACGTTTGTGAGCGATTGTCGTGATTTTCTTGGTGTTGATTTTCCCACAGTGTCAAGTGCCACAAAGACGATCTAATTGTGTGCACAAGCACCAGGTTTTGCTTGCATGTTGTGCACCATCTACTCGTCGCTGTAAAGCGAATTTCCCCAAAATTAGGGTATTCTTTAGTTATTGGTTACGCTGGGACATGGTACTTAAAGTTTAAGTGATTGGACTACCCCCTGACTTTGTCTGTAACCGACGGTTTCTGTTTTAAAATGTCCACCAGTACACGCGAGATGGCCAGACCCAAACAAATTAAATGCCAAAATACCCATGATGCTTAGCGTATATTGTCATGGTTTCCATCAGCAGCAAAGTGACATTTCTTACATTTTTGTCACACTAAGTGTGACAATTTCACCGCCAATTTCCCCCATTGACATGATAGGGACATTATACATGTCATAGCATGCACCCTGCGATTACTTTCCCATGGTAAACGCTAAAACCCTGGACACTACTGTGGGGGACTTTCTCAGAAATTCTCCCCATTTTCTTGTACACAAAATAATTATTTAAATCTCATCTTCATTCGGTCAGCATGAGAAAATATCTTGTCCATAATGTCACGAGTTGTAAAGCAATTACTAAAAAGTACATAATACTTTAAACTAATTTAGCTTTTCTTATCTAAAAATATTTGATCTTATGAAGTAACTGTATCCATATGTAATCCCTCGTCAGATACATGTAATATATTGAGACTATATTTCAATATTTCCTGATTCATTTGACTGAGCTTCAATCCAGTCAGAGGTACTCAGACATTGAAGAGTGTGGATCCTCAAAACATGAAGAAGGTTCAGAGAGTGGTGGTAACAGTCACTCTTTTCATTGGAAATTTTTTACTCTACCGAGAGGAAAGATACACGATTTTTAGTGATTTAGTTATTTATATTATCCCATTATCTATTTATTTGCCATGTGTAATAGCAAATAAGTTTTAAATGCACAGTTGAGTTTTATGTTTTGAGTTTCTCCCTTGCGTGAGAACAGGCACCTATAATCACCCATTGTATTTTGCACTATAAATATACAAAATGTCCAAGATGGGCGAGTTTGCCACTTTATCTCAGGAAGTCATCCTGAACCAAATAGAATGCACTATCTCTTGTGAAGCTTTAATGTATTTGGGTATTCAGTTCTCACGAACGCTCCATTCAGTTGCGGGGATTGCAGGCCTGCTGAGCGCGCCGCTGTGTGGAGAAAGAGGCCACTGACCTAGCTATCTGGACAATGAAGAATTAGAAATCACAATATATCATTTACAAAAAACAATATCGGTAGCTGTAGTAAATCATCACTATTTCCCTTTTGAAGTAGTTCTTTGGACGTCTTACACCACCAAAGTACTTAACTATATGTAGAATTTGTATACATGTTTATAAGGGTCATGGGTGCAGTTGTCACCTTTTTGATTATCGAAACTTCAGAGCATCAAACTAAAGACAATCTCTCTTGTCCTTATGTACTCAACCCATCATGCTTGAAGTGCGGATTTAGAACATGATTTTTATAATCGTGGCTTACCCAAGGATACGCACAGTTTTAACCCGGCAAAGAGATCAAACCAGACCGGCGATGAACCCATACATTCTCCGTCAAAATGGAACGCATGGACTTTTCTCATGAAGCTAATTACATAAGCGTTGATATCACTTTTATTGGTCCGATTATCTTTACAAACCTGATCATAATCCAAAGATTTCTCCAAGTTTCATTTTCTTTCTAACTTCTTTCATTTTCTTTCAAACTTAATCATAACTCACAAATGTTCATGATTTTTTCACTTTTTTTAAAATCTGATCACAACTCTCAGATTTTCTTCAAGGTTCATTTTTTTTCAATTGCGTATATTTTAATAGCTTTAACCCTACGCACACAAAATGATTTATGAAGAAAAAGTGCATGCTTTAACAAGCCACTAAGCTTTCCAATGCTGTAGACTGGGAACACGTTTTGATAATTGTGCAATTTTGGTAGTTAAAATCAGTCAAATAAAAAACTCATTATTTGAATAACATTTCAAAAGTAGATTGTCAAAATGTGATTTTTTTATTTAAATATATGAAGCACAAATTTGCTATATAACCACCGTGTTTATCAAAGTGAATAGAAAAGAGTTGCAAGGAATGCTAGAGACAGCGTGTACACATGCAATAGAGGACGCTATAACCATACTAAACGTCTCCCTCACTTTGCCCGCCATCTGGGTTTCTCAGACACGAAAACGTCCCAATTTGTCGCATCAAATAACTTGACTCAACGTCCGAATATTGTTGGATTTTTTTCCCAAACGAATATCAACCACCACACATATTTCTAGTTTTTAAGTAAATATCAAACGTATGTTTAACTACTAGTATTTCAATGTAATATTTAAGCTCGCAAAACGCCTGAGTATGCACTGGTGTAACCTGTTAGCTTTCATGTTTAAAGATAATTTGCGATGTATTGTTTGACTGATGGGCCATTGTTATAATGAGGGTGTCATCCAGGAGGACACTTACCCTGTCTATCTTACCCTCTATCTCATCCCCAAGTGTTTTGCAGAGGACATTTTGCTTCAACCATCTTTATATGGTTAACTTGTCATACACCTGTTCTGCCATCGTGTACACCGCGGTATCACGAATAGCTTCCTGAGCGAACTGAACACAACTCTGTACTGTCCTCTTGTGAAAGAAGGGAAGCAATTAGTCATAGAAAATATGGGTACAACTTTGCGTGAAAAAGGACAAAGGATGAAAAAAAATCTAAATTTTGACATAATTTATGCATGATAAAAATTCATCTGATAAAATGCGTCGGAATTGTAATGAATGAAATACTTGACAAGTAGACTTGATATTTTATGTAATGTCTTATATCTGGTTCTGTCTGGCGGAATTGTTATATCATATAAAAGTCTAGAATTGATGTGTCATAATAAAGTCTAGAATTGATGTGTCATATAAAAGTCTGGAATTGATGTATCATATAAAAGTCTGGAATTGATGTATCATATAAAAGTCTAGAATTGATGTGTCATAATAAAGTCTAGAATTGATGTATCATAAAAGTCTAGAATTAATGTGTCATATAAAAGTCTGGAATTGATGTATCATATAAAAGTCTGGAATTGATGTGTCATATAAAAGTCTAGAATTGATGTTTCATATAAGAGTCTAGACTCTATGTATCTTGTCTGGAATTGACATACCCCGACAGTCTCGGCATTAGGCCGTGAAGAGCAAGACACAGGGAATGCTCGTCTTCATATTTATCGTTAGAGCTAACCCTGAAGCATATTTTAACACCAGATGACGCCACCGAGACTGAAAGTCCAGGGAACAGAAAATACCATCAATCTCAATCGCACTCACAGAAAATAATATCAAGGCTTTGTATAAAATGTTTTATTTTATCATTGTCATTGTATTTTTCAAGTTTTAATTATATCTACAACAAATTGCTTTCTCTTATGGTGAAGGTGGCATGGGATTGTATAATTGACTGAGGGTCGCATGGGATTGTATAATTGACTGAGGGTGGCATGGGATTGTATAATTGACTGAAGGTGGCATGGGATTGTATAATTGACTGAGGGTAGCATGGGATTGTATAGTTGACTGAGGGTGGCATGGGATTGTATAATTGACTGAAGGTGGCATGGGATTGTATAATTGACTGAAGGTGGCATGGGATTGTATAATTGACTGAGGGTGGCATGTGATTGTATAGTCGACTGAGGGTAGCATGGGATTGTATCGTTGAGTGAGGATGGCATGGGATTGTATAATTGACTGAAGGTGGCATGGGATTGTATAATTGACTGAGGGTGGCACGGGATTGTATAATTGACTGAGGGTGGCATGGGATTGTATAATTGACTGAAGGTGGCATGGGATTGTATAATTGACTGAGGGTGGCATGGGATTGTATAGTCGACTGAAGGTGCCACGGGACTGTATCGTTGAGTGAGGATGGCATGGGATTGTATAATTGACTGAAGGTGGCATGGGATTGTATAATTGACTGAGGGTGGCATGGGATTGTATAATTGACTGAGGATGGCACGGGATTGTATAATTGACTGAGGGTGGCATGGAATTGTATAGTCGACTGAAGGTGCCACGGGACTGTATCGTTGAGTGAGGATGGCATGGGATTGTATAATTGACTGAAGGTGGCATGGGATTGTATAATTGACTGAGGGTGGCATGGGATTGTATAATTGACTGAGGATGGCACGGGATTGTATAATTGACTGAGGGTGGCATGGAATTGTATAGTCGACTGAGGGTGGCACGGGATTGTATAATTGACTGAGGGTAGCATGGGATTGTATAGTTAACTGAGTGTGGTAAACAATCAAAAGGGTGACTGAGTTTTCCATGAGATGGGAATGTTGGCCGAGTGCAGTGTGGGATGGGAAGGTTGACGGAGGGTGATATGGGGTGGTAGGGTTGACTGAGTGTGGTATGGGATGGTAAGGTGGGTTGAGGGTGGTATGGGGTGGTAAGGTTGACTGAGTGTGGTATGGGGTGGTAAGGTTGACTGAGGGTGGTATGGGGTGGTAAGGTTGACTGAGGGTGGTATGGGGTGGCAAGGTTGACTGAGGGTGGCATGGGATGGTAAGGTTGACTGAGGGTGGTATGGGGCGGTAAGGTTGACTGACTGTGGTATGGGGTGGCAAGGTTGACTGAGTGTGGTATGGGGCGGTAAGGTTGACTGAGGGTGGTATGTGGTGGTAAGGTTGACTGACTGTGGTATGGGGTGGTAAGGTTGACTGAGGGTGATATGGGGCGGTAAGGTTGACTGAGGGTGGTATGGGATGGCAAGGTTGACTGAGGGTGGTATGGGGTGGTAAGGTTGACTGAGGGTGGTATGGGATGGTAAGGTTGACTGAGGGTGGTATGGGGAGGCAAGGTTGACTGAGGGTGGTATGGGATGGCAAGGTTGACTGAGGGTGGTATGGGGTGGTAAGGTTGACTGAGGGTGGTATGGGGCGGTAAGGTTGACTGAGGGTGGTATGGGGCAGTAAGGTTGACTGAGGGTGGTATGGGGTGGCAAGGTTGACTGAGGGTGGTATGGGATGGCAAGGTTGACTGAGGGTGGTATGGGATGGCAAGGTTGACTGAGGTCGGTATGGGGTGGTAAGGTTGACTGAGGGTGGTATGGGGTGGCAAGGTTGACTGAGGGTGGCATGGGATGGTAAGGTTGACTGAGGATGGTATGGGGCGGTAAGGTTGACTGAGGGTGGTATGGGATGGCAAGGTTGACTGAGGGTGGTATGGGATGGCAAGGTTGACTGAGGGTGGTATGGGGTGGTAAGGTTGACTGAGGGTGGTATGGGGTGGCAAGGTTGACTGAGGGTGGTATCGGATGGCAAGGTTGACTGAGGTTGGTATGGGATGGCAAGGTTGACTGAGGGTGGTATGGGATGGCAAGGTTGACTGAGGGTGGTATGGGGTGGTAAGGTTGACTGAGGGTGGTATGGGGTGGCAAGGTTGACTGAGGGTGGTATGGGGTGGCAAGGTTGACTGAGGGTGGTATGGGGTGGTAAGGTTGACTGAGGGTGGTATGGGGTGGCAAGGTTGACTGAGGGTGGCATGGGACGGTAAGGTTGACTGAGGGTGGTATGGGGCAGTAAGGTTGACTGAGGGTGGTATGGGATGGTAAGGTTGACTGAGGGTGGTATGGGGCGGTAAGGTTGACTGAGGATGGTATGGGATGGCAAGGTTGACTGAGGGTGGTATGGGATGGCAAGGTTGACTGAGGGTGGTATGGGATGGCAAGGTTGACTGAGGGTGGTATGGGATGGCAAGGTTGACTGAGGGTGGTATGGGATGGTAAGGTTGACTGATGGTGGTATGGGATGGCAAGACTGAGGGTGGTATGGGATGGCAAGGTTGACTGAGGGTGGTATGGGATGGCAAGGTTGACTGAGGGTGGTATGGGATGGCAAGGTTGACTGAGGGTGGTATGGGATGGTAAGGTTGACTGATGGTGGTATGGGATGGCAAGACTGATGGTGGTATGGGATGGCAAGACTGAGGGTGGTATGGGATGGCAAGACTGAGGGTGGTATGGATTAATAAGGTTGACTGGTGGTAGGTTTAATTGAGGGGGGTTCTGAATATCAATGTTGGTATTTAACGGGTAACAAGGGTAACTGTATCAAGTGTATTTAATATTTTACATCTTTATATTATAAGCCACAAAGTATAAGACTAAATGCATGGTGTATTTATAAGGCTGCAAGTGCACACAATAAATAGACAAACCTAACAAAGATTACTGATGCAATCTTGCAAGCGATAATACACGTGGAGGACTCAGAGGTCCCGTGGGACAAGCAAGATGCAGAATATTTATGAAACATCTCCTCCTCTTGGCTTAGGGTCAATATTTTAAAGCCACAAAGTCAAAGGTGGGCATTTTCCATCCATCAAGCTCAGCTTGCCGGATATATCATGGTCACTTAATGGAGTGGGTGCATTACGAGATCCCGGCGGGAACGTGAGCAACGACTGCCGGCCTGCTTGACTTGGGTCGGGAGTCAAGGTGTATTAAAGACCACAACTTGGGTCCTTAAGAGCTTGGAAGCCTTAGACCCGCCCTACTTACTTAAGATCCATCGCAAAAATGACTTCCAGCTCTGACACACGTCCAATGCTTATTGCACTGTTTAATTCACCCCTTGATTTCGCAAATATTGTAAGTGAAAATGTTAAAACACACGCTGGTTGTTGATGAAATGCTCTTTATAGTTGTGCTTTATTTCTTCTAAATTTCAGATAGAATTAAGCAAAAGAAGGTGTTTACTAGATGTATTTGAAGGCCGGGTTACGCTACCGGCAAGGACCCGAGGAGAATAGCTAATGTGTATGACAAAGACGGTGTGAGAGTAAACGAAGTGGAGTGTTATGGTTTAGCCTGATCTTGTTTCCAATCAGCAAATGATTCATTCGCCTTACGAATATCACTCAGGAGTAATGATAGGTAATTTGCAATAAGTACCTGTAATCAGTCCGGTCTGTAATTGGGACCAAATTGTAGGACCCGCAAGGAGCCCAGACATCGGACCAACCCTATTTTCCTTCAACGAAATGATTTTAAATGGTCGCTTTTCGTGAAGTATTGCAATCTCAGTCGACGTGTAATGACGGAATTTCCTCTCGATTTTCCATGGCAACTGCTCTGTAGACGCAAGTGATTGATATATTTGTTGGGCCTATTATATGGGATAGGCCCCTAACCGAGGTCACAGGCAGCATAATAGACCAGGCATGCCCTACTCAAAGACAACATGCATAGTTCAATGTATAGCAGCCTGACTGCTGGGCTGGAGCGGATACAGCATGCATATACGTGGATGGCTTTTATATAAGTAGATCCCCAGGAATGTCCTGAGGAGGTCACCTTACCAAGGTGCATGAGGCCCTGTCCGAGGTCCAGGTGATCTGATGGGCTCTATATGAGGCCCAGGTGATCTGATGGGCTCCATCCGAGGTCCAGGTGATTTGATGGGCTCTATATGAGGTCCGGGTGACCTGATGGGCTCTATATGAGGTCCAGGTGATCTGATGGACTCTATCCGTGGTCCAGGTGATATGATGGGCTCTATCCGAGAACCAGGTGATCTGATGGGCTCTATCCGTGGTCCAGGTGATTTGATGGTCTCTATCCGAGGTCCGGGTGACCTGATGGTCTCTATCCGAGGTCCATGTGATTTGATGGTCTCTATCCGAGGTCCAGGTGACCTGATGGTCTCTATCCTAGGTCCAGGTGATCTGATAGGCTCTATCCGAGGTCCAGGTGATTTGATGGTCTCTGTCCGAGGTCCAGGTGATTTTATGTTGATGGTCTCTATCCTAGGTCCAGGTGTTTGATGGGCTCTATCCAAGGTCCAGGTGATCTGATGGGCTCTATCCGAGGTCCAGGTGTTTTATGTGCTCTATCCAAGGTCCTGGTGATCTGATGGGCTCTATCCGAGGTCCAGGTGATTTGATGGTCTCTATCCTAGGTCCAGGTGTTTGATGGGCTCTATCCGTGGTTCAGGTGATTTGATGGTCTCTATCCTAGGTCCAGGTGATTTGATGGGCTCTATCCGAGGTCCAGGTGTTTTGATGGGCTCTATCCAAGGTCCAGGTGATTTGATGGGCTCTATCCGAGGTCCAGGTGTTTGATGGGCTCTATCCAAGGTCCAGGTGATTTGATGGGCTCTATCCAAGGTCCAGGTGATTTGATGGGCTCTATCCAAGGTCCAGGTGATTTGATGGGCTCTATCCGAGGTCCAGGTGTTTGATGGGCTCTATCCAAGGTCCAGGTGATTTGATGGGCTCTATCCGAGGTCCAGGTGATCTGATGGGCTCTGTCCGAGGTCCATCTGATGTGATATTTTGTGACAACATCGACACAAATATATTTGGACTTAGCCATGATCGGGCTTTCAACTGTATTAGATGACAGGACAAGAATGCGAGGCACCATACTGGGGTGAGCTGGGCCATTATTGCATGATCTGTATCCCTCACACTTACATGATAATGTCTTATTAATCTCTTAAGCTCATAATCTATTTAAAAACATATATGGAAATGAGATATTATTAAATCTGAAAACCCCCTCAAACAGAATAAATTTATACTTCATAGGCCCCCTGCCAATCTCTCCGACCAACGATTAAATATAGTGGAGTTGTACAGATCTGGTTCCGGTAAAGTTGTGCAGTTCCGGTGTGTACTTTTCAATGGGGGAAAAATACAACATGGACTTCGGCAATCGGCCTATGGAAAGTTAATGTACATTTGACTCGAATCGGAAGTCACAAATATCCGTAATCAAATGGACTCCATGTCTTCTCGAAGATAATTGGAACTTCATTTCTAAATAAATGAACAAAAGAGTAATCATTAAATGTGAAAATTACTTAACACTCAGGTTGTGGAAAGCACATGGGAACTTCTTACCGAGAAGTATTTTGCTTTGTCTCCCGCCCACCGTCTGTACATGTTGTTTGTTTGCACATACATGACAAGTTCATTACTTGCGTCAACACATACTTTGCAGAGTTGTTTCCACTAAAGGGTGTGTAGTTTGCATAAATCAGCCCCTGGATGTGGAAGACTCAGGGAGGAGGTCGACTAGGAGGGAGGGCTAAATCATTTTGTCTTACATTGTCTTTGTCGTCTACGGCGCCCCCTAGTGTGCGCTGAAATGAAACACCTCGGCCCCTTAGGTAACAGTCAAATTTACCACTTAGAAAAACATCACACCAAAATTGTCAACCAAAATATCCTGGCTTGTACCTGGCATGCTGTCAAATTTAGAGGGGTTTCCTTTGTCCTGTAGGTAAACGTACTAGAAGTCATCTGTTGGGGAGGAAATATGGAAGTAACTAAGGAGGCAAGCTTAGGGCACTTTTTGCGTCTGCAATTACTCAGCACAATTAACAAATTTTAGTTTCACTCAAACTCCCACACTGTGACTTAATTATGATCACTGTTAGCTGCAGGATATATTTAATTGTTTTGTTTCAGCCAAAATTGGCAAATGGCGATATTGCCTTCTGACAGAATCTCCTATGCCTTGGGTAAAAAAGACCATGACTAGGAAGTAGTTATCAGAACATATCAAGGCTTAATAAGGCTTTAATGAGCATCAAAGATCTAAGATAAAGATTACCAACTGTTAGTATTGTATATCACTGAGATATGGGAACACATGCCAAATTAAGTAATTAATGGTCAAGATATCCGCAACATATGTCCCTCAATATATCTTACCCTTAAGACACAGAATGGTCTAAATAAGGACCACTCTCTCATCTTAATTAAAAGTTTAAAAAATAATTTAAGAGTAGATGTTCAAAATAATGTTTTTGGTGTTTATCTTATGTCACAAACCAAGAATAATATTAAGCCCAAAATAAGTAAAGGGTGAATACAATGCAATAATATTTTATCATAAAAAAGGATGCACGCAAAGTAAATGAAAATCATAAATCACGATTACTAGATATCAAATATGTTCGATGATTTCTATTTGGTAGTAAATATCTTCATTATGTTATGGCAATGTACAAACATAAAATGACTTTCGAATGAATTTCCATCACATGTAAGAAAAGTGAATAAATCCACAGATAATATATTGCCTGTCACATAGTTTGTATTTTCATCATCTGTTATTTAAAGACCCACAATGGTTTCTTAAGAGGTTTAAATACAAATCCATTAAAAACATTTCTCAAAATGACATCAATAATTCACTAAATAGCAACATAATCCGGCTCTGAATATGGATTTTTGTTCATATGTCATATGTTATTATGCCCGGAAAATGTTTGAGCAATAACAAAGTATATTATAAGCAGAAAGCTCATGTAAAAAAGCCTCTAGAACAGTGATATGACCTAACACTCTCAGTACATTTTCCATTTCATCAAAAGTAACAAAACTCTATAAAAAGTGTGTGAATAATAGATAAGATATAATATATCTCTCTCTTCTTAGTTAATGAAAATGGGCCATAACAATGCCTTTTCTCTCAAGGGTGTACGTCCAGTCCCTCGGCTCCATTTACGACAATTATGCAGACAATACGTGTAGAACCCCTGGGAGAACAAATGTAGCGATGCTATCAAATTTATGGAAATAATTAATAAACCATGTAAAATATCTGAAAGTATTATTAATCTCTGCGGTCTATACATATTTTGAATATATATTTATATATATATATATATATATATATATATATATAATATATATATATATATATATATATATATATCAACTAATATAAATCATTGCAGATTTTCTTTTTCATAAAGACTAATGCATGAAGATTAAGACACTATATTTCAAAGTTTCTGTCCCTATAATTATGGTTTGTAATGTGGGCTTGTTGAAATCTGTGACCTGAGTGACAATTGATAAGAATGTATCATGGTAATGTGGGGTTATGTTTTCCCACTATTGTGGCAAACAAAAGCTCTGTTTGAATTCTGTGTGCACAGTAATATAATGGACATTGGTTGAGCGTGACAGTGTGGGAGCCGGGTGCCGGGCTGGCAGTGGCAGGGTTGAGGATCATCAGTCAAATGCTGGAGACTGTCCCCGGGCCCAAATACAACCGTTTAGCTGACAACTCGATTTAGAAGAGAAAGGTAGGGTAACAGGGCAGAAAAAGCGTTATGGGGGGAATTGGCAGTGCCTAATGAATGGCATGTCAGACATTGTTGGGTATTAGAGGGGGTAGGAGGACACAGCCAGGCACAGCTACCCCCGGGATCTCTCCCCCACCCTCCCTGACTGACCCCTCTGCAGTTATTAGCAGCGACCAGCTCCAGGCATACCCCCACCCCCACAGTCTTATCTCCGCTTTATTTCTCTCTGAACTTTCTTCTCACACCCAGGAGCAAAGCTATAATGAACCGCTAACAAAATGTTGTGTTTTTGGAAATAAACACCGTTCGGTCATAGAGTATACATTACTGCCCCACAGTCATCACTGGCATCAACTTGTGTTTTTCTGCTCCTTGCTTTCTTGACATCTTAATGTACAGTCATAACTACAGGAGGATAAGGGTAACAATTGGTTTGGACTGACCAAATAGGCATTTTAGATAAGATAATGTTGAAGCCAAACAAAAATATAGCCATTTTGATATTTCCTCTGTTCAACGGAAATATTATTGTGTTATAAGGTCAATATCGCATATTTCAGGGTATTTTAAAGGTGAAAAACATATTTCAAAACATTATTGCTCTTTCCACCTAAACGGATATTGAAATGCAAATAGCGGAAGCTGGATTTAGATAAAAGTACAAAACTAATTTGTATTGAATGGTATTAGGTTACGCAGGTGAATAAGGGTAGTTGATTATAAACCCAAGAACATCACGACATCATGATCGTCAATAACTTTAATCCCGGAAATTATAATTACCACAGTAATGACCACTTCATGCAAAATTTCTAAAATGAATGTGACAAATATTTTTGTAAAAAGACCACCTAAGTTGATTAACATGTAACTCAATATTTACATAATTATTTTTGAGTTCATACTTTTTTTAGTATTTTGAAAATATGGACCTATTAATATTCAATTTTTTAACAGTCAGTTTTAATGGGTCAGTAACGGCACACAAAGGAGATAGATGGAGAACCTAACCGTTCTGTTGGCGTGAAGATCAGAACAGATATTCTCCCATGGCCAAAGGGCAAACTGGTGAAAAATGAAAATGTGCCAATTGTGCGAAAATATATTGAGCGTTTAACAGGGAAGATAATTTACCACTTAACTTGGTGGGAACAAACAGAGATATCGTCATGTTTACTTATATTGAATTCTCTCAAGCTAGCAATGGGAAGGTCTGTGTTAGTCTTTTGTGGTTATTTTGCAAAGGAGAACAGTAACTGTATATGCATATGATTCTTTCAAAGACAAACAAGAAGGATCCTGCAAAAAGTAACTGCGTGGCCTAAAGCAAAAATATATATACATGTATTTAATTATTTTGGTAGTATGTAAAGTTGTTTGGTTTTTAATTGGAAAATGTGTACATTGAACTAATATGTATCCGTTTAAAAATCATGGAAGTAATTTACGGGTAGTGGTAAGAATATCACAGATGCAGTAAGCAGATTCTTAATGTGACAACAAAGATCTCTTATTTCATGACTTATATATAGATGTAGTAAGTAGATTCCTTATGTGACAACAAAGATCTCTCACTTCATAACATATAGATGTGGTAAGCAGATTCCTAATGTGACAAAAAAGATCTCTCACTTCATAACATATAGATGTAGTAAGTAGATTCCTTATGTGACAACAAAGATCTCTCACATCATGACATATAGATGCAGTAAGGAGATTCCTAATGTGACAACAAAGTAATCTCACTCCATGACTTATATATAGATGTAGTCAGCAGATTCCTAATGTGACAACAAAGATCTCTCACTTCATAACATATAGATGTAGTAAGCAGATTCCTAATGTGACAACAAAGATCTTTCATTTCATGACGTAAATATAGATGTAGTAAATAGATTCCTAATGTGACAGCAAAGATCTCCCACTTCATGACGTAAATATAGATGTAGTAAGCAGATTCCTAATGTGACAACAAAGATTTCTCATTTCATGACGTAAATATAGATGTAGTAAGCAGATTCCTAATGTGACAACAAAAATTCCTCACTTCATGACATATATAGATTAACAATGTAGTATTAAATTAAAGTTGTAGACATAATATAGAAAACGGTGTTTCTACTACACTTTTTTGCTCAGTGATGATGTTGTCAGGAATGCAATATTCACACACACACACACACACAATGCATTCCAGTACTTGATTTGGGTTAAGATTATTCCTATTTTACAGAAAACATTGGACCATGTTTACAATTACAAAGAGCTAATAGATGAACTTCATATTATAGTAAGATTAGAGAGCTCTGTGACCAAGTGTTTACTCCATGCTAAATCATTGGTTTCTATTGAATATCATATTTATTTCTTCACAATTTTATGGACACCATGTTCAAATGTATGTCCCTTTCTAAAATGAAAATACTTGTGTTATAAATGTTAAGTTGCTGAAACGGACATGTCCGATATCCGATGTCCACTCCTTAATATTTGTTTTGCCGCTACAACTGCCATAATGAGGGCGATTCTTCCTGTAACCTAAAGTACAATGGAATTGCATTATTAAATTGCGTAATTAACAAATTGACCGAGTTGCATAACATTTATTAAAGTATTTAATATCTAAATTTCATTTGAAATATCTAGGGCAACCATTTCCTGTTGTTTTGTGCATGGACTGCCCATCAGTTTTCTCTCCAACTATAATGCTATCAAAGAGATAATGACTCACATTTCATTACATCTGTGTCCAATTCATATTTTCACCTTATCGTGTATCTACCAACCCTGTTTACGTCTTTCTTCCACACCTAATATCATCAATTACTTATGAATGCCGTGGAATTTCAATCCGTATGGATGTATTGAAGTGAGAATGAAGTACTGCAATGATTTTTAACATATAATTTATATATTTCCTTTGCACCATCAATAAAAGAGAGAATAATGTCCATAAACTGTTCTGACTACTGGTGTAAATTTGACTGCCAACAAAGATTCATTTATAATTCTACTCTAACCAGATTATTTGGGATTATGAAAATTGTTGTACTTTGGTTTAACTTGGCATTATCTTCATCCTATTTAACAAAGGCCCCTCACATAAGAGACAAATCCCATAAGAGAACATGGTTAACTTCACAGGTGAAACACTGGAATAATGAACAGGGATTCAGAAGTGGAATGGGGAGCGAATTCTCGGGTATTGGATTTGAGAATTTTTGATTGTGGTAGCCGAGCTGTGAAACCACTGAAGGATGGTTGAATCTATTAAGGGTCCAACACGAAATGCAAACAGGCAATCTTCATTTTTAAGTTGCAAACCAATGACAAGAGCACGTTGAATGATCTTACATTTTTCAAAATTAACTGAGAATTGAACTGAAGTCTCAGCCAAAGTGCAGCAGAAACTTAAGAAGGACACCCTTTCCGTCAAATCTTTTACCCTGTGAAATAAGGTCAAGGTGAATCTGTATTGTTTGCCAACTGAATGCTTTAGAACATTGCAGGGAGATATTCTGGACCAATTACTCAGACGAGTTCAAAGCCCACCTTTCCATCGTCTTTTAAATTAGGCCAACTTGGCTTGTCATCATCAGAAAGATTTGCTGATTAAACCCATCCCTTATGACCCTTTTACACTATGAGGGTCCAAACAGGGACGTAATAGCGTTAGAAATGTACCATTTTTGCATACTTCCCAATCCATAGATTACCTGTGCTATTTCTCTTAGTTATATATCTTAGTTATTTATATTTGTGCCCCCACTGATCTTTCCAGAAATCTTTCTATTTTGGACATACATATATATACTTACATATATCTGTGTTTGTAATGTTTCATGGTACGGATAACAATACGCTTAATACTCTTGAAATTCAAAAATATTTGGATCAGAAAAGTGTTATACTGTAAAGATACGTAAAGGTACGTTAGAAACGCACAGAAGCCGCGTAGAATATATGGATTTTAGAAAAGAGTGTGGTGACATACACTTTAACTCTGTTATCATTTCGAATACCACCATATGCTTGATAGGAAATGGGTTTGTGGTCTCCATTGCACCCACCTCTGTTTATACCTGGGGCACCAGCCATTAGAAGCACACCCAGAGGCCAGCTTGCCCAAATTAGCAATTTCAAATTTGTACAATTGAATCGCTTATGGTAATAAATAAGAGAAAATGTTAGGCTTTGGCCATCTCCACGGGGTATGGCAATATACTCTATTATTATGAGCAGACAACTGGCGTGTCAGCGATTGTTTAGATGTTCATTACACAAAGATTAATCGCCAATTAAAATAATATCTTGGCTCAGAACCCATAACAGCCGGCTGGCAAGAGTCAAAAGTCACCGCTTGAAAGAATTGAAAGTTAAAGTGCTTTATATCTGATGGGCTTCTTGTCAACTAATTTTCTACCTTGTTGGCGACAGTTGATGATTTGATGACTTTATCATGAGGAAATTGGTAGTGTCTTCCTTGGGGTACCAAGATGTCTCTCTTGCTCTCGTGGGAACTTTTAAATTTGGGAATTTGGAGAAGTATAATGAATTCGTGATGATCACAAAAACGTTAGAGAATTGTTCAAATAATACAAGTTAGAGATTAGAAATATACTAAGGCTATATTTGGTCTTAATGAGTAGGTTTGGATTTGACCTTTCAAATACATACCATATATTCCCAAGTTAATTTTACTCTTGTTTCGTTTTTAGTCTAAGATTTCAAAAGAAAAAGATTATAAAAATCTCCAATGAGAAGGAATAATTTTCAAAATGATATCCCGTGTTTGGTAATTCAGAGATTTCATGCAATATTCTTGATGCAACTTTAAGCCATCTTGGTCTCGGTGCTTTCACAGCTTGGCTGCAACAAATAATTTCCCACTAACACAATAGGTTCGGGTGCTTTCGCCGCTCTCCCCTATTCAAATTATTATTCCCCCACTTTACTGGTCTTTACTTCCACCTCCAATGTCTAGTGTAAAGAACACGTCATGTTTTTCAAATGAGATTTTAGATCAGGAACCCGCTTCCAGAGGGCACGATATACACTGGGAACTGTAAATATGCAAACTATTAATGTCAAAAGTGTAAGATTTTCTGCGTGAGTATTGTTCCATGTTCACCAGCACTCTTCTCTGCATAGAACTGAAGTCTCACCCCTCAATTTTCAGTTATTTGCGATCATTTGTGCTTGTAAATCGTCTACTATCATGATTTCTCCATTGCCTGTCAAATGCCCTTTCGGACGAGTTGTGATTACTCGATAATGCTCAACTTCCGATCACTCTATAAACGGTCTTTGAAGTGCTCTCCGTGATTGGCGCTAACATTGCCTCATAGACAAAACAGCAGTTTTAGGGGCCATTGGCAGTTCACTTAAATGACAAATAGATAAAGTCCAACTGCAAAGTCATCCACTTGATTATCAGTTCACATTCAGATAATTAGACCCCTCTTCAGTAACATTTCCGGTAATGTTGGATTAATTAAGCTATTGTCTTGTCTCGGTGTCAGTAGCTGCGGGACTGTCTTTGACTATGAAAGGGGTATTACATGCGATCCAACCATCTCTCAGCCACGTGTCTCCGTCACAGAAAAGTGTCCCACTTGTAGCTACAATTAAGCACCCGACCAGCACGTCAACATTAAGCATTGCTAATTGGACCAAATCAAGAAGAAAGCCGGGACATCAAGAAACTGTAATGGATCCAAATCAAGAGAGTAAATCCCGGTGATATCAATGAAATGGGAGAATAGCGAGTGGGATTTTGGACTTTGTTCAAGTAAAGGGTAGAGCTTTTATGCAACGTGGCACATCCTGTCACACCCTTGTGTAGCTATTAATTTGTAGCAGAAACAGGCAGAATGGACCGTCTGAAATCAACATTGCTTCCTCTAGTGTAACATATGCCAAAGTGCTGTACTTGTTCGCCCTATAATCGGCCACGATAGACAGGCAAATACACACAGACCTTGTCTACACATCCCCATCTACCGCCGTGTTTGATTGGTAAGCCCACTCCTATGAGAGGCTCGGTTCATAACAGTGTCATGTTTATTGCGCATCATTGAAAAAATATACTAGCATATCATTCATAATTCCATTCTTCATTACATTTATTTCTCAATAAAAAAAGCTATCTGTGAAAAGGAATGATCAATGAAGTTGGATATATACAAGGAAATAATGTAGAAATTACTGCTTAAATATGTGTCGGCCATATATAAAAAACTGTCCTGGGAGTTCATGGAACATTGACCAGGAGGTAAATGCACCTGTCAGTATAAAGTATATGAATAATGTACAATGATGATAATTTATTGAATGTTGTATGCACACTTTTTTATCTTTTCTATCTACTAATTGATCTTAAAATATAGATGATTAGGGCAATCCCAGTGGAGACGATTTTTCCTTGATTGATTCACTTCTGTCCAATAAATATCAAGTAAGTTCTAAGGAGGTATCGAGGTTTTGTCACATGTTGAGAAAATGAATCAGATATGTCATTTACTGTTGACAAAGCCGAACAACAAGGTCAAAACTCAGCAGATGAATTAATCTCAGGCAGATCTGGCTCTGGCAGAAATGATGTCATTTATGCCAATTATGATACTGTATCAAATGTAATACAGATAAATGATCTCATTAGTGGTAAAACAAAACAAAAATCTGGCCTCGTTGCTTTGCACAAGTAATTTCCAATATGTAACAGATGTTATAAATTATATAAATCTGAGAGGATACTGCAATAATTTATGAAAATAAAACGTGTATAACACATGAAATGTATGCACTTCCATGCAGTATTATGATGGATTTGACACACCTAAAATTTTGACAATTCTTTGGAAAATATCTTATACTCCTAGAAATGCTCTAAAAACATGAAAAAAACATGAGAATGGTCATGAAATAATTTTACATGTAGGTGTTGAAAATCAGTCCCCCCCCCCCAACATAAAAGATAGAATAAATGAACATGAAATAAACCTCTGTATGAAGATCACAGACTTTCATTGCTATAAAAAATATATTATTCTATAAATGTAACAGAAAACAGTGTTGTAGCGATCACTATTATCGTGAGGGTAGTTCATTTGCTATTTTATTGCTTAACCAAATTTAATGGATCTTTGAATTGTTTTATTGGAAAGCAAGGCTTAATAAGAGCAATATAAAACGGTGAATATTTTATCATTTTTTGTCGATAATGCATGAATGATCTAGCGTTATAAATAACTGCCTTTGGATGTGAGATGTCAATGTCGTTGCTAATCCTTACTGATAGGGGCAAACAATCAACTGCTGGTGTTGAGAAATCCTAGATTATTTTTTTACAATATACTACTTGAGAAATGGGGGACCTGATTTTCCACATTTATGGTAAAGTTAGTTGCACATTATGTGTACTTAGCCTGTGACACATGTGTGGATGGATCGGAACTGCTCTGACGACATAATCACTTGGTGATGGGGAAGCTTTTAAGGAAGGCGCTCTTTGTCAGTTAGAGGGCAGCGTGGAAATGAGGCTTTCTTGCCAGCGGTGTGCGTAAAACATGACTGCCTGCATGTAAAAAACACCCTGAAATATATATATATATATATATATTTCTGAATAAAGTGTGTTCAATATTAGCCATATTCTTACGAATGTATTGTAGCCAGTGTCATGACATCATCTCAGTATATTCTTGGAGTAATTAGTCATTATTACTCCAAGGTATATCCAACTCACAGTGAGCAATGCCTCAAACTAAAAGATATGAATGCTCAAGATCAAGAATGGATTTGATACATACTCAGAACTTGTACTAAAATAACATTTACTTATTGCCTTTGTCAGTTACATTTCTTGACCTAAAAAGGTTCCCACGTATAGTGTGTTTGGCATACAGTTGTCGATTGATTCTATTTAGCAAATTATTTTTTGTTTTTGTTCCCATTAACCCCCGTGGTGTGAGTGAATGTGTAAATTAGTTTTTAACCCTCGGGAACCAGCGTGGAACCAAGTGGTAACAGGCTACCCATAGTAAAGGATCATAACTTATCACTGTTATGATCCCTTATCACCCCTACATCAAACAAGTAAAATGTCACCTTATCAAATAATACAAATGTTGGCTTTGTACAAAAAGCACGCTTGCAGGGAAATAGTTCCATTCTAGCGAGATATGACAGTGTTTGAAATTTGTGACTAAACAGGCATGACAGTCGCCGCAAACCATACCTTGTGCAAGAGACTTTTTAATGACGAAGAAAGGCGTTTTCTTTTTGAACTGAGTGCGGTTGGGTAATAAGGTGGGCACCAATTTGAGTTAAAGGGCCTGCCTCTCTTGGTCATTCATTTAAACTCAAACTTAAGGTTAAGTGTGGTAATAAACACATGATATCTCTCTGAAAGGAAGTCAGTGCCTCATTTTACCAACCAGCCTGCAGGCTCGCATTACACTTCTGAGCATGCGCACTGGCACAACACGACATAATTGCTGAGGTTATGTGATCCATCGTGTCTCATCAGAGATAAGAGCACAGCCAAATAGACAATAAGATATACAATTTGAATGAGCGTATCCTCATAGTAACCAATATTAATGATTCGGAAAATGGTTGAAATGTTCTTAAGAGATTCGCCGCAAGGTTTGGCCAATTAAGGCTTCCTGACAATAATAATGACCAGGAATGAAATAGCAGCTTCCCTTGCTTAAGGCTACCATACCTTATCTACAATGGATAATAGTTGACTTGTAGCATATACATACAAAACAAACTGTCAGTTTAGAAAAGGGCAATTCGGAAATGAAGTAGCACTACCGAGATAACCTCCTAATGTAGAATGTTTTGCTTGACATATACCCCACTCTATAATATAAGAAATAAAGCTAAGGCATTTAGCGCTGAACCTTTGTGACACATGACCGCAAATTATTATGAACATTATTTATAAAATGTATTCAAGATTTTTGTTTTTGCTTTGTCGTTTATTTAAAAATGGTATTTTGATTATTAGGCTTGGAAGATTATAGATAGTCGTATAAGGGATTTTCAATATATATTTGATTATATGGTAAATGAATAAACAGGGTTTATGCGAATGGGAAAAAAACAAAACTGTTTTCTCACTTCTTATAAAAAAAACATAACATAAACCTTAAATGAGAAGACGAATACAGTTGATGGCTGTAATAAAGCTTAGAGAGATATTCTAAACTACCAATCACACACGTCCATTAATAAATATAAACTGATGCCATTTCCGCTAAAAAGATATTCTAATTACACTTAAATCATCCGGTTTGGTTCTGGTTCTTATCTTCAAGTTGGCAATTGACTGCACATAGGAACTACGCATGCCTCGTTCGGTGGCCTCTGGTCTGGTCTGTTACTATGTCATAATACAAAATAGACAATTAAGTGATAATTGTTATAGTTTATTAAAAAACAATGAGCAAAGTGATCAATTTGGGATAGTGGCACTTCAAGGACCATCACACCACAGTTGCAACAACAGAACTAAACAATAGAATGCATAAAATATAACTCTAGACACAAAGACTATGTAAAATCGCAAACTATATGTCAGTCGCCGTATCGTCCTTTTCATGAAGTACAAAAAAATTATATTTTCCATTTATAAATATTCAAGAACATTGTTTACAATGTTTAAGCTTTGCAGAAAGTATTTTTGGATTGTTTCAGGAAATGGGGGCGGGATATCCCTCTGCCAACCGCCCGGATCCTCTGGTCAGAAAGCGCAGACACACAGTCATCTAATAATAATAATAACTATAAAAGAAACCAATTATTTTGCCCACGCTTAAATGCTTAAATTTCCACAGGTGTAATTTAGAAAAAATATAGTTATATATCTAACAAGCCTTACCACCAATCTTGTATATCTTTTATGTGAATATCGACACATTGTAAGTCAGAATTTTGTTGAACAGAGCATTAGAGAACATGTTCCACGTAGTGTTCCATGTTTGGGGCATTCATTATTGATACTTGTATATCAATTACACCAGGTATACCTCTGAGCATGTATTCTAACTTTGCCTGGAGACACCATGCTTAGTATTTCTCAAATATTAGCAAAAAAGGCGTTTGCAGACACTTTGTAGTCAACTTTTCTCTAATGAATAACATGAAAATATAAATGGCTTTATGTGTCCAAAGGAATCAATGGCTGCCCTCTAGGATATTGTCAACCTAGTCCTCCTTATTAGAGCCAACCTTGGCCTAGCCCTCAGCTTTGCTTCACACAGACAAGGATTTCTTCCACAGGTCATGTTCTCACTTGTTCTCGCTCATAAGTCAGGTGACTCCCCGAGAGTTTAGTTTGACAGGACCCTTTGGCTGTAGCACAAATCACAAATGGCCTCCAGATTTTGTTTCCAAGCCAAAAAAGGACCTTTTCTTGTATGCTATATAGTCATCAAGCTTGTCTCTTCTTTTGAAGTATTATTTTTGACAACAACTGCTCCACAGTGTTTAGATAAATAACAGCTTGGACAAAGTATTATATACACAAAACAGATTGTTAATGCCCAAAGATAGTCAACATGAGAACCTTTTCACTTCTGCTACAAACTTTTGACAAGATATCAATGAAACTCTTACACTGAGATTGAGCAATAAGTGTTTTGATTGTCAGTCTGGCACAAGTACTCATGATCAGAACAACAACAATATATTTGTTTTATAGGCCATCATTCATAATAATAAGTGTTATTATATCATTATAGAATAAAGAAATCACCCAAGGAGCATAACCTATCGTCCACATAAACTATATCTTGAATATGAAGGTGTTTTATTTGATCAAAATACAATCTCTGTTAATACCAATTCTATTCATTGGCCTATTTGCACTAAAAAAATCGGTGTTAAAGTTAATGAAATGCTTGGAAGTTTTGTTCTGTTTTGTAATGTTGGAAACTGGTACAATAAAAATATCAAAATTTCCAAATCAACAGGAACAAATAGATCAGAAAAAACGATGTTATAGTACATTGCAAAAACACTAATTAGGCAGGCAAGATGCGTTATCAATAGCGCTTTGGTACTCAAAATTAAAGCCAAGGGTGTTGTGGAACTTTCATCAAGATAACATATTTGAGTTAAACTGAGCACACATGATGGTTAACGTTTGGAGGGTAAATAGATGATGGTAAAGCAGATGGTTAGCGGTGCCTTATAGTGGACAGTGTCCACCGTGAGAGTGACCGGTGAACATAACCTCTGCCCTGATAGGCACATCTCTGTCAGTGAGTGTCTCTCCCATGTCTATGCGCGTCTCATCTCTGCTTTACCTTGTAATTTATCCCATCCCGGGTGCGCATTAGGCCTTTTGAGGGACCTCAATCGCCAGCCGGTGTTGTATGGATAAAAAGGTGTTTTGATTTACCTCATTATGCTGAGCATTGTACTCCCATCATTCCCCGTGGCAAAGGGCGTGACCTCTGACCTGGATCATGTGACTGGCGAAGTAAACCAGTAAGTAGAAGACCATTTTTGACATATGTGGTCTGTACAAAGACAATTAAAGAGACAATGGATGTATATTTGCTATAGTTGACTCTAATGAAGGAAAATCGGTCCCTGATGTTGTAGTTTAAAGAAATTGTAATAAAATGGTTTTGATGAAGAAAATATGAATTTATTCAATATCAAAACTTGCGCAAACTGGTATATTGCAGTGAATCTCATTTGTCACCATGCCCATCTATAAAACCTTTTTTTGTATATTCACATATTTTATATTATATCTGTATGAATTTAACAGTAATACACGTTACATCAGCACAGTCGCGTGGGCATCAAATTATGAATATTCTAACATGCGTAACATCACTCATTCATTTCAGCCGTGCATTTGAATGTTATCTGGGTCATCAGTCAGGGATTTGTTGATGTAATATAGATATTGTCAATCTTGAATTGAGTTTCTAGCCAGTTAGCAGGCTGATATATATTTGTACCACATCTATGCAAACAGGCTTAATACCCAAATAAATAATGAATTTCCAGAGTAAGTTGAAGATTACAATCATAGAGCTCAACATGTCATTGTACTGGCCGCTTACACATGTATATATTATATGAGTATATTTTTAGTAGCATGTACAAACATAGGATAAAGATTGGAGCTGGTAGATTTAATTCACAAATAGACATGGATAGAGCACTTAATCCTTTAAAGCAATAACTGCTGACATTCTTTGTCAAAGTGAAGGCCTATGATCTGTATTCAGATTGAATGGTGGTGAACGCAGCATACTACTAGCTGTATCTGAGCACTGTGTGAGTAGTGCTTCCTGTTGAATCACCCTATGGCTAAAGTTCCAATGTCTTCCTGTCGATCTAGTTGTATATTGAAGAGTAAGTAGTAAAGACTACAATGGCTTTGTTTTGGGCTAATGAGAGAGACATAGCGCCCTCTATGATTGCAACGTTGAGCCGGAATATGATAAAGGAATGTGTACCCTGTTATAACATACTATTTCTATGCATGAGAGTGTGCAGTGTAAGCGGCTGAATGCATGACATCATTGTTTATATGTATTAAGTATAGTATCAATCTAAATGAAAAGTTTTTTTATTATTTTAAATGCTCTGCACTACATCAGAAAGGTCTGGCTCATACTGTGCACATACATTTAGGCATGGCTCATACTATGCCCATTCAAGCATTTATGACTAGTACTATGGGGGTGATGTGTGGGGTGAGTTAAAACTCAGTCATTTACTATGCCCATATTTTTGCACACCCATGTAGGCCTAGTCCCTACTATGGACATACATGTGGGTCTGGCACATACTATGCACACACATGTAGTACTAGCCCCTACTATGTACATTTATGAAGTACTAGCCCCTACTATGGACATACATATGCTATCTCAATGGTTGAATGATGTTCAATTCGATTGGAAATTTCTCATCAAAGTAGAGATCTTCCATTATTATAAGAATAGTATGGCTTTAAACATAACAAAGTACTTGGGTTATTGTCAAGAAACAGGTCAAAAGCAATTACATAGTGGATCATTTATTTTGTGAATACAATTCATCTTTCGATTTTGAGGCTTGGCAACTTCAAGTAAAATGACCCCTCTGAAGAGTCTGTGTTAGCTTGTGCCAAATATTACTTTTCCTGGGGGTCTTAAGCGACCACAACTTTAGTCACTTTTTTGAATGGGTTACCTGTATCAATTACAGCATGACAATGCTTCTGGCAGCATGTATCCCCATTAAATCTTAACCAATTTACTTCTAATATCATGCAGGTTGTTATCAAAGAATTAGTAAAATGTAAGCGGAAACAATTCAGAAAAAAGGCAGTCATTTCCTTGCTGGCAGAAACCCAAGAAGATTTCATTGTCAAAAGTCTATTTATGCATTAAGAATGTATAGAGATGATTGTATCTAATAACTAGGTTGTTTTCTTTGTTTCAGTCATTGAAACCTCTCCTCACACTTAGAAGAAAATCATTAATGTTTTGGCGTGTAGGTACATCTTCTGTCTTTATATTACGTTCATTTATGATAGTTCGCTTTAAATGTTCAAATTACCTTATTCATACATAATTAAGTCTTGGAATTTCATACTAAGTGAATGTTTAGGTAATGATATTTACACTGAAAAATAAATCATATCAAAAAATTACTTCCTGCCTCTGAAATAATTATGTGTACACTATTGAATTATGCATTGGAGATGATTAAAATGTCTTTCAAATCAAGGATTACCACGTGTTTATGTTAAGATCGATAGGATAGGATAAGATTTTGAAGGTTTATAGCTTGAAAACTAACGTTGAACATTTGAATTTCGGAGCGTTTTTGTGAAGAAAAAAGACTTTAATACAATAGATATGAATCTATAAATATCCCCTTCCGGTAATTTAGTTTGTTCATCAGATTATCAGCTATGATATGGGTCTCCCACGTTACAATATTGCCCCGCTGTATCCTGCTAGCCCCAAGAAGTCCCCCATACCAAGCCATATATTTGTCCAATTAGTCCACCACACGTCACGCATAAGTAAATCGAGCTCATCTCTTTCACTGTAGTTTTGGGAATGGAAACATGTAATGTCTAACATGTTGAAACATTTATTGAAAAGATACTATTTTTGAGCAGAACATGTAAACATGTTTACCATAAAAATCGTCTTATGTAAAAAAGTCTTATGTAAAATATCCGATATATATTAATTGGGCAAAACTATCCTAGAATGCATATTTTACATATTTACATATTTTGATAAATGAAGTGCAGAATTAAGCTGGTTATATGAAGGTCAAATTAGAGTTGAAAGGTTGCTGAAGTGACCTATGTTTGACATGACATTTTCATAACATAACATTCAAAGTCAGTGAAAGTCTTTAGGGACTGTAAATTACAAATAATACAAAGAGTTGTGAATACATGTCTGGACAACTGGTGATCCAATTAGCACAACTGGTGAACAACTGGTGATCCATCTAACACAACTGGTGAACCACTGGTGATCCAATCAGCACAACTGGTGAACCACTGGTGATCCAATTAGCACAACTGGTGAACAACTGGTGACCCAATTAGCACAACTGGTGAACAACTGGTGATCAATTAGCACATGTGGTTTGTGGGTCAGGTCATTTTTCCCATCACAATCCCCTTGAGTTTGCCTGTGGAGATGGGGGTTAGAGACACAGCCAACCATCCAGTTGATCTTCACATACTCAACTCTGAGCACCTCCAACTATCCCAGGCTTTTATATTATATTTGTCAAAGAAGTATGGTTTCAACCATTTTATTATAAAAGATTTATAAATCAAATTTTAATTGTTTTATTCAACAGAACTTCGTATTTGAATCCATTGACGAATACTATCAATACTGAAATATTCTTTTTAATATTCAAATCATTTCATTGTGAGGTAGCCATTGACAGGCCTAAAAACAACAGTAATCAGTAGGCATTAATACCAAATTAATCACTTCAAATCACCACTAATTTTCTCAAACAATGCATAAATAAATCATACCAAAACTCAAAGTCAAACATTTTAATGCATGTACCACAGGTTTAACATTGCATCATTTGATTTTAAAATATATTGTCTTGGGATTAGTTATAAATTATGTTCAGCATATTCATTACGAGCTAGACCCTTGAGATTCTGATGGAATATTCGGACAACTTTTGGCCATCTTGGTTTTGGTGCTTTTACAGCTTGAGTACAACAAACACAAATGATCTCCTCCATTAAACTTTTTTTTATTTCCCGTGACTGTTCCTTACTCCAGTGTTTCACCTCCAAAGTCAGTTAATTTGCTTTTGGACAAAACACGTCATGTGTTTATGCATAGCCAGAAGGTACTTTACTGAACATAAAATAATCTACTAAGAGTGGCACCCACCACAAAATAAAGTTTTCTTGATACAATATGGTCAGTTATTATATATCATAACTAATATATCACACTAAAGAATTTCATATTGACGGACGTGTGTTGAATGTTGCAGATATTGTTTGAATTGCATTATTGCTTGAGTATAGTTCATGTTTTTAAAGAAACTGTCTGAAAAGCTGCTGCTATCAATGACATTTATCAATGTTCCATTATCCAGAGGTAAAATTCCATTAAAATTTGCACTAAAGTCAATATGGAAAGTTGTAAGAGATTCCTCGGTATTCTCACCAGGGAATCATTGGGTTTTCTTGGTTTAGTTAGGATACTTCATTTTCACACCTGGTGTCCCACATCAAAGCCCAGAATTCAATACACTCTGAAATCAAACTTAGGAAGGAAAACAGCTTGGGGGTATTCTGTGAACACTGAGAATCAAGTGTCACATTGTAATTGTAAAGGATATCTTTAGAGGTTAAAATGAAATTTGTTGTCAATTTTCTCCCATGCCTTGCACACAGATAAAACAGGTGGAAACTTTAATCAAGAAAAAACAAATAATATCTACCAAATTTAAAATCACATTGTGATTATAAATTCATAAAATACTTCAATTTGATATTTAATTTCCTCTAACTTAAACAGTCTGACAGTGATCTTGACAACTTTACTAGGTCTGTTAAGAATAAGGTAGAAGTGACAGATAACGGAGTAAAACAAATCTTTTGACATTAGATTAGAAAAATAGAGAGAATTAGAGAGATACAGAATCAGAGACATAGATCAAGTACATACCAATTCATGAATCGTGCAAAGTTGATAGAATAATGGATGTTGTTTTTATATAAAGGGTTCACGTCGGCTTCCTCTTGTTAAAATATCTGCACGTTTATGATATAACTACGTGCATGCTCTTTTCCCTTTAACCATTGATTGATTGGCATGGATTTTATGGTGATTAGCATGTAATGAGGTGGTAAGCATACCATCACCACTCTGCCAAATTAAGCGTCCAGGACCAATTAAGCCATATTAAATTGCTGTTGTCAGTAAAACACATGACATCAAAGATGGAGCATTGAGGGCATGATCTAGCGTTCACATCTGCCCCAGCTTGCTGTCATGCCAAAAACAACTGTCTCATACAAACACACATGTCCGCTTCCTGATACTCCTTCCAACAAAATGGTGAAGAATTAATTATACTTGGTGTTCATCAGTCACTAGACGCAGTTTTCTTAGAATTCTGGTAATTACCAAAAGGACATGAAACTATATTCTCCTGGAAATGCTAATCCTGACAGTGTTTTTTGGGTGATTTATTTCATAATAAGAAATAATTAGTCTATTAAAATATTGATAGACTGATAGACGATATTGTAATGTTAAATGCAGATATCGACACAATATTTCACCAAGTTTCATCATTTGATCATATATATATTTGTACATATTGGCCAAAGAATCCGAGCCGAAGCATGTTAACTTGATGAAGTATTCTTGCACAAAAGTATTGAGCATTCTCATTTAATATCCGGTCTAATGAGGAAGTTGAAGTCTCACATTGTATCACAAAGCTCAGCAGTTACTGGTTTTGATCGCACAAAATGGCCAAGATTTGCATTGTCACGACCTTTCACAAATCTGTGAAAATGTTTTAAAAGCTTGATCTCTTAAGTGGTTTGGTGTTGATAGTCGACAAAAGTAGAACTGAACAATCAAAGCCGGATCATGAGTGCACCATACTCATTGCTGAAAAAATGAAATAAATCATTTATATATTCGATGGAAGTGTTTAGTTTGCCATGAAATATATATATATATAAATTGTATACATTGAAATAGGCAATGCATATGATAAATTTGAGTATAGACAACCACACACACATACACACATACATGTATATATATATATATATATATATATATATATATATATATATATATATCCAGTCTGAATAAGCATTGAACATTATAACATTATTAGGAATATGTTGTAAATGTACCAAAATGATACAGAAAATGCCCCCTCTGTATAATATTCTATTACAGACCTAGACGATCTGATGAAATATGAAAAATTATCTATAATATTGTAATTGCGATAGATTAACTTTTCATTACAAACTTGATGGGACAATTAAGGCCCACGTAGAATAATTGCTAAGAATATCATATATTCAGTCGATTCTCTTTAATGTTTTAAGACGCAGTGTCATTTTTCTTTCGGATCATTAGGTAGCAGACGACATTTAATGGCTTCGTGCAACGCGTTATAAATGATTTAAAGGGGTATACATGAAACTTAAACGAGTACAGTTGACAGGTCATATATCCCTTATTTTAAATATGAAGCTATTTGTCTTGGTACATATGTTGAGTCTCAAACCTGCACCTGTAATATAACATAATAAAACAAAGCTGACTTAATAAAACAAAGCTCACCGCCAGCGCTCTTCGCATTTTTAATTCAAAGTATTCGAGAATCCAGAAGAAATTTGTTAAATATATATTACACAAATAAAATGTCATTTTGCGAAGGCTAAGTATGATATGATAAACAAATTATTTATATGCTCATTATGACCATATCAATATATGATCCATGAATAATTTAGATGCTAATGTTTTAAACAGGTAGAAATGTGTCCTTATCTAATTTGAACATTTATAACTCTTCTGTGACTGATTAATTTGTAAATACTTGATAGACGATTTGTTCAAATTCGGACAGATGTGTACAATATATTTTACGATAAACTATTGTTCTTGCGCAATAAAAGGCTTTTAGGTCAATAATGACCTGTTTTAATGTCCGATCTATATCGTACTTGACGTTACAAGTAATTGCTAAAGCTTCATCATAACAGTTTGATTATATTTTCATGTGGACTTCCACATGACAGTAATAGGAATGCACCTTACTATATTATACATGGCGGCATGTATAACACATAGGCAAAATGTTTGGGTGTAAACTTGTGATACATGATTGATGGACTGATAAAACATCACCCTATTACACGGTTGGTTGTTTTTATAATGGTCAGACCAGTAATACATCAATGGCGGCTGCAGGTATGGATGTAAAACAGATGAAGATGTCCTGAAATATACATTTCTAGGTTATGCAGTGGTTATGGCACTGTACATAGATACTTTATATAACAAAATGGTGATCAAATAAACCCAGTTTTAGTGATTCTTACAAATTGCACAGCAACCTTGCTACTTTTTGAGGTCATCATACAGACAGCTCCCGCCTTTAATAGAACAATCAAAGAATGCAACAAATAACTGCTATTTTATTTGACTGTTTGATCTTATACTTCCGGTTGTATGCAAGCTGGTTTTCCACTTTGATATTGGGACGAGTTTCTGCTGATGATAAAACACGAAATATCTTTGTTCTATCATTGTAAATGTTCTGTGCTATGTGATGATTTAATATTTTGTATAAATTGTTGTAATGTTGTCAAGTGTTTTTTTTAATCATTATCAAGTGGCTAGTGCTCTGCTAAATAGAGGTAGTCGATTCTCTAGCTAGTTAAAGTCTTATTTGCTAGTTAAAGTCATATCAACTCATAATGATAATTCCGTGATTACCATTTTTGGTTCTATGAACGTCCTTTTCAGCACTATTGAGGCCAGAGACTGAGAGAAGCTTGTCATCGTGACAGAATTAATCCACGCACTTTTTACCTGAATGAGCCACATCCCTCCCCGGCGATGTAATAAATGCCTGTTTAAGATATGTGTACCTAATAAACCTCTATCGGAACATAGTTTCTTTACTATATCTGCCTTTATAAGGTATAAGGTATATATATATATACATTGTCTATTTATTTGTTTGTATTTCCAAGAGTGATTTGTTACTGATAAATATCAAATTTGACATATTTAATTTGTCTATTAGACAATCAATTAACAATTCATATAATATTCATGTGAATTTTGTAATACAATACAGACAAATATTAATATCTTAAAAAAAATAATTGGCGGATGTTCATCATGTGTGATTGATAAATCTATCATATTGATAAATTGCTCTGATAAGCCATCCTGGTTTAAATGTTTATGAAATACACAAATGACGACTTATTGGTTTTGTTACCAAAAGCGGGAGGCTAAATTGATTAACGTATGTTCACACATATTTTGCCATACTTATATGTGTCTATCAGCACATCCAACATATATATCATTAGTTGTTATATCAAACATAGTTATAACACAATTTTTTTCTTTTTATAAATGAGTGTGGATTTCCTTATGCATAACACTTTATATGGAAACCGAAAGGGTGACATCATTTTTAAAATGGTAAACTGTATTCACATGACATCCAAATGCCTTTTAAAGGTTCGAAATAACAACATGTTGCCCTAACTTCATGTAATACTGGCACTAATTGTTTTCTTTATTATCATCCATGGAAGGTATTTCCAGTCCAATGAATGCTTCTTCGTCACTTTCATTGCCAACATAATGCGATTTAGGACCTAATGTTAATGCAGATCGTAATTGCGTGATGTATATACATGGAGGTTCTGCCTGCGATTACCCTGCTTCTATTAGTGACATCTTTGGCTTGGTGCACATTGTGTTGTTAGCTGATGTCTCAATGACCTGGCAGACATTCGTTTTTCTTATAAACGATAAGAGCGTATTACCAACCTCCGCCATCTTTGCAATTCTCGTGGGTTTGTTGTCTCGCGGGACTTTGATGAGTCTAAGAAACTAGTCTAAGGCCTTAACGGGGGTAATAGCATACTAAAACGCAGTGGAAACAGACCCGTTGGCATCTGCTTATATCTACAATGATTTCGTCAAATTTCTACAAATGTTCCCCAATGTTTTACCAAGTTCCCAGGCCTCATTACAAATGAAGACAGCGTGTCCCAAAGACCGACAAGCCGAGGCTGAGTGGCATTGTAAAACGAGACTGAATGGGCCGTGAATGCCCGCCGTTTGCCCGGCACAACCATTAGGGACTACCTTAGATGCCAAATAGCAGATGCTCAACTTATTTACAGTCTAACAAGGCCGGCTTGGATGCCATGGCTGAGAGCCACTTTGGGGACGCTCAAATTTGCCTTTATGGGGTTATAATTACAGACCTTAGTGGCCTCCATCTGTGTAAAACCGGTCTGTGAAAAACTCCCACAAGACACCACAACAACATATTTGCATAACTCTACACTGTATCACAGTGTAAAACACCAACTGGGTGCTAAGTACGACCTCGGGATTTCTATAAGATCCTATTTGAACCCATTTTGTACTCTCGCCTACTGCATTTTCTCGTTACAGGTTGATCTCATGAGATGTTGGTGGGTACGCATGAATTCATGACAAGACCCTCTTCGCACCTTCATATTTAATGTGTTGTTCCGTGCCGTGATCAAGAGCGTGTCAATTTCATAGTTTGGTCTAGAGCCCGCCTGCGTATCACACATGACGCAGGCTACCATTTATGTTAATGTCGCAGTCACCACCCACCAATTTGAGTCGCTTTCATCTTCCACGTGCCGTATGTCGTTTTTGAATGAGCATTTTTCTTTCCCAATTGATTAATAAGTGAATTATATCAGTGTTAAATATATACCCTATATTTCATATTAATGACCAATTTCCTATGCATGAAGACCCAAAGGGCTGATGTAAAAAATTTATCATGTTTGCATCGCCAGGTATGAACAGACTATACAGGGCTTAAATGGCTTCAACCCAAACATGAAAATGGCCAATTAGTCAAATAAAACATCTACAGATCACCCAGGCAAGTAAATTTATTATGACTGAAAATTAGTCATCATTTGCAATACATAAAGTCTCAAATACACAAAAAAAACAAGTTGAAAAAATGAAAAGACACTTTTTAATTCTAGCTCCAGAGAACTATAAAAAAGAGCAGCTATTCATTGATATGATTCCCAAATATATCAAATGTGCCTAAGATAGGAAGATTACCCTATTTAAAAAATACATAAAATACATCCGTTTGTCACTTCTGAAATATGATATATCTAACACTTCAGCTATTTTAGCTGAATCAGTTCACTCCATTACAGCAAATAACAATTTAGGATTAAAGGTATGGCAGAGGTATAAATAAGGATTAAGGTCAATACGTGACATCCATATGACTCCATTGAGTGACATCAACATAGAGATTAGTCAATCAGTATATTATGTAGATTTTTAGCACAAATAGCGGGAAATTTATGTCAATTTCCTCGTGGAAACGAACACCAGTATCTGTTACATTACCCATTATACTAGAAAATCTATCAAAACGAAATGGCAACCTTTAAAATTGGTTCTGCGGCAAAATGTATTCAAAAAATTTTACAGCGGTTTAATTCGAATTTCGCTTGACAAAGGAACGTGGAAAACCAGTGTATAAAAAGCGTGAAGGGACTCCAGCTATATAAACAAAGTCTTTAGAAAACACTTGCTTACCAAATCAATGGTTTATTGGTGTTCTATGTAGTTAATTCTATGGATTAGTGTCACCTTTTGCTCTCTATTCTATGGTCATTTTGTGTGCTTGTCAAAAGCTGGCAATCGTCTTGTGAAATGAAACCTCCTATCACACGGTGTCCAGACCAAAAGTCACTTCATTCAAGGCCAAGAACATCAATTCTTTATTTCCAAACTACCACATTTTTTTAGAATAAATGATAAAAATAAAATAAAATTTCATTGAGGAAAGTCCTAGGGAATGACATCTTTGATATCTGATTATTTCTAATTCCTCGCTGATATTTATATTACCGGAAGTGCTTGTTGAAATTGGTCAGGATTTTGTTCGCAACAATTCATTTACTTGAGTTGGCCTAATACTAAGAGACAATAAAAGGTCAGGCCTTGAGTTGAAGGAACTTGGTGTGTTTCCTTAGTTGAGAAACTTCTTGATAATCACTCCTACAAACATGACTCACAATGCCAAACTCGCTGCTCGCTCCATTGATACCCCATACAAGCAAACTTCCCACCAGTTCTGCTCATTAAATTCTCTCTGCCATTATGGAGGTGTTATTAAGAGGGTCCTTACTTTAATTAAGTTGTTTGGAATTGATTTACACTGTCAATGGCGAGCCAAATTGAGTTCTAATCTGTTGTGGTGTGTTTGTGCTTGTGCTTAAAGCTGTGCTGAATGGCGGACCAACTACTGAGGGCCCATTGAGATGACAGACCCTGGCTGCCTTGCTCTCTCCCTACTTCCCTCTATAGCTGCAGCATATCTCACTTTTATGAAAAGACACCATGAGAAAATAGGCAAAGCACAGCACAATAGACGAAATATTGATCGTTATACAGTCCACCGTTGGCCACACAGGGTAGGATTATGACAGATGTTACAATGTCAACCTTCACTATTGTCTCCTGGTTGTGCCCAATTAGCGAGAACCTCCCACCTAGCCCTCCCCCACTGCTCTAACCCTTGTCCCCCACCCAGGGGGCGATCAACTACCTCTCCCCAAACATCAGAGGCAAATCAGGCTGAAGTTATTGACAGCATGTGGCATTTCCTTGCCATGGAGAAAGCCTTCTATGCAATCTAAATACCGAAAACTCATCTATCTTTTAAGTATTAAGTATCCTTTTAAGTATCCTACTCTTTTTAATTTTGATTATTCTCTAATTGTTTCTTGGTTGTGTATAGTAGAAAGGCAAGAAATAGTCATTTAAAAAGTCACTAATTGTCCATCGAAATCCTTGAAAGACAATCTAAAGAAGAATGGCTTGTTGACAGATGGGTTGTCATTGAGAATATTTTGTCAGCCATGAGACATGTTCACACCATCCTTCGTCATGCATTAACATTTAATATCAATGACATTAATTGAGTTTAAAATGCAACTCACTTTGATTAAATGGTCAGAGATTGTCATGAATGTCACATTAACACCCATTAAACAAACATCTCAGTTTGATGAAAGTTTGGTCTTTGATGTTAGATTGGCATTAAGCAGTTGTCTTTCCTCTCCCAATGATGAAGTCAAACCAGAAATTTCTCATTATCAGTTAATTTTTAGGGTGAATAAATGTTGAGTTAGACTTGAACAGGGTGTTTGTATCTCATGATATTTTTTTATTGGTATTTGTTATTGCCACATTTATTGGTATGTTATATTTCTAACATGATCATATATATACATCCATTTAACTAATCAAAATCTAATTTTAAAAAATCACTCAGTTGTTTTAGTTTTTCTGATGAACTTATCACGAATGCTATATATCACAATGATTCATCATCATAATTTTGCAAAAAGCATATTTAAATATAAAAATACACGTAAAAATACAAAAACCAATTATCAATTCTTACAGTTTGGAAATCTTGAAAAGAATAAAAAGACTGTTACGGGTGTAATAAACTGATTAGAATTATGAGCTGAACTTGCATGTCTACAAAGTTCCCCTATGCGTAACAGATTTCACACACCTGGTGGCAGCATGGCCCATTCGAATTATTCAATAACTTTTAAAGCTACTATTAATATTATTTGCAAACCTCAAGAACAAGGACTATTTATGTATAACTATTGACGAAATATGACTTAAACATTACAAATAGCTACAAAAAGTTATAAATGTCAAGACGGGACCAACACTTCCGTTAATATATTTTCTCCACACCTGAATAACAAAAATTAATATTGCATTATGCATTTATATAAAATTCATCATTTCAAATTAACCTACATGGAGGACTGATTTGTTTTCTTGTTTGAAAGTTGTAGATATATTTCTGTATCTTGCAATGCTCATATTTCTACATCTTCTGGTCAAAAAGGTCGAATCTATCAATAATGTTGGATTCCTGGTGTCTTTTCTAATTCTAACCACATTATAGATTAAGACTAATGATAGCCGTTTATGAACACTGTGGACACATTGTTAATATATACGTACTAGCAGGCCTTTGTTGTGGGAGCGCCAGGCAATCGATTCAATCTCTTCTAATATTCACGTTGATTGCTCCAATTTCTCTCCCTTGGTTTTAGTCTTCATGCTTTATGTATGTCGTAACTTTAGTACTAGTTTTGTAATTATTGCTACAATGTGCACAGACATGTAATGTTGGTGACAGTTAGTTTCCAAACATCCTTTCCTTTTCATATTAATATTTGACAACACTAGTGAGGAATAACGGATAAGGCAGCCTCAGATTCAAGCTGGTTACGTACCAAAACTAAGATGTTTTTATTCATTTATCTATTTACTTAATTATTTTGCATTTATTTAGGACACAATTTGTTTTGAGTAGATGTTATGAGCGCTATTGGAAAACTAATGATATTGAATCTTTGATCACTCTATATTCTAATATAATGCAGATATCAGTACACATTTCACACTCTCAATGATAACTTTGGCAATCTTTGAAGGAATTGTCTTATGTGCCAATTACACTGTCTATACTGATTATGGGTATGTAACAAGTATTCAAATAGTGTGCACTGTGACAGCCTAATTGTATGCAATGAAGATGTGTGGAGGAGATGACCAAATAGGAATATGATGATATACCATTCAGTGAAAGATTAAACTACTTCCTTACTTTACCACAGAGTCATTTGAGTGCACAGGATATTGCCATAAATTGTTCATTCACTTTTTTGCTTTTTTGATACGTTTGATACGTTTGATACCAATACATTTAACATGCTATATAATAAAATTTAAACAGCCCCCCTACAAATCAGTAAATTGACTAGTTAGAATCCACGTACAAACTAAAATACGATACCGGTTTTTGGATAAGTTACAATTACAATTACTATTTGCAGTCCCCATATAAACCAGGATGTGAAACTAGTAAATAGCCCAGTAAACGGACTAGTTACAGTCCCCGTACAAACCGGGGTGTAATACTAGTAAATGGGCTAGTTACAGTCGCCGTACAAACCGGGGTGTGATACCAGTAAATGGGCTAGTTACAGTCTCCATACAAACCATGGTGTGATACTAGTAAACGGACTAGTTACAGTCCCCGTACAAACCGGGGTGTAATACTAGTAAACGGACTAGTTACAGTCCCTGTACAAACCGGGGTGTAATACTAGTAAACGGACTAGTTACAGTCCCTGTACAAACCGGGGTGTAATACTAGTAAACGGACTAGTTACAGTCCCTGTACAAACCGGGGTGTAATACTAGTAAATGGACTAGTTACAGTCCCTGTACAAACCGGGGTGTAATACTAGTAAACGGACTAGTTACAGTCCCTGTACAAACCTGGGTACGATACCAGTAAATGGGCTAGTTACAGTCTCCATACAAACCATGGTGTGATACTAGTAAACGGACTAGTTACAGTCCCCGTACAAACCGGGGTGTAATACTAGTAAACGGACTAGTTACAGTCCCTGTACAAACCGGGGTGTAATAGTAGTAAACGGACTAGTTACAGTCCCTGTACAAACCTGGGTGTGATACCAGTAAATGGGCTAGTTACAGTCTCCATACAAACCATGGTGTGATACTAGTAAACGGACTAGTTACAGTCCCCGTACAAACCGGGGTGTAATACTAGTAAACGGACTAGTTACAGTCCCTGTACAAACCGGGGTGTAATACTAGTAAACGGACTAGTTACAGTCCCCGTACAAACCGGGGTGTGATACTCGTAAATGGACTAGTTACAGTCGCCGTACAAACCGGGGTGTGATACTCGTAAATGGGCTAGTTACAGTCGCCATACAAACCATGGTGTGATAGTAGTAAATGGAATAGTTACAATCTGCACGCTACCTAGTATCTGATACCAGTAAATGGAGTAGTTACAGTCCCTGTACAAACCTGGGTGTGATACCAGTAAATGGGCTAGTTACAGTCGCCGTACAAACCGGGGTGTGATACTCGTAAATGGACTAGTTACAGTCCCCATACAAACCATGGTGTGATACTAGTAAATGGAATAGTTACAATCTGCACGCTACCTAGTATCTGATACCAGTAAATGGAGTAGTTACAGTCCCTGTACAAACCTGGGTGTGATACCAGTAAATGGGCTAGTTACAGTCGCCGTACAAACCGGGGTGTGATACTCGTAAATGGACTAGTTACAGTCGCCGTACAAACTGGGGTATGATACTCGTAAATGGGCTAGTTACAGTCCCCATACAAACCATGGTATGATAGTAGTAAATGGAATAGTTACAATCTGCACGCTACCTAGTATCTGATACCAGTAAATGGAGTAGTTACAGTCCCTGTACAAACCTGGGTGTGATACCAGTAAATGGGCTAGTTACAGTCGCCGTACAAACCGGGGTGTGATACTCGTAAATGGGCTAGTTACAGTCCCCATACAAACCATGGTGTGATACTAGTAAATGGAATAGTTACAATCTGCACGCTACCTAGTATCTGATACCAGTAAATGGAGTAGTTACAGTCCCTGTACAAACCTGGGTGTGATACCAGTAAATGGGCTAGTTACAGTCGCCGTACAAACCGGGGTGTGATACTCGTAAATGGACTAGTTACAGTCGCCTTACAAACCGGGGTATGATACTCGTAAATGGGCTAGTTACAGTCCCCATACAAACCATGGTGTGATACTAGTAAATGGAATAGTTACAATCTGCACGCTATCTAGTATCTGATACCAGTAAATGGAGTAGTTACAGTCCCTGTACAAACCTGGGTGTGATACCAGTAAATGAACTTGTTACAGGCCCCTTACAAGCTAGGGAGTGGGAGTAAATAGTTACTAGAGTATGGAACAAATTTTAAAAAGTAGTTTCTTTCCCTAGTCATTACCGGTTGGTGAAGACAGCAAAGTCTATCATTGCAGAAGGTAGCGACTTAATATTGCGGTGCCGGTGGAACTAGTTGTTGCCACTGACGGCAGTAACTATAGATTGGGGTGCCTGTTGAACCGGCTGTGAGGCTGCCACTGATGGTAGCAACTATAGATTGGGGTGCCTGTGGAACTGGTTACGACGCTGCCAAAGATGGTAGAAACTATAGATTGGGGTGCCTGTGGAACTGGTTACGACGCTGCCCCAGATGGCAGCAAGCATAGTGTTGAGCCAGAACAGCCATAGCGGTGACAGTCTATTACAGTTGAGCAACTTCTCATCACACAGTCATTAGTACATCATTACTCTGGTGTCGGCAGATCACCAACATCATGTATATTTGTTTTATTTGTGCCTACGTTAATGATCTAATCACGCAGTTCACTTGGCATCAGTCACTGCCGCTCTGTCCCGTGATGCCGTGTCATTTGTGGACATTTTCCACATCCGTAAGCCACTGCTCTCTCATTCCGCTCCGGGAACCGCCATTTGTCAGATGCTTGCTGCAATCAACTTGAAATGGACACAGAAAATGACACATCTTGCTGATTTCCCGCGCTGTTATCATCGCTGCATTTCTATTCATTAGCTTTCCTTGCAAACCGCCTATCTGTTGGGACCCTCACATCACTTAAGTTTACATAATCACCCTGACTGCTGCCATTCCATTGAGAATTCTTGATGCTTGTCTGATCTCCGCGGGTTAAGTTGGTCTGACGTGTGTGATTTCATATTTTATCGCTTCCACACTAGCCATAAGTACAGATGTGCACTTCAATAATAACAGAGTCAGATGGTATAAGACCCCAGGACCAATGACCAGACGAAATGCTACCTAAGCCTCCCCGGGGACCCTGCTTCTGTATTAGCCTCTCAGCTCCAGCCCACCGTCTACAGATGCAGCACAAATTTGCTCATATCTTTGACCAAATGTAACCTGGAGCAATTGCTGAGATTATTGGAGTTTGCCAAAATATGTCTCATTTTCAAATAAGCCTTTTGACACAAGAAGCTGGGGGTAAATTTGTATTTTTAGTTTTTACATAGTCTAGAATTATTTTCACTATTATCATTATTATGTTCCTAGTTTATATGTTATGTGTTCATGTGTATAAGGTGGTTACCAGCTCAAATGTATTTCATAAAAAATAAAATATGATTGAATTTCCAGGTCATCAACTATGCATTATTCGGTGATAGGGCCAGGCAGTGATGTCATATGATAATGAGGAAGGAATGACGTGGTGATGAGCCATCTGGGTGATAATCCTCTTTATGCCCATGATGTGCTAATGAAGATGTGACATGAGATGGATACAATGACAGATATTTCTCGACAACAGCACCAATAATGGTTGGTCCCTTCTGGTCTGTTTGGCGGGCCCCAATTAGTCAATCAAGTGAGCCTCGTTGTGGGTCCAGCGGCCGCATTCGTTTACACACCCGGATTTATTATGTGTTAACAACATCCATGGGAATCCTTTGTTGTGATTTCAAACTTAAATAAGATGGAATCTCTCTCCAGGGCCTCTTTTTATTCGTCACAATCTCCTTTACATGTATTAATGGATGATGTTAATGGATTTAGTCCTCACTAAATGATGTTTTGTTTTATTTTTTCAGACAAAGTTTCAAACCCTTCCTGATGACATCTACACGTATTTCTAAGAGATGCTATATTTTATCTGACGCCTTATATCTGACTTGTTTCTAAGAGATGCTATATTTTATCTGACGCCTTCAAAGACTTTAAGGATAGACATGAATTTCTGTGTTTGAAGCTGATGAGACAGGGCTTTCATTATAAATCATTAGTGAAACAGCTACACAAAACTAAGCATAAACACAGAGATCTCTTTGCTAAATACCAGTCAGTCATTGAAGTTCCTTTGCCCATCAACATCTCAAATCAACGGCATGTTACATTACGCTGATACTCATCTCACTGTATTCCTTCATTTTCATCCCTTCATTTTATCACTAGTGGAATCCTGCTTAAGATCGCGAGGGGGCGTAGTTTCCAACTATGAAGGTGTACGAGTAATGTTCCAGCATGCATGCCATTGATCTGTGTTTTCAGATCATGTGTTGGTACATGAAGCCTACACCCTGCTAGTTATAATCATCTGTTTGGTTCATTTTCATACAGTTTTATTTACTTCCATTGCATGCTTATACATTCTCATGTTATCATACTAGTCTTGTTAAATTTGTTTCTGTTAGTCATTCCAGTTGTTAAACATAGCTTATATCTGACTTGTTTCTAAGAGATGCTATATTTTACCTGACGCCTTATATTTGACTTATTTCTAAGAGATGCTATATTTTATCTGACGCCTTATATCTGACTTGTTTCTAAGAGATGCTATATTTTATCTGACGCCTTATATCTGACTTGTTTCTAAGAGATGCTATATTTTATCTGACGCCTTATATTTGACTTATTTCTAAGAGATGCTATATTTTATCTGACGCCTTATATCTGACTTATTTCTAAGAGATGCTATATTTTATCTGACGCCTTATATCTGACTTGTTTCTAAGAGATGCTATATTTTATCTAACGCCTTATATCTGACATGTTTGTGAGAGATGCTATATTTTATCTGACGCCTTATATCTGACTTGTTTGTGAGAAATGCTATATTTTATCTGACGCCTTATATCTGACTTGTTTGTGAGAGATGCTATATTTTATCTGACGCCTTATGTACATGAGGTAAGGAGACCCAGAATGCATTACATCAAGATCAAAGGAGCACATTTACAACTAAGTATGTTTCATTTATCAAGAAATTTGTCACGTATGAATAAAACAAGAAGGGTCTAATGGGAGACATGGCCCGATTGATGTTACATGGGAGACAGCACAAGTTTGTTGGAGCTACTTTTGCAGTGTTTAGTGCCTTGTATATGTCACTTGTGTATGGTATCCGCCATCAAAACACAGAACCTCTGTGGGTAAGGTCCAATATGCGGGTATGACTTATGTATGGTTGCCGGGAATTGGTTATCACCCTGGGTGGGGAGATGTATATACGGCGCATATTAGACCGCACTCTGGGTGGCTCCGAGGGCCTGAAAGGTCCTCAACTCGCTGGCTGGAGGTGATACCAGGGCCCTCTTGATGGTTTCATAAAACACAGGTCCTTAGAGGGCAATGTCTGGTCAGGGTCATCAAGAAAAGCCTAGAGGTCTTTCAAGACCAGCTTTGGGTGACAAGGACAGACCCACAGCTGAGACACGTGATCCACATGGGACGATCAAATTGCCCACTCCCAATTTTCCGTCTATTTCTGCGCTAATTCGTAAATGTCTCGTAAATTGGTGAGGGATCTACACAGGAACCTGAGCACTTGGTGGTCCACCCCACCTCACCTACAGATGGCCACCCGCTGCATACAACATTGATGATGCAAGGCTTTTAAGTGAAACACGACGACAATTACAAGCCAAGTGGTCATGAGGCAGCCATCTTGTTGTCTGTGATCAAACCTGACGCAGCGACCGCATCACACACAATATATTCATGCGCAGCAGTCCCATCCCTCCTTGCCGTTCCAACTGCATTATGCACGTATATGACCTCCGCCCCGCAGGTCTGATTAACAAGTTGCTCCCTTCCACAATAATCTGCTTGAGATAGTGATATGTTTAATACTATTAGGGCATAATATCTGCTGGAGAGGGGAGAGAGTGACTCAATGCCCTGTGGCCCGAGTGGGTGCTCATGCATAGAGCTGTCAAGTCTCCTCACGAGCACTTTGGCAGGGACGGCCTAGCAGAGTTAAAACTGCCTTCCTGCCTGTCATCTCTCTTTGTGCAGAGGTGTGCGGGCCCACCGAACCCGACCATGCGATGAAAACCCCATTTAGGTTGGCAAGCAGCTAATTTCTGGCAAGCCTCCCTTGATAACCACCGTCCGCAACTTCCACCCAGCAAGCTTAATCCACAGTGAAAGCCATACTGAAGTTGTGCATACAAGGCTCTCGCGAGCGGCCACCCTCAAGCACTCACAAGGCAAATGTAGGCAAATTCTATTAATATGAAATGCGGCGGCTGTCGGAAAGCTATTTGGCTCTTTAATCAACCATAGAAATGACTGTTTCAAGCTCTGAAATTATATTATGCATACATAAAGTGGTTAATGGCATCTGCACGGAAATGGGCAGGGAGGACTTGTGATTTTCATGGTAGGTGACTGCTGATGGCGGGCAAACCAGGCCAAGATTCAGTCTATAGGCCTCCAGCCCGCGATTAGATGTAAAGCCTTCTGTATATATTGTCCAAAAAATACAATCAGCCATTTAAAGCTGATTTGTGCATCTTTTACATTTTTCAGATTTTGGTGCAAAATTCTTGAAATTTATTTAGTTTCCCTTTGTTTATATGGCCTCTGATAAAATTATATTGGGATCATAATTATTGTCATTATTAAAAAGATTATTACTGTTATTGACAAATATTGACATGAAATGTGGAGAAGGAAATAGGTAAATAAGGAATTTAACACGATAAGAACAAATTAAAACCAACATTATAATTAATATTTTCTCTTTAATTAAAATTAATGATAATAATAACAATAGCAAATGCTGCTTACATTTGAATACATGTGATTGCCACTTGACGCGGTGCTTCATCTATCACTGGCATAGCAAGCAAGCCATCTCAAGGAATTAGCTGCTAGTACCTGAGGGGTGGGGAGGAGGGGGTCAGAGTGAAGTCAAGGCACGTCCTGCCATGAAAGGCGGCCTCAGACAGGCAGTGTGGCAGCAAAATTACCCCATTCTGTGACACATTACGTTCTCACCGCCACCGATCCTGGCCCACTTAAAATGCCTTCCCCCACTCTAAGAGGTTTTCCGACTTCAAGGGCAGATCCTGGCGAACTAATGAAGTGCACAAAACGAAGGCAAAACCCAATCAGGGTGGTTTTAAATCTCAGACATTACCAGCGAGTTTACACCAAACGCACGTATTTAAATGACGCCATTAGCGCGAATTGCATTATGGGAAATATTGAATTCAGATAAAGTCATCCTTTAGGCGGCATTGATGACATTACCTATGGATTTTCTACAAGAAGGTGCCTGCTAATTCGTACTTCTTAATATCGCCCAGGAAGAGTACGGAACTAAGTTATGGCGTACAAAGAACTGAAACGGAGGAAGTTTCGGCCATGAAAATAAATTGTCATTGGGTGCACTTTGGGTGTGTTAATCTCATCAAGTGGGATGCGGCTTCCAGCAGTGATTGCGTTTCACTGTTGTGAGTTAATTTCCTTACAAATACAGTGGCAGTGGAGGCAGTAACAGAGTGTAAATGAAGTTATCCAGAACCTTTGTGTGAATTCCACTTAAAGCCATTAACAGCCGACCTAAATGACACAAGTGCTACCGCAAAACAAATTTATTTTGAGCGAATTATGATGTAAATTTGGGTGAACACAATGGGAACTGCACCGGGGGGTAAACAAAATGGCTGCAGTTAGTCGGAATCGCTTACACTGCCACACGACTAACATGTGATTGACGCAAAAAGGTTCTTTTTTTCTGTAACTTTTAATTGTAAATCACTAAATTTTTAACAATAGGAATAAATGTCAAACATTTAACTACACCAACCAATTGCAGAATTTCGTATTAACCATGAATGAATGGATCAAGATTTATGGACCGAAAACTTTAAATGAGCAACAGAGCAGATCTCATAAATGGATTTTAACCATTGATGCGGTCCCTATATGCACATCATGTATTTTATCCCCCTCACACATCCCCCCTAAAGTCAACTTCTAATTGCTTTGTCTGTGGGAGAATTTTATATCAGAAATTTAATGTCCGGAAGCTGGGAATGAAGCCCTGAAATGAAGCAAAGTGGTCGGTAATGTTTGCCCATTTATCTTTGCCAGCCGATTTTGACGCATCACTGCCTTCCGCTGCTTGTATCCCTCCGCCATATCTCATCGGTTATTACGCTAAACCACTCTACTATGCTCTTCTTTCCATGAGGACCGAACTAATCTTTGTCTTACCTAGGTCATGTTTTGGCTTACACACAAGAACATAAGCTTTTTATACTTGCTCACCAGACAATTGTTGGAATCTTTCAATATTCTGTGTTTGAAGTTTCACATATGTATACAGTGTCAATCTAACATCTGGCAAGCCCAAAGTGCCCAAGTGTTCCAGACAGTCTGGCTAGTCAAGGTGTGGCAGAAGGTGTGTGATAACTTGTTGTGAGGTTTCCGGGTATATTTAGAGGCTAGTTAAGGGCGTTTTGAGGTCCCCTATCTTGTCAACCAACCGCAGTTACTTCTTACATTGTGGTTCTATCAACAGGAAGTTCCCATTTACACCCACTTTACCCTCTACCACATGTTCTTACGCCCATATTACCTCGTAGATAATGCTCAAATGGCAAGGTGAGCAACTTAGTTCAAACATCGCACACTGGTATAGGGCATCTTTACTTCGGGTGCAATAAGATTAAGTAATAGTTAGCGTATACATTTCCACCCCATTCACCCTTTAGTTCATAGGTATTTGAAGACAAGCCTGATATGATGTCAGAAAAAGACACATCTGTATTGGTATAATATCTGAAATGACATTCAAAAGCTTTGGAAGAGAAATCTGGGTAAATTGGTTAATAAACATCTATCTCTTTATTGATGCTATATCTGGTACTGTGTTTTACCCGGCGTGTCAAATTATTTATTTGTTTTAGGCCTTAATTATTAAGCAATCTCAATATTGTTCTGGTGGAAGGGCTGGTTTTATATCATTTCAGATGTGTTTTTGAAGGACATATTCGGTCTCTGGGTTGGACATTATGACTTACAGCCTGTCTTTAAATAGATATATACACCTTGAGACTGTGGATGTATGGAGTAATATATATTTATTTCTCTCATAAATCTCAAGATGGTCATGGAGTGTGGTCATTTTACTAAGTATCCAGTGGAGTAGCATGAATTATGAATTATTTTATAGTCGGTCTTACTCTCCAAATTATCTAATAGTTTAAATATCGCCTTCATGACATTTATAAATTAGTTTGAACAAATCTTGCAGAGGACATATATTTTTGTTATGGAGTTTACCTTTAATTTATGATGATCATTAACATAATTAATGTACTAATTATAATGTCATAAATATTTAAAGGTGGCCAGCATCATCGGATGAAATTAAATAGGATATTCATCATTTTGGTTATCTAAGCTTGTGTAACGTGATCAAAGAAAATAAAACTCACAAGGTAGGTGTGGTGTAAATAACCGGCCTGGTTCAATGGGAGAGGTTATACAGGGGATAAATGATCAAATATGAATTTTCAATGTAATTAATAATTGTACAATTTCTGAATACGTTTCAGGAACTAGATGATGCTCCAGAGCAAACTGAAAGCAAACAAACATGATCATCAATTTGGTTTTCAAAGACTCTTATTTAATTATACATTGATATGTATATTATCGTGATTGAAATATATGTTATGGTGATTAAATGTAAGATTGATGATTTTACAAACATTCATAACCTCCTGGTACAGAACTGAATCCATATGAAGGAATGTAATAGCTTGTTCTTAGATCTACCTTGATCCATTCCATCCGCAGACTATGCAAGATAATAGAAACTACTTGAATTGCGGATGTCTATAACGATGGTCTGACATGAAACAACAAGCATAGCCAAGCATGAATATAGTTCAATATAGCATGCCTTTCTTCCCTGTATAGTTTGTATTAATAAACAGAGTGGATTTTATTTCTTGCGTCACACCATCAAAGGATAATCATATCATGGCCTGGACATAATGAAAAGATTAGCACATTACATACAGATCATATCGGATAATCTTTGGCCAAATATCATTCAATGCTTAAGCATCCTACTTTCCCCCCAATCGATATCCCACAAAACACTAATTATGTCCTGAATATTTTGGCCCAGTATATCATATTTATTTTTTTTCCACTTTTGACAAAGATCATTTTGAGGAATTAAGCCTTGTGTGGAAACGAGTTTTTCATGTATTTGTGGGGTTATTTAAATTCTTGGAACTTTGGTCAAGATGATGATGATGATGATGATGATGATAATGATGATGATGATGATGATGATGATGATGATGATGATGATTATAATAATAATAATAATAATAATAATAATAATAATAATAATAATAATAATAATAATAATAATAATAATAATAATAATAATAATAATAATAATAAAAAAGACGATTAAAATTGTCATTTTTCAAAGGAATAACGGGTTTTCTTCCAGATATACTGCTGCCAAAATGTAAAGCGGCAACGCGACAGTTACTTATTTCAAAACTAATCATTATCCAAAGCGGAATAATTATAAACAGTTGGAATAAGATAACGTCGTCATTTTGTGACAATTTTTCGAGAGGGGTTTGAATTAGTTCATAAATGAGGAATAGAAGTTAAATGAGGTTTCAAATAATCAATAATTGTATGAGGTTTCAAATATTAAATAAATGTATGAAATCGTTATTCTCATTAATCAAGGATGAACACTTCTGTCCAGTGTTTCTCTTACAATCTATAATATGGAGTTTACGAGGTTTGATTATCATTAGATTGAATTGTCATTGTAGTCTTACTATTTTGATTTATAATTTCTACTTGATAGATAAATAATAAACAAAATGATTTATTGATTTATGAATATTTATTTGTATTCATATATTACATAAAACAACAACACATAATTACATGTAAAAATTGAACTAACCAATATTGCAGTATGCTTAGTGTAAGCATGTTGAGACCTTATGTGCCCGCCATTACCTGTACATACGGGACTTGACTGGTTGCTATGGCAACCCAAATTAATATTATATTACAATAATGACGAGATAGAATGTAGTAGTATCTGTGTTTATGTGGAATGTTTCAGCAAATTACAAATGAGATCAAGAAATGTAGTTAACTTTCACGAGATATGTTTAACTTGATGCGTGGAATGAGCAATTCAGTTGGCGTATACACTTTGCCAGTGGGATAATGATAAACTATAGGGAATAGAACGCCGATGGATAGCATGCATGCTTGGGACAATTTAGTCAGTTGGATATCTATTAAAAGTCGGAGTATCCCGCTCTTGTTGCACGTATTTACACACTAACTGTTATCAGATTTTGTATAAATAATGAAAAATAATCACGTGAGAAATGTAAGTTTCATCTGCCATGATAGTTTCACCGTCGTTTATCTTTTGTCAAAGACGACCGTGAACAATGGACTTCATTCACGATCCATTTCATGTTGAGACGCATTATCGCCAGGTCTGTTTATACAATAATTATGAGCATCACAACTTGACAATATTCCGCTCCACTAAGATTTCTTTTAATGGCCGTCTTTATCACGGCGTTGCTTTTTTTAACCAAAAAAACAGTAATTAATCTATTATGGAAGCGAAGTAACTTGCCACATATATCACATACAAATCAGGTATACTTTGAAGACAATGGGAAATGTATTTGGAAACAAAATCAACATAATAATAGTTATATTCGAGATATGTTTGTTATAACATCACAAACAGCACTGTTTCCACCACAATAAATATCATTTTTTCCGGATGTTCTTATAAAGGTGAGTGTGAAGTCGACAGAAAGCAAAATCGTAGACATTTCTTTATATACATGTAGCAGTTTTCGGACGTTGTGATGTCACTAGTCAATTGTGATCACGTTTAGGACGTGATCTCATGACCAGTTTCCCTGATCGACCATTTTGAAATTTGATTTTCAGATCAGAGGAAAAATGTAGCAGTTTTCTCATTTTAAGCTATTAACATGTTCCCATTTTTATTTCAAAATGGGCTTATTCATTTGTAGCAATTGTCCTTGGCTTTGGTATAAACATACACTATTATATGAGACATCTGCAATGCCCGTTTGCCTTGACATAAACATATAACACCTTTAAGTAGCAGTAATAATAATAATTTATAAATTAATACTCATCATTTACATATAAGGGTATTTGATACAAACAGTTTGTCAGATTCCCTGTGAATGTTTTATATTGTCGCCATGACAACGATTGGGGAATCCGACTCCTATTAGCTTTGTCTCTACCCTACGTAACTTATATAATAGCATTGACTTATTACATCATATTTTTTTACAATAATTACAATAGTTCTATGAACAGTTATTGTCTATATTTCACGTTCGGGGTTCTACGCCATAAAGTTGAGTTGTTGGCGGGGGTAAATGAGAAATATGTTGTTGAAGTCCATGGATAAACATACGGGGTAACATTGGCCTTTGCGGGTGAAGTGCTGCTGTGCCGTGCCGGAAGTACATGGCGTCCATGTTGGATAAAATTTGCGCAGTCGGTGCTTGCGCATATGTTCCCCAGTAGGGGTTAGCTTGGAGCATGCGCTGTACTGCTGCATAATTTCCGGCCTCTGCTAGAAGCTCCAATCCTACAGCTGTTTGCCGCTTCCATTTTGTTCTAAAAAGACAAGATATAGAAAACAATCAATCATCTATGTAATCAATCATATGAATCATTCATGTTCATTATACTTTAAAACTAGCAGTCTCTGTTATTTTCTATTGAAAAGAATTCAGAGAAAGAGGCATTTTGAGTGGGAGGATGAGAATAGATCAGGCATTTATGATATCATGTATTCTTCTTGAGCTACTCACGTCAGCGAAGCTCGCTCAAAACAGACAATCGCGTATTCATCAATAAATACAGGCTATTGCTATCTTTTGACTGGAGCTACGGCAAGTATGATTTTCACACGAGAACTTTTATTGATGGAACCTGTGGGTTAATCATTTAGAGTCATGGTACTTAATCTTGCACGTGTTTAGAAGCATATCTCGGTGGTTACAACAATATCTGGCGGGGCCAGTTAGTCAAGTGTCATGCCCCGTTTTTATCAAACCCTTTGAAGGTCAATGCCCTTTTTGATCGGCGCTGATCATAACAATATTACTGAAATTACACCCTTGTCTTATTGGTATGCACGTAGCGTGGCTGACTCAGAAAAAGAGTTCGGTTTTTCAATTAATGTTGCGTTTAAAGCGTCCGTTGTGACCATGGACCGAGTAAAGCCAGCCGCCTAGTTATTCGCGGGCCCCATTGACATTGAGACCAGAATTTAGATTACTTATGAATTAAACATATCTTCTAATGTGAACTCTATTTCATGTTCCATGATTTTCATTTCCAATTATTATTGACAGGAAGTCAGATTATGAACTAATGCCTTGTTTTATGACTCGTGGTCATTGATATGACTAGCCGTTTGTTCATCTGTCCAAAATGCGAATAATGATATATGCATAACAAGATAAGTTAAAGCATTCATAGCGCTGTGTTTCTGAGCACAGCGCCATGAGCAGACTGAGCTTGGTATCAGCGCTATACAAATCTTATTATTACTATAATAATATCCAAACTAATATGTCAGTATATTTATGGAAAAACGGGCCACATTATTTTCAAACATTCCAGCAATGAAACCAATATTATACTTGCTAACTACCAGATTACAACTAATTTGTGATCCTGAGATGTTTTTATTGGATTATTGATAATCCAATGATGTATGTTTGGCGAAAAGAGGACTATCTGATGAGAAAGTCAAGTGATCAGCATATTGCGTGGTTCTGGTGGTGAGGACAGGGATTTCAAGACATGTAAAATTATACAAATGACGACCACGCACGAGCCCGTTCCCTATATCTACAAACACGATTTCATCCATTGTATTCAGAAGAGATAAAACAAACTAAAAAGCCAGAGATTTATTCATTAATCCATATACTCACGATAAGGTATGATAATTAGATCATGCAAAGACCGTGTTGGTTTTGGAAAAGCCTTTATATCTTATCTTACAGGGAAACAAGGTCATCCAATGATTTATATCTTTTATAACGTAACACGGAATGAGACTTTCAATTCTAAATATCAAAGTTGGGAAAGAGTTTGCTTTTTCTCTTTAAGGAAAAAATGTCTTCAGATGAATTTTTGGAATGAAACCCCAATTAGGAATAGCTCAGGAATAGAAGCATTACAATCGTTATCATTTAATGGTTGTATACAAGGGAATTAGGTGTTTGAGAAATGAGAGAGCCAGTCAGTTCTACGGCGCGCCATAACATAACATACCTGGTGAATGAATCTACGGCGCGCCATAGCATGACATACCTGGTGAATCCTCCCAACTACTGTCCTCAATTATCTACCAAAACTAATGTCATTACCTTCCTGGGTAATTTGTATCCACTTAAAGGGCCGCATTTGACAAATAGACCAGTCAAGAATGGCCTATATCGTGTGAGGGCAGGTATTTGAGGCTTGTGAAGGGGGTAGTTTAGGTGATGGCACCCCCAATTACCCTTGTGTCAAGAGGTGTGGAGTCGTTACCCCAAAATGACATGTAAAGAAGACGATTTCCCAGGAAGAATCTCCTTCATAATAGGTACCAGTCATTTCACTGTCCTATCTTGTATGCCAAAACCGCTACCTGCCCCATTAAGTATTTTCACCCGACGGAAGGACACAATGACAGGGTGTGATGAGTCTACAATCTAGAAAATAGTGCGTATTTATGGGCAGTAAAAGTGGTAGCGAGTCTAAGTCTCAGTCGGTTAGTTTTGCGTGCTCCACGAAATACTGCACCTCGCGCCTCGCCATTTAGGGACAATTATCGTAATTTGGAAGCATTTGTTCGGCCGCTAGGATGTACTGATTGTGTGTGAACACTACATACCCTCCTTCCCTACACAACAATTTAGAAATTAGTGCTTAATTTCCAAACTTTGAAAATTATGACTTATTTTGTGCATGTTAGAGATTGCCTCCGTGGTGCATCACGAGAGACCAACAACACTGTGATGTTCTTATTAAAATACTTAGCAGCCATTCATCTTTGCAGATAACAATTGGCGGGCCTTGTCTGCATGTTATGTGGTCTCTCAATCTTCCCCCTCGCTAACCTAGCATAATAGGGGCGAACTCCTGGCTTTACCCGGCGCTCACAGGAAGTACCAGGCCGCTCAATACCATTCCAACATGTTTGTCACCTCTTGAACAGCTATTGTCGCCAAACAATATGCCACTTATAAGAAGAATTGTATTGTCATGCAGTGCCAAGCCTTCCCCCAAAAGGAAACTGTTGCGTTTTTGTAAACCATCTCCCAGTAACATACAATTTACTTGTCGCACCTCTTGGAAAATGTTAATTAAATATACTGAAGGATAATTCATAATTCCCTCGATTTTACAGGTAGCTCTGCAGTGGGCACGGGAAACAAGAATATAGTCCAGTACAGAAATATTGTGAATGCTTTGTGAGTAGTCTGTTCAGATTTAGATTGGAAAGCTGAAATAAGGTTTTGAAATAAGGTTTTAAAATCAGTGCTATTTTGCCGTCTTTTATTCAATCTCGGGCATGTTTGATTGATCGCTATGTGCCAAAACAATGCTTAGCACAAACGTTCTTTAGCATGATTAATTACTGCATTACTAATTAATAGTCAGCACGATAACAATAACCCACACTCCGCGCGTACCCGAAGGGCACCCTGCATGAAATCGCCAACCTACAATTTTGCCCAATTCATTTTCGTTTACGTTTACACACAGTGTTACAAAGATTGATTTATTCATACCAATTCATCATATCATTCTAAAATGAAGGTGCAGTATCATTTTTGTGGCATTTAGGATGCATTAGTAGTTGTGACTATAGAAAAATAAGCCAATTTAAAGAACAATTATTTAGATTTGATAGAGAATTTCCTCTCCGGCGGTGGCATAAAGCGATACCCCAGACGCAACAACCGAGGATGCATTCGCTAAATGAATTTTACAAAAGATGCAATGAGAACCAAAGTAAATTTACAGCAATTTTTGTGGACTAGAATAGTGAATGGATCGAGTTGGATATTCGAGATTCCTTGAGAGCAGGTAGCTGTTTTTTGGCGCAGGTCCCCGGGCGGCAGGGATGGCCATTTTGACCTGAGTCTAACACGCTTCGCCTCCATTTCACTTACAAAGTGGCGGCCATTGCAAATGTCATTTCCTTTAATTTTTCATAGGTGTTGGGCGAGTGTAAAGTGCAGGAAATCTGGACTGTTTTAATAACGAAAGACGGGCTAATGTGCTTACAGGCAGAACTTTACTGCGTAATGGCACAGAATGTAGCGGGGTGTGAGTCGGCCGGAACTAACTCGATCTCCATCGAATGGCGGACTAATATATTCCCTGGGGGCACCAGGATCGAACCAAATATACTCTGCTACCCAACCCATCCATTTTGTCATTATATTGCATAGAAATCGCTTATAACATTTTGGACTTCTCATTATTGCACATTTCATATAGGAGACCTTTCTCTACGTCAGAGGTCAATCTGAAACAGGGAACCTTTTCCGACAAGTCACCTCAGTGACATCCCGTGCAGATTTACAATTTGATACTGAGTTCAGGAACGAAGACAAACTGTGCGCTTTCGGGAAAAAACACAGACACCGCCAATTTGTTAGAGTCACGTCGCTGTTTCCTTAGTCGACAATTTGGTTATGATTCCATATGAAGGGAAACATTTTAGCCCAAACTCTCCTTATTTCTCTCGTTTGTAACAATTGGGAGCTGACAATTGAGAATTATTTCACTGCGGATCTTTTCTTCGTCTTTTCTCTTCTCTGTGGTCCAGTGAGGATATAATATTCTGTGGCATAATGCCGTGCGAGGCTATTCAAATAAGAAACTCACTCGAATGGGAAGACTGGGGCCAAATCTTGCAACGAAAATATGACTTTATTCCACTCTAAATTTCTCACCATTTTGTGGGGGTTTCTTTTTTGTTGAAGATCGATGAGTCATGTTTTGAAAACGCCCAAAAGATCTGAAATGTTCTTATGCCTCTTTCTCTCTATTCTGTGAATTTTCGTTTATCATTGTAAAATAAAAACAAATGAAGATGTTGGACACTTACCGTCTATTTTGATACCAGGTTTTGACCTGGGTGTCTGTAAGGTTGAGTCTAGCTGCGAGTTCCATGCGGTCCTGGACGCTTAAGTACTTCTGTCGCTCAAACGCTGTCTCAAGTGAGCTGAGCTGGTGGTCCGTGAATGCGGTCCGGGCCTTTCTTGGCTTCTTGGGCTTGCATCCAGAAGGGCTGCTATCTGAAGACGTGTTCAGTGTGTCGTTATTATTTTCTTCTTTGGCATCTACAAAATAAGAGCAGCATGTCTGGTTAGGTTTTGCTTGTTCCGTGAGCAACACATACATGCTTAATCTTGGCAAATATTACTGCGAACGATGCATTTGAATCATTCATTCACAAACCTCAAGAATAATTCAATTCAAGATCACAGAAAAAAAGGGTCATGCAATTGAGGAACAACGGCGATGCTGAAACACTTTATTGGTCTATTTATTTTTTGGCTCTGGCTCACCATTACGGCAAGGCATTTACACATGGTAGCATGAGCTTCGGCCGTGACTCTCTCTCATAAATCCAGCGCCACATTTATTGGCCACGATATCAGAATGTGAATAAAGGTCATTCAATATTTTCATGCACAATCCAATAACACTTGATTTAATTGGTTGTGTCGTGAATCCAGCACACACGCCACGAGTCTTCAATGGCCATCAATGGAACTTGTGGCGGCTCCTCTTTCCTTCGCTTTGTACCGTATTGTTACTGCTCCGTGTGGATTAACATTCTTTATTACTATGTCTTTAGACACATTATGAACCTATAGACTGACGAGATCATTATTGCGAAAGCCTATTTGATTCTACGCCACGGCTATCTTTCAATGTCCATTTTTTTGTTCATTTTTAATTTCTTTGACAAAAAAGAAAAATCATCCAAATAACATAATCAATTATGTTACAATTGTTGACAGTTAATCAATATCAACAAAACAGTTTACTTCAATGTGGAATAAAGTGAATGAATGCTCAATTCTTGGACAATTACATATGCGTTGAATAGAAGCTATTAACTGTTGCAAAATGGCATACCCGGGTAAAGCTAGTGAACAGGACCTGGGCAAAAGAAGCTTGAACAAGGTGGTATATTGAACTTTTATAATAAGCCTCCATTTTATCACGCAGATGCATAATTATCCACCAGGTGTGAGAGGCTTGCACAGTCATGGATTGTCTTTCTCTTAATTAATATGACTCGTCACAACAAGACAATGGCTTTCTCCTTAATACCGGACGCCACGCGGCCCCAACGGAGAACAGCTCCCTGCATATTGTATAAAAAGATTGCAGGCTCGGTCACACTCGCAGCTTTGGTACTGGGTGCTACTAAAACACGCAGACTAATCGACCGGTGAAAAAAATTCCACCGAACACGCATAGCCATTGAGAAGGAAATCATTAAATTAAGATGAAAATTGCTACAAATTTTCATTTAGTTGATTAGCTTTAAAGAGTAGGCAATCCGGGTCGACCCTGGCACAGGGCTCAACAGCTCGTTATATTTTCATGAAACTAAAGTGTTTTTCTCCCTCGGTCCTATTAACTGGTGTAAAACGAATCAATGTTTTTTGCAACACACTACCACTTTCTTGCACCAAATCCTTAGTGGATAAATGTCTTTCAAGTGCTTGCATTGGAAATATTAAGCTTGCACCACACCGGGGCAATGAGCACAGGGACAATTACAGGGAAGGCTCAACATAAAGGGAAAAATTATTTATCTAGGCTGATGAGAGAAAATGGACCTTTTGCGTGTAAAGTTAACAATTATGTAGAGTTTCTCGATTTAGAGGCTTTACATACTACCAGGCAATGATTACCGCTGAGGTTTAGTTTGTGAATACACACTACACGTGGAAACTACTCCCTAGGAAATTACCGCCCATCAGACTACATACATTTATCATGGGAAAGGTGCCATATCTTGTTTGCAATACTCCTCTGTCTATTAAGAGATTATGGCAAATCAAACTGATTTCCCTGTTTCTTAGAGTTAAAAGAAACAGAGGCAATAAAAATCCACAATTCCGATGCTAAATTGAGGAGGTAACATCTCGTGCCATGAGAAGCGATGAAGTCAAAGCGACCGATAAAGCGTTAAATCATTGAGAGAGAAACGTGGCCCTCCAATTACAACATGGCATATCAATTAGAATGGGAAATTATTACAGAATCAAGTGAGGTTGGCTGAACACATGCAACCCAATGTTTACATCAGCTTTGATGTTGCCTCCATGGTTGAATAGTCAACGCACCGTTTATATCGATTAATCATATGTAAGCAAGTGTATCAAATATTTGATGAAAGCTTAAATTATGCCGGCCATCTATAAACGGCAGAACAATGGCATGGGTTGGTTGCCATGTCACGCTCCATATTCCATCTGTTAGTCCTGTTATCTCTTGGGTCCATCATTTATTGAAAACCTCAACCAGTATCACACCATCCCATTGTTTATACATAACCTTCCCCACCCCTTCCTACACCATGTCGCCCACAAGTTCATTTTCAACTTTTGTGGATCACTTTCTAGAATTCATAGCTTGTGCAAAAAAATGTATCTAAGAGGCTTTTATCAGATAAAGATATCGATATCAGTCAAATACACACCCATCTCGACCCCAGTGGGTTACAATTGCTTACAAAAAATAGATATATATTCAAACAATTATCGCCTTAGTGCTAAGTATGCTACAGACTGACAGTTTTAGTAGCTCAGACTGACCACCCTGAATGTCATACGCCTGGGGATTGTAAAAAAAGAAACAAAGTATCGTAGATAGCAGACGAAGAGCTGAAACTGTCTCGATGACATCTGAATGCTATCTTGACAGATTCCCATTTTGAGAGTTTTGCACTTCTGTGTTAATTAGGGAAAGTGACATTTGGGAGGCAGAGAGCAATTTAATATTACCGAGATTTGTCAGTGACTCCAGAAATTGATTGTATAATAGCTTGATTTCATTCAGCTGAGCCGTGAAGTGGAATTTACGTCATCCGACATTCGACCTTTTTGAACACAAAATGGGACCAAATAACTTGGAAGTGACTGGGGATGGAGCCAAAAGTGGCATGTGCAGCGAAGCCCTAGCTCGGAGGTGGCGCTGTTTGGCGCTCACTTTTGTCACAATTAGCTCGGCTCTAAATTGCCAATTGGTACAGACTGAGAGTTAAAGAAGAAAACGGGACTAAATTAGACAGTTCGCAGGGCAAAGAGCTTCCGGTGTATAAAAAGATGGACTTGTCAAGTGGCGAATGTGTCAGACAAACCTAAGACAGATGGAGAGTTTGAATGATATGGGCCATGGTGGCCCTAACCACAAGAGAGGACGGCAAATTAGGCCAAGCAAGAGAAGGTGGGCAAGCCATTTCTCTATTGAGAGTACGGCTAGTCATTAGAAGATATACGTCAGGCAAATACAAGCCACAAGCTCTCATTTCTACCCTTCTTTTGAGACATCAGACACCAACATTCAAGAGATTTTAGGATGTTTTCTGTGTCTACTTCAAATTAGAACGCTCACATTAGAGTACAGCTCTCGCCTGAGAACGTGACCAACTCACACTCAACGAGTAGTCATTTACAAAAAAGATACTACAGACCCACGAGCAAGTCGTTTTGATAACATAAAGAACCATTAACATATTGTGAACTGGAAGGTCAAACTCATATAGAAAAAGCCTTGTATCTTTTTTGTCTGGGCTTTGCCAACCAATCCTCGGGGCACAAACTCGCGACCCCGAGGCAGACCTACAATGTTTTAGCAACTCCTCACTTCTAATTAAGAGCTAGGAGAGATAGTGGACTTTCACACGGCCAATGAGAAGCGTTTAGTGATGTAGTAAGCAACTAGTAAGGCAGTGGAGATAGAGACTTAACTATCTACCCGAGGGCAATCAGCCATTGTGGGATGACAAAGCTGATAGACCCACTCTCACTACAACCTTATAATTTTCTGATAAATATGCTCGATAAGAAATGACAAGGAATAAAGACTCCAGCAAACACTTATCTGATATGTAGGGCCAGAAACCTCGCTATAGCAGCTGATGGTTGGCCCGGGGGCAAGACAAGGGAAGACCGGGGAGAACAGCGACCCGGAGGGGAGGTTTGATGTGGTCAACTCTAACATCCCCATATGCTAACTCAAGTAGTCTGTCTTCAATTCACACATTATAGACACAATCCCCAGTGGCTGTTGCAGTCCCTCCAATTGTGAAAAGTCATTTAAATGGTGTGTAAATATTTTCCGACTCTCAATGGATATTTGAGGCCGTGTAATCGGGAGCCTAAGGGGGAGGTGGGATACAGACCGGTAGTTCTCACCATCGCGGGGGGCACTATTGTTTGCCCCGTTGCTACCTGTTGGGGTATATGGTGGAAGCAGGTTGTTCCCGCTTGACTTGCCCACCCCCACCTACCCGAGATTGAGATGTCAAAGGGAGGGGTAACAAGGGATTAAATATTCCCTCCTGAATGCCACGACAAATGGATCCCTAATGCGGTGGGAATAGATATCAAATCTCTATCCACTTAGTGTCAACTTTGGCGAAATTGATACCAAAATATGACAATGACGATTTAAAAAGGCAATGATGAACAACAACGCTTGTCAGACAAAATACTGAATCCAGCCATTGATGAAAACTGGAGGGAGAAATTTAACATATATGCGGTTTGCACATTCTTAGAAATAATTATTAAACTTGATTTTGGGGGTGTAATTGAATTAATAGTGACTGTAATTTTCCTGAATCGATTTCTTGCCAATTTTTTTTTTCTTTTGTGGTCACATGTTGGTATGTATTTCAAGAATTCTCCAGATTACTGTGTGGGTTTTAAATGCTGAAAACTGAGCTCAACAAGCAGAAAAGATGCAATGTTTAGATTCCATTCACTATATGGTGCTTGAAACCACCTCATTCTCACACGAAGTATGATTGTGCTTGAGCAGAGACCATGCCATTGCTTGCTGGCTTGCATTCATCACTATTCACACAAGAGCACACATAACATGTTAAGTTCTAACCAGTTTATAAATAAGAATGCTTCTGCCATTGTTCAAGCTCTTTCGCTTGTGCTATTCTACTCTTGCTTATATGAATATATGCAAGCTTATGGCGTCTTGAACATTGCAACATTTTATCAAGTCATGTGCTGAGAAGCGCATGGGTATTTTAAAAATCTTCAGTCTTCATTATGATTTTGTAGAAGAAAAAAAATACAATGTGTTAAATGTACTCAAAATAAAAAAACTAACCTTTTTCACTAGCAGTACAGTCATCTATATCTGAGATATCAATGTCAGAATCCTCGTCCTCTTCTGGAGGAGGAGCTTTCCTCTTATCACCGGGGATAGGCTCCCCGAGTTCAGTCCGAATGACAGCCCGTGGGCTGACCGTGGTAGAGTCTGGGTGGACCGGAGACCGATTCCGCACCACCGGGTGACGGTCACTGAGTATATCATTGATCATAAAAGACGGTCTATACGTGGTGGAGTTGTGATTATTTGGAGGCTGTGTCACTAGGCGAGGTGGAGTGTCTTTACCGCTGGCTGGACTATTTACATCGGGCTGAGATGGGGTCCCGGGGCAGGATAATTTCACCGAGTCCCGGCTATCCTCTGAGTCTCTGTCACATACTATATCTCCGTTGGATAGTCTACTGTCATCTTTAGGTGAAATGACACACACCTCTCCTTGCTTGGTAACTGTGTCCATGTTGGTTTTGGTGTTTTTTGTTTCAGTTGGCCACCCTTGGGTTGACCGTTCTCTCTGATTTTTCCCCCAGTAACTATCTTGATGGTGATGGCAGAAGCAGGTTCCACGAAGCTGGTGATTTCTCTCCCTGTACACCTTAACAGTCAGGTGATATTCTTCTGGAGTAGTGTTTCTCACCAAACATGTGCTTGAAATATCAAAAGTTGATGCGCAGATCAACAAAGTCAAGCTGACTTCTGCTTGGAATCAAATATTATGTGTACGTTCTCACTCTCTGACGCTTGTTGCAGTTATGACAGTTTCATTTGATGAGTTGAGGTTATCAACAAAGCTGCATTCTACACATGGTACGAGACAAAGCAATCATTGGCTGCATTTCAGTGACCTTCCCCAAGCCACGCCCACCGGCAGAGATAGCCCCTCCCTTTATGTTAACGAGGCAGGTGAGTCTTTAGTGCTGAGCGTTGATCAGGCAGGAGCGCTCCCAGCATGACACATGCACATCAAATAGTGTTAACAATAACTACTAATTTACTATGTGATGGTGACTAGTGGCCAGCCTGTTGGAGGTAGCCATTGGACGGCATGGTCTGTTTCCTCCATTGATGGGAACAGCAGCAGTCATGTGTGCCCACCTGAAACCAGCACCCAGCCTACAGCCGAGTGGTGTCGACACCACTCGGCGGAAAACCAGACTCTCACAGCCTGGGTTATCCGGATATTGGGAGCCCATGAACATATGGGCACTTCCTTATGATACAGGTTGATATATGCATTTCATCAACCTAAAAATGATTTGATATAGTTATGGCAAAATATTCTACGATACTTCTTTTGTTTGTAAAGATATTGATCTTTTTTAAATAATCTGGTTCATCTTGATTAATTGCTTAGTCCTCTTCATTTCAACACATATTTAAGGCTCACCTGACCTTGGCACACACATGTACCAAATGGATTGTTAACAGGATTACAATAATGAATTCTTGTCTACATTGTGACCGACAGGATAAGCTATAAATTTGACACTTGGTAGTGTTAATGTTATATTCCACGTATCAACTGGTCTAAGATCTTCCTATGTTAATGCTAAGTAATTAACTTATGGTTTATATAAGGTATTTATCGGAAAAATAAACAGATAGCAACCATGGAAAGATATTTATTCTAATTAGATTTGTCCATATTCTAATGCGACATGTAAGTCCATGGATACTAAGTGATACATTGAAAAAATGCAATGGAATGTTTATCTTGGTAATTATAATATTCCCATTTTGGATATTTTCAGCATTTGATAATGAAGTGTTAACTTTTGAACGATATTCACAAAATTCAGTCATTTTCTCATCAAACGTTCCTCACGAATCCACTAGCAATGACTGTTTAAGTGTGATATTGAAGATAAAACTGAGTTATATAGGTGAGGTATGAAAAACTGTGTTTACCTGGCAGATAGTGACGTTGCACACTGAGTTTTACAGGTTAGTCATTGAAGATTAAATTGAATTAAAAAGGTCAAGAACACTCTTATTTTGAGCGTGTACAAAGGCAATTTAATGAAGTTTAATTTAATGTTGAAGTCTAGTAGCCATATGGTGGGGTGTGTGGAGACTGGGGGCGGCTGGGGGTGCCCATTCCTGGGGGTGCCACTCCTGTAGCATCTGTCATGTAGTCAGGGTTACCAGGTTCTCACGGAAACTTGCCTTTCCAAGTGCGCAGGCAGCCGCCTGTGAAATTGCTTACAAACCGACCACAAACACTTATACCGTGGAAACTGTAGCGTTTGTGTGTCTTTTTTGTGGCGCGCTGAGAGGCACCCAGTTTGATTTTTGATTGACAACTCAAATTGAAATTGCCACTGTCACAGTTTCTTTCTTCGCATATCACAGGGGGCTTACACATTCACCTTACAGATGAGATCCTGGCATTATTTACTCTGTTACACAGCAGGACCCTGTTTGAATAAACAGTGACAAAACTTTCTCCATAAAACAACATATAGGCCAATTCATTTCAATCTTTTTATGCTTTAAACCCAACACTTCCCCACCGGAACATATATAGACGTGAAAATAAAAATCTAAGGGTATATATATATATATATATATATATATATATATATATATATATATATATATATATATATATATATATATGAAGATAAAGACGTAAGTCTCTCTCACAACTGATAGGATCTATAAACATTTTCTCACTTTGTTGCTTTAGAGCGAATAAAATGTACACATTTTCCCAAATAGCGTCAAAATACCTGCCTTTTACCGCTATGTATCATATATCATAGAGGCCCAACTGTCAATAAATGATGCTCACGTGCTTACTGAAAAAAATTGCTACAATTGACTCTCAAATTATCATTATAAATCCTAATATATGAGGAAACAAAACTTTTACAATGTAGAAATGTCCATCGAGTTAAAGAATTAGTTTCCCAGTGCAGGTGCCATTCATAATACGCTTAAATTTGGCAGCCTAAGATCAACCTAGACGGACAGTCACAACTCGCTCATGCCAGTTTAGCCTGTGTTTATTGTCACCCATCCACAAGAGAATACAGTCTCTCCCGCAGTGAGAGGCCACTGGATAAAACCACAAACACACACAAAAAAAAGACAAAAACTTTTATCAATAAATGCGACTAAACAGATTAAGATGCAATTTGTGGGATTGTACAGGACACATATCTCCTATAGCTTGCCAGAGGAGATGAATGAGCAGAGAAATATAAGGGTGGGCTGTGCTGGCAGATAGCGCAGAAAATCTCTGATGTTTTCATTTATTTGGTAGCCTCTGGAGCATTCGAAACCCATTGATACATATCAATGTTATTTTCTTGCTTTTACAAAATCGTAAATACCCAAAGTAGCAGCAATGGAAATAGAATTTTCTATTTACATTGGACATTTTGCTGTTATCGCCTCATTTCATGCCTTTTTCACAAAAGGAGGATCAAAAGTAGATGGTGAAATGAATCAGCTCGCTCTTGTTATCACCATCTGCTTGGCTTTGATTGATAAGAAGATGTAATAGCATTACAAGGATTAGCAGTCTAAATGGCCATGATGATGGTATGAGAATGGCGTGAAACGCCCATTGGCAGCACACAATGTCGCAAACTGATCCTCTTTGGCGCAACATGCCGCTTTATGGCAGGACCTTACCAATTGTTGGCCATGCAACTTGCAGTTTTCTGTTGTATTTTCTTGTGCATTGGGATATGCAAAAAAGAAAAGGAATAATTAGCCGGCTTACAAATAAAATTCTCAGCCATAATTTGATCAAAAATAAGAAAGAAACCCAATTTATCCAGCTCCAGGATGACCAATGTTATCTTCAATTGGATTCAGCCAATCCTCTCAAATCACTTAAGTAGCACCAGTGCAGATCAACATAAAACACCCCATTGTTGTTATCAACTGTCAGCAGCTCGGCACGTGGCTCTCTGTTTCAATGAAGTGCAACTCAGCCACCAGGTGTTGACATTCGAGTTTTTCATCCTTAATCCATTTGTTAAGTTTCATTAATGTGGACATAAGTACATTTCAATTGGATGACGTGCTATTTGTATTTTATGTCCAATACATACACGTGCGCCATTTTATTGTAGCGATTAATGACAATCATCAGCTTCTAATACCCATCAATGATTGAGTTTTATTGTGATAGTTGCCCGATATTGAGATATACTGTGAGGATTGTGATCAGATCAGGTGATTTATGATCAGAGGATTTGTAATATATCAATCAATATGTGCATAGTTATCGTTAAGATATGATTTAATTTGGGATATTCATGGAATCACTATGGAACAGTACGCTTATGATCAGCTATGCCATGTTTGAAAATACAGTTTTTATATAATTTGCGGTAGATGTATTATTTTAATCCTAAATTTTTAAATATGTGATCTTATGAGTTTACACCTTTGTTAACTATTTGAATAAAAGTATACACGTCGGTACTGCACATTTTGATCAGTTGTTGAGAAAGACAGTAAAGATGGTAACCTTTGATTATAGAGTGGTAACCTGGAATTACCACAATGCATTGCAGAATACTAACTTTGCATGGTAGAAAGTTTAACTTAAGTGCCACAACACATTGCAAAATACAAATCTTTGGTGGTAGAAATGTGACCTTTATTGCTGTATTAGTGTGAAAAATACCAGTTATGATTGGAGAAAGGTAACCACTATTGCCACAATACACTGAAAAATGTGAACCTTGGATTATAGAGAGGTATCCACTATTGCCTCAATACACTGAAAAATAGGAACCTTTGATTATAGAGAGGTAACAACTATTGCCACAATACATTACAAATGTGAACCTTGGATTGTAGAGAGGTAACAACTATTGCCACACCACGATGCAGAATGGCATATATAATATAAATATATATTCATAATGGAAGCAAATAAATCACAATGACATTTAATTTCTCATTATAATTTAAAACATGTCCCAAACATATATATCACCCGTGATTAATGAAATAGATATTGATATAAAATAAAAAATTCAATTTGAAGTGATAAGTATCACGCGATACAGATGTTTTTAGGAATGTCTCCTATTATTACAAAATATTATTGAGGTTGCCATTTACGACATATTTTCTGACCATATTTGGGAATGCCACTACTAGGCTGAAGAGCATGCGTTGGGATTCGAGCACAAATATATATATATCCTATGCGTCACAATACTGCATTCTGCGTCATAACATCGATGCACACCTGATATGATCATCGATCGCTTTTGATGAGGCAAATCATCGATTGCATTTACATTTTCCACTAGTTTAGAAAGCTATCAATTATAAACAATACCATACAAATGACTCTAAATATTCTGTAAATATCGATTATGAATCAATATCTTGATAAACTTAAGAACTTCAATTCTTTATTTATAAGAATTGCATATCAAGACATAATATATTCATGAATGCTCTTTCTCTATTATATCAAACTGGCACAAATGATCAACGTTTTGATTGACAGTTATCATTTATGTATAACAAACAACTGTTTCTTATTGTACACTAAATGAAAATTGAGAAGCAGTGTTCATGGCATAATCATTAAAGTTTAAATTCAAATGTATAGATATAGACATTATGCAGAGTTTTACACGTTATTTAAGCTTCATATTGATTTCCCTTTTGAGATTTGTCGGTTGTATGAATGGAGAGGGATTTGCGACTGCATGGATTCATTGAGGAATATTATACAACGCGTTGAGCAAATGTGACACATACATTATTCACTGATAAGCTGTGACATATCAGAATATAGATTGACTGTGGCATCAGCATAATTATCCAAATTAATGGTCTATTAGAAGCATTTCAAATCACAAATATGTCCGAAATTGAGGATATGCATCTTTAATAGAACAAACAACCAAAACGTACGTGATACTCTGCTTGGTTCTAAAATAAAGCTTTCAGGGCTCAGACATGTTTAGATTGTTAATATGTAACCACACTGTTGTGTTAATGACATCCAGACAGACATACCAAATTCCATACATTTTGATCTTACTATTACCTCTCGGGAGAATAACGATGAGGATCTATCTTATTGAAAGTATGAATTAAAATGCAGGAAATAATGTTGGGGGTGAAAGGTGCAGTGACCTTTGATCATAAAAAAAATGAGTTTAATTTTAAATATAAGAGCAGTTTGCCAAAGAATCTAGTACAGAAAAAAACTTGATCTCCCAGAGACCTGTTCGGAACAGTCATTCCAGTGCAGACAACACACGGGATGATGAGTTGAAGGGTCATTTGACATACCACAAGTTGTTTGCAGACTCATTCTTGGCAATAACTCATGTTTGGCAAGACATTGGCGTCGAATATCTCTTTCTTAATAAGGATCATGAATGCATAATTGAACGATTATCCCGTTCCTTGCCCGTGATATGCCTTAATGCCCTACCTTTATCACAAAGTACTATCTCAGATATGATAGTTTCGTGATCTAATTAGTAAACATTTTACGGTTTTAGTCACTTATGAACAGACGGATTTGCCAAGATATAATGTAAATCATAAATTGATGAATTTGTTATGAAATACCGACAACTGCGCATCTGGTGATAGCTAACCCCACAAATGTCACACAAAGTACAACTTAAGGCAATAATTAAAATAAAGTAAGGCTGACATTTATATACCGCTGATTCCAGACAATGTCTGCTCATAGCGAATAATTGTCCAATATAAGAGATTAATGAAACTAACAATTGTAAGGAAACTGGTCTAATGACATTCATTAACTGTAAAATATATTTTAACAACATTTGCAAAAAGTATCTGTCAAGTGAAGGCCTTCAAAATTAGATAACAGAAGAGTAATTAGATTACTCTTCTGTTAACAATGACAGCGTGAGTGTATCCACTTGTTCCCATTACACATTTTATAATTATATTCTTAATATAATTGCCTCGAAAGTTGACAAAAACAACAAATATTAAGTTTATTACTTTTATTTGAAGCAACAGATAAAGTTGTCATAAGTGTCAGTTCAAACTATGCCTGGTTGTGTCTGCAAAATCAATTGTTTGTGAGAAGAATTGACCCAAAATTATAAGCGGACCATTGCATGATTGTGAAATTGAGAGCTGAAAATGGGCAGAAAATGGGAGGAGTCGACCGACCTAAGCACTGGCGTGGAGAAGTGCGCAACTGGCCCCTAAGGACCCATCAGTCTTTTTGTTACCGTGTGCCACCCAAACCTCAATAAAAGATTAAATCACATTGGTGCTAATTTCCCCTGCTATTACCGTACCAGGTTTGGCCAACACAAGTAAATCGCGCTTAACGTTTTCCTATGTCAGTGAGGTCTTGTTATTGTTTTAGCTTTGTTATCAAAGACACCAATACTATGCCTGATCTAAATAAAAATCATACAAATCCATCAATAAAAATCAATCATACGTCTGAAACCGATCCTTAGAAATACCCTCATATAACAACAGTAAACAAACGTTGTAAATGGTCAATCCGACCCCCTATGAGCGAACCCATGGGAGTAGATGTGAACTGCTGAACTGCTGAAGGTATCTGTAACATAATACTACTGACACAATGGTAGATGGTACTGTATATACTACAATCATCCAAGGGCACATGCGATAGTCCATACGGCCGAAATAAGAGTACATAGGGATATGATATTATACTGACACAAGAGTGCATGGGAATATGATATACTACTGGAAGCGACAATGCATTAAACATTATATACAACTGCAACAAGGGTATATCATGATACTACATTAACTGAAGCAAGGGTGCATGGGAATATCATATATTACTGAAGCAAGGGTGCATGGGATATGCTACACTACTGACACAGGGCTGCATGGTGACATTACATTAACTAAGGCAAGGATGCATGAGGATATCATATATTACTGAAGCAAGGGTGCATGGGGATATGGTATACTATTGAAGCAAGGGAGTATGGGGGTGGATATGGTATGCTATTGAAGCAAGGGTGCATGGGGATATGGTATTCTATTGAAGCAAGGGAGTATGGGGGTGGATATGGTATGCTATTGAAGCAAGGGTGCATGGGGATGGATATGGTATGCTATTGAAGCAAGGGTGCATGGGGATATGGTATGCTATTGAAGCAAGGGTGCATGGGGATATGGTATACTATTGAAGCAAGGGAGTATGGGGGTGGATATGGTATACTATTGAAGCAAGGGTGCAAGGGGATATGGTATACTATTGAAGCAAGGGTGCAAGGGGATATGGTATACTATTGAGGCAAGGGTGCAAGGGGATATGGTATACTATTGAAGCAAGGGTGCCTGGGGATATGGTATACTATTGAAGCAAGGGTGCAAGGGGATATGGTATACTATTGAGGCAAGGGAGCAAGGGGATATGGTATACTATTGAGGCAAGGGTGCAAGGGGATATGGTATACTATTGAAGCAAGGGTGCAAGGGGATATGGTATACTATTGAGGCAAGGGTGCAAGGGGATATGGTATACTATTGAAGCAAGGGTGCCTGGGGATATGGTATACTATTGAAGCAAGGGTGCAAGGGGATATGGTATACTATTGAGGCAAGGGAGCAAGGGGATGGTATATACTACTGATCTTGTGCGCATTGCAATACCATATACTGACCCATGAAGCTTATTTCAAAAACTGACCTCATCCAAAATTATTGAAACCATATACTTTTCAAAAAACATTATATAATGATGTATACCTATACATTTTGATATAATGATTATACTGTTCCAAGATGATCGCCAATAAAACACTGAATTTCAAAGATATCATTATACATGCATATACATATATATGTGATGTGTGAGTAATATTTTATTGAAACTTATTCAAACTTCTAACATCCATTTTGTAACATTTCATTCAAACCTATCCACCTAAGACACTTGAATTGTGAAAGCATTTGCAATAGACGTGGAGACAGGGCATTCCGTGATACGCCTCCATTTACCACAGAGAGCTCAGAACAAAAGTCAGTGTAATCTGCCTAATGAAAGAATGGGGTTATTTAACGCTAAACTCATTAAGTGAATCACTCTCCTCTCCTCCCCCATATGTCGCCTCCTGACTGTGGGCTATCGTTCTCGGCCCTATTACATGACCAAATTAATTATCGAATTAGTCGGCCAAGATCCGCAGCTCAATAGCCCCCTGGTGGTTGTTGGGTGATAATTGGGACTCATACATTAAATAGAAGTGGTCCTATACCCTTACACCAGATAAACAACTATATTCCAATAGCAATCATAAGCGAAAAATACAGCAAACAGCAAAGTAGTTTAACATTGCAACTTGACGTTTAGCCTAGTTTATCTGGTGATTAATTATTTGAGATAGTTCAAGACTTCAAACGCAGTTTCTGCCTGTACCTAATGATGATGACCTTAGTGTTGAACGGTCCGTACCTCATCAATTCCTGTGATTAAGTCTGGCCAGGTGGCTTTGCAAAATAGATTTCACATTAAGTGGTCACGTTATGAAGAGCTATAAAACAGTGAAAATGAAACCCCGGGATAATTCCACACAAAACGTTGCATTGTTCTGTACTGCTATCTGTGTGCCGTGGTTTATAAAAGCATCAGCCAAATGGAACACATTCAATCGTGAAGCGGTCTGAAATCAGCAGCTGCTGGCCTACCTGGACTGCGCTACAAATACCTTTACATTGACTTCGTGTACATATTGCTGTCAGTCAACTCTATTGTTTCATTGAGAAATGCAACAGTTGCCCACACCGACATGATAATAAAGACATACAATCTGTGACCCCTCCTACAAAGCGCTGCCATCACAGACAATTATGACCCCATAGAACACTTGAATGCCATGTTTCCACATTTTCAATAAAAAAATGATAATTTTGTTTTATCGTGGCTTTATCGTTAAAACTTCAATGAAGAAAACTTGAATCCTCTGTCTTGTGTTTGAATAAGGGAATATAAATTGTATTACATAGTACAGGTGTGTTTGTTGTTTGTAAAAGATGTTCCCTGAAACACTTTTCCATGACAGCCAAAGAATCCAGGAAGTTCACTCACAATAAAAACGATTGTAAACTTTTGTAGATTATGCCGAGGTGCCGTTTTCTGTCCCATTGCTTTTCTTTTATATTCGCACACAACGCTGACAATACAGTCGCGTTATTTGTCCGTGATGGGATGCTTACACGCAAAATTTGAAAAAAAATCTGAGTCCTAATTCATTGAAAAGCACAAAGCCTGAAAAATGTTGATATGAGTATTTTAGACGTCATGAAACATTACAAGCACTGTTGAACTTGAGCAGGTGAGGAGAATGAAAGAAATAGCATCCTTTAACTGCATTTCTATAGTGTGAAATATTTATAATGCTTTCTGATTAATGATATATCAAGGCTTATTTTAAATAGACCTCTGCTATGATAGACTATATGACATTTTAAATTTATTTATTTTGTTTGCATTCGATTATGTTAAGGTAAAGTGATGTATATATATATATATATATATATATATATATATATATATATAATTATAGAACTGACACCGTGTTCACATTTCATAAGCAAGAAAAGCACCATATTAGTGTTGATGAAAGCGATATCTTATGTAAAACTTCTAATTAGAGCTAAGCATTTTATGATAGGGACATCTACACCTTATTAGCGTTTATAATTTCGGTTCCCTTACTCCTGGATACAAACTTGAACACTTCTGGATACCAACTGGTGGAATCCAACTGGTGGATTCTAATTACTGGATACCAACTTCAAGATTCTAACTTGTGCATTCTAACAACTATATATATATATATATATATATATATATATATATATATATATATATATATATATATATATATATATAATCCAGGTAATTTGGACTCATTCCTGAATTAAAAAAACATACACACCAAAATGAACATGATCTCTTTAACACTAAGAAGGTATTCCTGACTTAGGAGAGACTTGGAAGGTATTGACGAATGAGATGTATAATAAACATGAAAGATATTTCGGCATTAATAAATGCCTGTATGTAACATGCTATCATGTTACATGTTTTACATGTTAGCGTGATAAACAATAATTATATCTCCACTTTTAAGAATCTGGGGGAGAAAACAGTATTTAATGAATTAACCATTATATTTTCATGGGACATTGGCTGGTCGATCGTGTGTACACCATATCGGAATTCAAACATTTTGGACACAAAGACCTCTGTTATCTGTCATCCATAATAGAATGGCACAGACCGCAGTTCAATTTCTTTTATATCCCATTGTAATATTTTAAAAGGAAATTTCGTGCATCTCGGCATAGAAACAGTTTCTTGTTGCCAAAAAGATATACATTTTAGCTATAAACTGTTGCAGTGTGTTGAACTGTGCCTTCTGTTGCTTTTCAATTTAACATACATCAAAAGAAATGAAACGACACATACTTTCATAAAAGACCTTGAATGAATCTTTTGACATATAGCTTTAATTGCTTCAGAAATGGAAATTGTATTGTAGCTTGCCAGGTGACCAACGCCTGCCAGCCGATACATAATGACATTTTAACGACACTTTTGTAGTTTTGATAAAATATAATTTATTCATGAAATCATGAATGTCACAACTTTCCCATTGATTTCAACTCTTGGCAGAAGATTTCCAGCGTGGACAGTTGACATCGGGTTGAGGAAGATAATAGAAATGTTATAAACCAGAAAATGAAACGGGATACCAACCAAGATTATACTTGATTGAAGACAAAAGCATGTAACCTTAGAGGTTGGGTGTTAAGAACGGGTTGGGTGTGTGTAACCCTGGGGTTAACCATTACGCCAAACCAGCAGATGTGTTAATTTACATTGTTACATCTTGACTGATACATGTGACAAGTTGGTTATGTATATCAACAGTTGGAACCTGCCCAGAGTGGCAGATGCAGCAGCAGGCAAGGAAACAATGTATCTTTACAAACCGCAAAATGTATACATTTTATATATACAATGTATCGTCAAATGCTAGGATTTGGCCAAATTTCAAACTTCAGCCGGAAAACAATGTCACAGGTCACAAGGCGAACTTCCAAGATTTAAAAATCGCAGCAATTCTTCCAAGAGATTTCCGTTGCATGTCACAGACGGCGTACATGAAACACAAAATGCATCATAGTGTAAATAAATGCTTAAATATCACCATAGGAGAGCAATAAAAAATGTTTAAAATAATTCACTTGAGATTTAGAAAGGGAATAACCTAAAATGTAGTTCCCACCTGCACGCTAAGAACTAAGGTAAACAATTAAAGGCACTTATTCCAGTGCCCAACCTGATAACAAAGTGATATATAACGTGGGAGCAACGTTAAGTGTTCGTGACGTTGTGAAATTAATGAGTTAAAAAGTCAAGACATGAAATCAACAAATTAGAAATGGATTAAACTGTTTTTAATGTCGAGTAGACGGTAAAGTCTGCTGAAATATTCATCGAATGGTTTATGTTGGCTGAAGTTTGCCAAGTTAAGGTGATTCTTAAACGTTGAGATGATTGAGTTGAAAGATGTCATCTAGTTATATAAATGACAAAAAACAGAAATATTGAATAAGGACAGTTCTTAAGAATAAAATCTATTATATAATGCAAGAGATAGAAATTTGCAAAATTCAATTGAAGAAATGTCCTTTCAATGACTTGTTCAATATAAAATCAAACCACAAACAGGTGTGTACTATTTGCAGTTTCTTATACACAAATATAATTTTGGCTGATAAACCATTAATTATTCACGTGGTTGAAAAAAAAGAAAATGACGATTTTCCTCCATGTGCGGCCATTCTTAAATTCCATTTTCCTGTGAGGTAATTCTCCATATTATTTTCCTAACAAATACATTTTCAAATTTAATATTTGTTTGGTCAAATAGGCCACCATTTCTCTTTTAATTTCCTGGTGTATGCATTCCAGTATTTATACATTTTTGTGTGTTTATAGATATATATTGATATATATTTTTTCATAAATGCTGCAATGCTTTATTTACACAAGTATACAGTAAATATAACTGTTTCAAGAGGCATTCATCATAACCAAGAATAGAGTATGAAAGTAGCATTAGGGGCGATCCATTTGATTTTTGTGGGGTGGGGTGGGAGATTTTGGAAAAAAAATTTATTCACCCACCCCATCCCAGAAAAAAAATTTATTCATTCACCCTACCAAAGAAAAAAAATTTATTCATCCACCCTACCAAAGAAAAAAAATTTATTCATCCAGTACTGCTGTCCCACCCCACCCCACAAAAATCAAATGGATCGCCCCTAACAAGAAAAAAAAATTATTCACTCACCCCACACCAGAAAAAAAATTTATTCACCCACCCCACACCAGAAAAAAAAATTATTCATCCACCCTACCAAAGAAAAAAAAATTATTCATCCAGTACTGCTGTCCCACCCCACCCCACAAAAATCAAATGGATCGCCCCTTAAGGCCTTGAGAATATGAATATATTAGATAAGCTGTGTGTTGCGAAAATGAATTTCTTAAAATACATATGATTGGTACATTAAAGTTGACTGTGAATATCTTCCCTTAATGGATTACATTTACAAATTAACGTTGCAAAATTTGTATCTCATGTCACATTGCAATAAGTAAAATGAAAAAGGTCCGCGCGTTTGTCACACTGACATATCAACTCGTTTGTTACACAAAAAGGTCAACTGAATTGTTACACAAAAAGGTTAACATACTTTTTATCTACAGCTATATCTTATTTTCTTACCAAAGTTGGTGAACTGCTGTTTTAGATAAATTGTCAAGCCGTAATGAAAAGGTAAAATATAAAATAAGAAAGGCTATTCGTAATGCAACATGACATTTAACATAAAACATTTTGAAATGCACAATAGGAAACTGCTTCATAAACTGAAAATTAATTGGTCATAAACAGATCGCGATAATTCTCATTGAATCGCATGGCGAGGACACAAATGGTCTATGATTTAAAAACCCTACAAGTACTGCAATAAAGATTAAATTATAAGTTACTGCGATGTGTATATCATTTGACTGGTCACGTACTCATTCCAAAGGCTGGGTTGCATGCGTCAATAATGGGACAGGTGTCACTTTGATATAGACATGAAATAGGCAATGAAATGCAGCATGTCATCGCGTTGTTGATTGCCCTCCTCAGCATCCACAGGCGTGTTCTCATTGAGGGGACTGGGAGCCGTGCACAAATTGTTATGTCCATCCTGGTTGACTTACACCGGTCTGAAAGGCCGATGGCTGTGGCGCAGTTGGTTAGAGCGCAAGTTTATTAGCACCAGATCCATCTTGATGATCCAAAGATCGTGGGTTCTATCCCCGGTCATGCCGTGATTGCATCCATGATAGAATTTCTCATATGAGTTAAGGCCCATGTCTGAATGGTTATCCTTGTAGACCTGTGACCAGATGGGTTGTCATGTCACTATATTTGTATATTTAGTAGGTCTCGTCAGGATATGACTAAAATAATGTGACGTAAATAATGTGACGTAATTCTCCAAGCACACACACACACACGCCTGTTTGAAAAATGTATGGATCACTTGTTTCGTCCACCATAGAAAGAAGTATCAACCTCAGAGATGGGTATTTTACAATGTATTTTACCATTCCGTCCCAGGTAGCAGCGGTCATCTAATCACAGGCCTCTTAGGCCCATTCATCCTGGTTCAGCACTGATTAATCAACAGCTAATTGATAACAAGCAGCCCTCTGTGCCACTATAAACATTATGTTGTCAATATAAATGGGATAACGTGGGTCCAATAGGCCGGAGGAGACCTGCCGGGTGCAGGCAACAGCCTGGCGGACAAGGAATAAAACATAAACCACTGCTGCGCATGGATTATATTATCTATGCCAGTTTGATTTACTTTGCCCAATAGCAAATACTAAATATATAACAGTGATTCATAATAAATGCTTTAACCATATTATGCATCTACATTTATTCTTGTCACAACGTGTTATTCGCCAACGCTTTCAATGTAAACATTTTTTTTTTGCAAAACATTGTCTTTTTGTATTTGAGTTGTTAATAAACTTAATAAACTAAGATTAGAACAAATCAATTAATGTAAGAGTGTTATACGTGATGTGTGGTGTACTTGACAGACAAATCTGAGGGGACCCATTCAGGGCGCATTTCAGATTGCTCCCAATCTCTCTAGGCTAAAGAAGTAAAACATTATATTTCAGCCTGCAAATTGACATGCTTCATGTTTGGCTAATCTCAGTAGGCAATATCAATTACATTAAGCCAATTGGTCTGTTATGTTCAAGTTGCATCGCTCAATCACTCTCTGATTTCTTCTTGCACCCCTAGGCCAACATTGATCATGCTGTAATTACTATAACAAAGCTCTTGTGTTGGTTAGGGATGTTTGTAGAAACTAATATTCAGTCAAGTCTAAAAGCTTAAATTTAAAATCTTCATATTTCATGTTGTTATATTTCTACATTTCTTTCTGTCGGTATTTTGATATTCATTTTAATCAATGAACACTACTCAGCTAATCAATTATTTGGTAAAAATTTATCCAGGACATTATGGTTGCCAATATTTATTACAGTACATCTAAAACATCAAAATTATTGTTGCCACTCATAATATATCATCAATATTGTCTAAATGTCATACTCACATCGGATATTATGTGGTTACAAATTATTTTGGAACTATTGTTTACTATCTGTTGATACATGATATCACAAATGACCACATTATTTTTGCCTTCAGTGATATATTTCATATTTCTTCAGACTTTAACTAAAATGATTAAAAATGAATGCCTGGCAAGCCATCAAAAGTACCTTGAGTAACCAGGAGGAAATATATGACTCCTGAAAATATTATAATTGATAAATATGTAATAAAGAGATGAACATATAAACTGTATAAGGTTTTTTCACGGCAGGAATTTTTAATGAAAGAAAAAAAAAACAACGAAAAAAGAAAACAAAAACAAAAACAAAAAACAATGTGAGGGAATTCATTCTACCATTGTGCGGCAAAGTGTACAGTGGTGAATTTGATTTTTTTCCAATTTGTCCCATCTGGCCAGAACGACCATGATTTACTCACGACTGGTAACCGATCCTGCCGCTCAATCAATATCCACTGTTCGTCTATAATTTTGATCATTAATACTTATTCACTAATGTTGTTGTAGTACATTAAATACAGCGAAATATATCACAAATATTGTTTCAAACATTATTTTCACACCAGATACTGTTTTAATAAAAATTATTATGGAACTGTTGTTAAGTAATTTTTTCATGCATGGCATTGTAATCAGCCGACAAGTAGCAGAATGTAACCAAGGGGGAATTCGTGCCTCCTGAAAATATCTACATTTATATTTGTTCTCTAGTAAAGAAATGAATACATATATACCTTTTGCAATTAGGATTTGGAGATGATATTCCTGCAAGTATTACAAGGTCTTTTATACATATAGACCAATAGCATTGGAACTATGCTGACCATTGCTTTTTTGTTATGTTTATGAACATTTCCTGGAAATTCCTTCAAAATGCTTCATAAATGATCAGTCTAAGTACTAATCCAGCTGTGCAACTCGAGAACTGTCAATGTGTAAAAAATGATGTAACCATTACTGAAGCTAACTCTTCATCCCCATATTGCTTTATTCCATAAGTCTCCAATTGAAGCTTTATTTAGATAAATAGAATGAGATACTGGATGTTCCAGATGTACATCTCTGTATATCTCTTGTCAATACTTCATCTTGACTTGGAATATCTAGGAAATCCACTGAGTAGTTTCAGGAGAGAAGATCGATTTTGACGTACAGACAGAATGACAGAAAATTTCCCCTCCCACTGCACAAGTTATGCTGACAAAGTATTCACGCAGAACTTCCATGATAAAAAATCATAAAAGCCTTGCTAACGCAAATAATTTCTCAAATTCAACAAAATCCCGGTAACCATTAAGGAGATTTTTCGATATTTTGCTCTTTGCAGACTCGGTCAAACACCACAATTCACTTTTCACTGTTCAAATTAAGTTGAGAAAGTGCCACCATGTGGTATAAAGCTTGCAAAACACTTTAAAACATGGCAAACACTGGGCGATAATACCTGTCTATCCCAATCCCTTAAAAACTCTAGCATAAAAACAAGGGCGAGGAAAAAAATGAGCAAATTTCTTGAGACCTCTTTTCAAAAGACATTTTGTGAACATCCCCTGTACTCAGTGTCAGTACTATTGGTCTCTCAATTTGTTGATTTAACCATAAAATATTAATGAGTTGATCTCAATAAGTATATCTATCTCGTGTACCAATTAAACATGAGGTGTTATGAAAGCTTCAGAAGTTGGACCTTTTTCTGGTTTGTCCCATCTGGCTGGAGTGGCCGCACCTTACTCATGACTGGTGCCCGGTCCCTGCAGCCATCTGGCCGGAGTGGCCGGAGCTTACTCATGACTGGTACCCAGTTCCTGCAGCCATCTGGCCAGAGTGACCACACCTTACTCATGACTGGTACCCGGTTCCTGTAGCCATCTGGCCGGAGTGGCCCTACCTTACTCATGACTGGTACCCAGTGGCCAGAGTGGCTGTGCCTTACTCATGACTGGTGCCCGGTTCCTGCAGCCATCTGGCCGGAGTGGTCGTACCTTACTCATGACTGGTGCCCGGTCCCTGCAGCCATCTGGCCGGAGTGGCCGGAGCTTACTCATGACTGGTACCCAGTTCCTGCAGCCATCTGGCCAGAGTGACCACACCTTACTCATGACTGGTACCCGGTTCCTGTAGCCATCTGGCCGGAGTGGCCCTACCTTACTCATGACTGGTACCCAGTGGCCAGAGTGGCCGTGCCTTACTCATGAATGGTACCCGGTTCCTGTAGCCATCTGGCCGGAGTGGCCGTACTTTACTCATGACTGGTACCCGGTTCCTGCAGCCATCGGGCCCCACGCAGCCGATATGTACGCGTTTATCATGCCTCATCATACAAAATGACAATTAAAGTGCTCTGGGTGTCTGTCTAATTTCTCCCTGCTTCGTCAAGAAGGCTTCATTTAGCGAATAACTGCGTGACAAGCTCAGCACATGAATACATAATGGCAGCCAATCTACCCATCTGAGAAATTAACTTCTGCAGTCGCTACGATTCACACCTTTCATACATAACTCAAAATCTGCCTCATTGGTGGCATAAAATTATATTCATACTTTGTGGTTACATTTAGTAACGTGAGAAATATATATTTAGAGATTGTGTTATATGCTGGATATTCAAGAAGAGTGTTTTTTGTGAGTATATGTACCAAGGTTAGTTATCTGAATGTGTTGTTATTATGATTGTGTGGGGACCGAGGGGGTTGCATGGCAGCATCAGGGTTGTGTTCTCTCACCTGAGCCTCGCACCTGACAGTTGGTTTAACCTTCTCTCAATAGACAATCCCATCTCACTTATAGATGCTTATCTCAGCCAATCACTCAGCGCCAATCACCCCTATCGCGCGATACCATAATTGCAAACGTCCAGATGGAAGGCAGCGATTCTTATCGTGACCAGTGCGCGCTTACTTCTTTCAGCGTCCACTTTGCTCACCTTTGATCTGGCATTGCTACAATCTGGCCCGAAACGGCTCATGTCATACTCGTCCGGCGATTGCTTTAATTTTAATCTCTTTTGTAACTAACACTGGACAGACAATTGAGCCCTTTTCCTTTCTGGACTTCCCAAAGAGTGCCGTGCCAGCCATGGTGCACAGGCATTGAATACAGGCAAGACACTTGTCAAGTTATTTCATAGAACACTCCATCAACCACCTCATTAACTGTTTGATCAATCAATCATTTCAGATTAAGAATTATAATAGAACACCGTTGACATCTTCATTTGCTGGTTAAGGCATATTTTGCCACTTGGGGGCACAGTCATGAACATGTTAATGTGGAAAAAAATCCAGGGCATCACATAATACATAACTACTTAATATTTGTGAACGGTCATTCTAATATTTATAAGACATGGCTTTTAATCACAATGGAAGTCAAAAGAAATCCACCAGGTGTCTAACTAAGATAGAACATTGATTTGTTCCCTATTTTGATTGAACATTCATTACAGATGTCACATGACCATTCCATTGCTCTCAATTATGATGGAACATTCGATTGAGATGTTAGATAACCATGCCGTGGCACAATTATGATGGAACACTCAATCAGGATGTGACATAACCATAACAAAAGCTTCCAATTACGATGGAACATTCATTACAGATGGCATATGACCATAATATGGTCCAGGTTATGATGGAACATTCATTATAGATGGCATATGGCCACACTATGGTCCCAGTTATGATGGAACATTCATTATAGATGGCATATGACCATACTGTGGTCCAGGTTATGATGGAACATTCATTATAGATGGCATATGACCATACTGTGGTCCAGGTTATGATGGAACATTCATTATAGATGGCATATGGCCATACTGTGGTCTCCAGTTATGATGGAACATTCATTATAGATGGCATATGACCATACTGTGGTCCAGGTTATGATGGAACATTCATTATAGATGGCATATGACCATACTATGGTCCCAATTATTATAGATGGCATACTGTGGTCCCAGTTATGATGGAACATTCATTATAGATGGCATATGGCCACACTATGGTCCAGGTTATGGTGGAACATTCATTATAGATGGCATATGACCACACTATGGTCCCAATTATTATAGATGGCATACTGTGGTCCCAGTTATGATGGAACATTCATTATAGATGGCATATGACCATATTATGGTCCAGGTTATGATGGAACATTCATTATAGATGGCATATGACCATACTGTGGTCCAGGTTATGAAGGAACATTCATTATAGATGGCATATGACCATACTTGTCTCCAGTTATGATGGAACATTCATTATAGATGGCATATGACCATACTATGGTCCAGGTTATGATGGAACATTCACTATAGATGGCATATGACCATACTGGTCTCCAGTTATGATGGAACATTCATTATAGATGGCATATGGCCATACTATGGTCCAGGTTATGATGGAACATTCATTATAGATGGCATATGACCATACTGTGGTCCAGGTTATGATGGAACATTCATTATAGATGGCATATGGCCACACTATGGTCCCAAATATTATAGATAGCATACTGTGGTCCCAGTTATGATGGAACATTCATTATAGATGGCATGTGACCATACTGGTCTCCAGTTATGATGGAACATTCATTATAGATGGCATATGGCCACACTATAGTCCCCAGTTATGATGGAACATTCATTATAGATGGCATATCACCATACTATGGTCCAGGTTATGATTGAACATTCATTATAGATGGCATATCACCATACTGTGGTCCAGGTTATGATGGAACATTCATTATAGATGGCATATGACCATACTGTGGTCCAGGTTATGATTGAACATTCATTATAGATGGCATATGACCATACTGTGGTCCAGGTTATGATGGAGCATTCATTATAGATGGCATATGGCCATACTGGTCTCCAGTTATGATTGAACATTCATTATAGATGGCATATGGCCATACTATGGTCCAGGTTATGATGGAACATTCATTATAGATGGCATATGGCCATACTATGGTCCAGGTTATGATGGAACATTCATTATAGATGGCATATGGCCATACTATGGTCCAGGTTATGATGGAACATTCATTATAGATGGCATATGCCCATACTGTGGTCCAGGTTATGATGGAGCATTCATTATAGATGGCATATGACCATACTGTGGTCCCCAGATATGATGGAACATTCATTATAGATGGCATATGGCCATACTATGGTCCCCAGATATGATGGAACATTCATTATAGATGGCATATGGCCATACTATGGTCCAGGTTATGATGGAACATTCATTATAGATGGCATATGACCATACTGTGGTCCAGGTTATGATGGAGCATTCATTATAGATGGCATATGACCATACTGTGGTCCAGGTTATGATGGAACATTCATTATAGATGGCATATGACCATACTATAGTCCCCAGTTATGATGGAACATTCATTATAGATGGCATATGACCATACTATAGTCCCCAGTTATGATGGAACATTCATTATAGATGGCATATGGCCATACTATGGTCCATGTTATGATGGAACATTCATTATAGATGGCATATGACCATACTGTGGTCCAGGTTATGATGGAGCATTCATTATAGATGGCATATGGCCATACTGGTCTCCAGTTATGATGGAACATTCATTATAGATGGCATATGGCCATACTATGGTCCAGGTTATGATGGAACATTCATTATAGATGGCATATGGCCATACTATGGTCCAGGTTATGATGGAACATTCATTATAGATGGCATATGACCATACTGTGGTCCAGGTTATGATGGAACATTCATTATAGATGGCATATGGCCATACTATGGTCCAGGTTATGATGGAACATTCATTATAGATGGCATATGGCCATACTATGGTTATGATGGAACATTCATTATAGATGGCATATGGCCATACTATGGTCCCCAGTTATGATGGAACATTCATTATAGATGGCATATGACCATACTGTGGTCCAGGTTATGATGGAACATTCATTATAGATGGCATATGGCCATACTGGTCTCCAGTTATGATGGAACATTCATTATAGATGGCATATGACCATACTGGTCTCCAGTTATGATGGAACATTCATTATAGATGGCATATGACCATACTATAGTCCAGGTTATGATGGAACATTCATTATAGATGGCATATGACCATACTATGGTCCAGGTTATGATGGAACATTCATTATAGATGGCATATGACCATACTGTGGTCCAGGTTATGAAGGAACATTCATTATAGATGGCATATGACCATACTTGTCTCCAGTTATGATGGAACATTCATTATAGATGGCATATGACCATACTATGGTCCAGGTTATGAAGGAACGTTCATTATAGATGGCATATGACCATACTATGGTCCAGGTTATGATGGAACATTCATTATAGATGGCATATGGCCACACTATGGTCCCAAATATTATAGATAGCATACTGTGGTCCCAGTTATGATGGAACATTCATTTTAGATGGCATATGGCCATACTATGGTCCCCAGATATGATGGAACATTCATTATAGATGGCATATGACCATACTATGGTCCCCAGATATGATGGAACATTCATTATAGATGACATATGGCCATACTATGGTCCCCAGATATGATGGAACATTCATTATAGATGGCATATGACCATACTATGGTCCAGGTTATGATGGAACATTCATTATAGATGGCATATGACCATACTGTGGCCCAGGTTATGAAGGAACATTCATTATAGATGGCATATGACCATACTGGTCTCCAGTTATGATGGAACATTCATTATAGATGGCATATGACCATACTGTGGTCCAGGTTATGATGGAACATTCATTATAGATGGCATATGACCATACTGGTCTCCAGTTATGATGGAACATTCATTATAGATGGCATATGACCATACTGTGGTCCAGGTTATGAAGGAACATTCATTATAGATGGCATATGACCATACTGTGGTCCAGGTTATGATGGAACATTCATTATAGATGGCATATGACCATACTGGTCTCCAGTTATGATGGAACATTCATTATAGATGGCATATGACCATACTGTGGTCCAGGTTATGATGGAACATTCATTATAGATGGCATATGACCATACTGGTCTCCAGTTATGATGGAACATTCATTATAGATGGCATATGACCATACTGTGGTCCAGGTTATGATGGAACATTCACTATAGATGGCATATGGCCACACTATGGTCCCAAATATTATAGATAGCATACTGTGGTCCCAGTTATGATGGAACATTCATTATAGATGGCATGTGACCATACTGGTCTCCAGTTATGATGGAACATTCATTATAGATGGCATATGACCATACTATGGTCCAGGTTATGATGGAACATTCATTATAGATGGCATATGACCATACTGTGGTCCAGGTTATGATGGAACATTCATTATAGATGGCATATGGCCATACTATAGTCCCCAGTTATGATGGAACATTCATTATAGATGGCATATGACCATACTGTTGTCCAGGTTATGATTGAACATTCATTATAGATGGCATATGACCATACTGTGGTCCAGGTTATGATGGAACATTCATTATAGATGGCATATGGCCACACTATGGTCCCAAATATTATAGATAGCATACTGTGGTCCCAGTTATGATGGAACATTCATTATAGATGGCATATGGCCATACTATGGTCCCCAGATATGATGGAACATTCATTATAGATGGCATATGACCATACTATGGTCCAGGTTATGATGGAACATTCATTATAGATGGCATATGACCATACTGTGGTCCAGGTTATGATGGAACATTCATTATAGATGGCATATGACCATACTGTGGTCCAGGTTATGATTGAACATTCATTATAGATGGCATATGACCATACTGTGGTCCAGGTTATGGTGGAACATTCATTATAGATGGCATATGACCATACTGTGGTCCAGGTTATGATGGAACATTCATTATAGATGGCATATGACCATACTATGGTCCAGGTTATGATTGAACATTCATTATAGATGGCATATGACCATACTGTGGTCCAGGTTATGATGGAACATTCATTATAGATGGCATATGGCCACACTATGGTCCCAAATATTATAGATAGCATACTGTGGTCCCAGTTATGATGGAACATTCATTATAGATGACATATGGCCATACTATGGTCCCCAGATATGATGGAACATTCATTATAGATGGCATATGACCATACTGTGGTCCAGGTTATGAAGGAACATTCATTATAGATGGCATATGACCATACTTGTCTCCAGTTATGATGGAACATTCATTATAGATGGCATATGACCATACTGTGGTCCAGGTTATGATGGAACATTCATTATAGATGGCATATGGCCACACTATGGTCCCAAATATTATAGATAGCATACTGTGGTCCCAGTTATGATGGAACATTCATTATAGATGGCATGTGACCATACTGGTCTCCAGTTATGATGGAACATTCATTATAGATGGCATATGACCATACTATAGTCCCCAGTTATGATGGAACATTCATTATAGATGGCATATGGCCATACTATGGTCCAGGTTATGATGGAACATTCATTATAGATGGCATATGACCATACTATAGTCCCCAGTTATGATGGAACATTCATTATAGATGGCATATGACCATACTATGGTCCAGGTTATGATTGAACATTCATTATAGATGGCATATGACCATACTGTGGTCCAGGTTATGATGGAACATTCATTATAGATGGCATATGGCCATACTGGTCTCCAGTTATGATGGAACATTCATTATAGATGGCATATGGCCATACTATGGTCCAGGTTATGATGGAACATTCATTATAGATGGCATATGACCATACTGTGGTCCAGGTTATGATGGAACATTCATTATAGATTGCATATGACCATACTGTGGTCCAGGTTATGAAGGAACATTCATTATAGATGGCATATGGCCATACTGTGGTCCCCAGATATGATGGAACATTCATTATAGATGGCATATGGCCATACTATAGTCCCCAGTTATGATGGAACATTCATTATAGATGGCATATGACCATACTATAGTCCCCAGTTATGATGGAACATTCATTATAGATGGCATATGACCATACTGTGGTCCAGGTTATGATTGAACATTCATTATAGATGGCATATGACCATACTGTGGTCCAGGTTATGATGGAACATTCATTATAGATGGCATATGGCCATACTGGTCTCCAGTTATGATGGAACATTCATTATAGATGGCATATGGCCATACTATGGTCCAGGTTATGATGGAACATTCATTATAGATGGCATATGACCATACTGTGGTCCAGGTTATGATGGAACATTCATTATAGATTGCATATGACCATACTGTGGTCCAGGTTATGAAGGAACATTCATTATAGATGGCATATGGCCATACTGTGGTCCCCAGATATGATGGAACATTCATTATAGATGGCATATGGCCATACTATAGTCCCCAGTTATGATGGAACATTCATTATAGATGGCATATGACCATACTATAGTCCCCAGTTATGATGGAACATTCATTATAGATGGCATATGACCATACTGTGGTCCAGGTTATGATGGAGCATTCATTATAGATGGCATATGACCATACTGTGGTCCCCAGATATGATGGAACATTCATTATAGATGGCATATGGCCATACTATGGTCCCCAGATATGATGGAACATTCATTATAGATGGCATATGACCATACTATGGTCCCCAGATATGATGGAACATTCATTATAGATGACATATGGCCATACTATGGTCCCCAGATATTATGGAACATTCATTATAGATGGCATATGGCCATTCTATGGTCCAGGTTATGATGGAGCATTCATTATAGATGGCATATGACCATACTGTGGTCCAGGTTATGAAGGAACATTCATTATAGATGGCATATGGCCATACTGGTCTCCAGTTATGATGGAACATTCATTGTAGATGGCATATGACCATACTATGGTCCAGGTTATGATGGAACATTCATTATAGATGGCATATGGCCATACTGTGGTCCAGGTTATGATGGAACATTCATTATAGATGGCATATGGCCATACTATGGTCCAGGTTATGATGGAACATTCATTATAGATGGCATATGGCCATACTATGGTTATGATGGAACATTCATTATAGATGGCATATGGCCATACTATGGTCCCCAGTTATGATGGAACATTCATTATAGATGGCATATGACCATACTGTGGTCCAGGTTATGATGGAACATTCATTATAGATGGCATATGGCCATACTGGTCTCCAGTTATGATTGAACATTCATTATAGATGGCATATGGCCATACTATGGTCCCCAGATATGATGGAACATTCATTATAGATGACATATGGCCATAATATGGTCCCCAGATATTATGGAACATTCATTATAGATGGCATATGGCCATTCTATGGTCCAGGTTATGATGGAGCATTCATTATAGATGGCATATGACCATACTGTGGTCCAGGTTATGATGGAACATTCATTATAGATGGCATATGGCCATACTGGTCTCCAGTTATGATGGAACATTCATTATAGATGGCATATGACCATACTGGTCTCCAGTTATGATGGAACATTCATTATAGAAGGCATATGACCATACTATAGTCCAGGTTATGATTGAACATTCATTATAGATGGCATATGACCATAATATAGTCCCCAGATATGATAGAACATTCATTATAGATGGCATATGACCATATTATAGATCCCAATTACGGGGGAGCATTCGTTACAGGTGTCACATGACCATAATATGGTCTCCAATTATGATGAGCGTTTAATTAAGATGTTTCGGAACCATTGAATGAGAAAACATTTTTGTGTCATACAGTCATACTGTGGTTTGCAACAACAAAATTGAAAACTCTCTCCCTCATTTTCCTCATAAGAAATATGTTCCTATAATTGAAAATAAAATACTGTTTCAACACAACGTATCTTAAACACGATATGTGTAAAGAAAATACTACAAAATGTTTTGGTTAAAAAAATAAGCATTTGTGATTTTTTTATCTGAATGAGCGATGACAAACATTATCAAAACTATCATTACGCATTACAATGGCTGAAATTATGAATGATCTTAAAGGGTAATATTGATGCACACGTGTTGACATGTTGATGTGATTTTGCGCTAAGAAAATCAATAGATTATTGATCATTTAATGAATACCACAGGAAAATGTTAAGATATGTATTCAGTGATATTCAAAATCTCTTAAATATACAACATGAGTTTTGCTTGATTGCATTCTAAATACCACACAAATTTATGAACAGTAAAAAACAAGAACCTCAAGCCGACAATATGTGTAGAATTTCATAAATATTCGATGTTTTCTAAAAGTCGCCGGTGAGTTTTGTTCATAACTTCCATATATGAATGACAAATTTCCTCCTGAATAACTGAATAATAGAAGTGGGAAAATCATTTCATTCATAAGGTTCTATAAGTTAATGCGTTATTAAAACCGGCATGGAAATGTCAGAGGAAGTCGGAGAATCTGAACCCAATAAAACACTAACCTTCTGCCGTAGGCATCATATTGACAGATCACTTCACTTTTCTGACTACATACTGGCACTTTATATGCTGAGTGTATTCTCTATCCATTGAAATTATCATGATTCTATTAGAGAATATTAGACCTTGTATAAATATTCTTAACTTGTGCAGCGCATTTTGTTCAATTTATTATAACTCATGATATAGATATATTATATGATTACAGATGAATTAACTACAACTATATCTTAACGCCCATTTAACCAATTCACAAAAAAATAATGTGAAAAGCAGTATGTTTTCATGCATACTAAAGATAAGAGATTTATTCATTATACATATCCGCTGTTTTAATATTACACATCTGAGCTGGACATGTTTTGTTTAAATGTTATGTGAACAAACAATATATAAAATCATGACTAAGTTTCAAATATTAATGACTTCTAAATCTCAGTCATTTTGGCGTTACTAGAATTATTCAATACAAGTGACCTGTTGTGAGTTGTGACCCATGCACAAGCCCTCCAATCCATAAGTCCCACAGTTGTTTGGTTAATATTAAGCTTATGTAGTAAATTATACTAAATGTTGGGTCTAGTCCAATCTATGAAATGTCAAATTCTGTCCATTTGACCTGTTCCTCATTAATCTCATATGGACCACGACATGTACAAGACTGTTTAAACGTATTTTAAACATTTCATTCACAAAAAAGGTTCCAAATAAGATAATTTAATATTCAGGAAAATTTCATATATAATCGAATGAGAAAATGTGACATACATGCAATAGTTTTCATGTAAAAGATTCAATTTTCACACCAGGGATAAAAGAGACATTTGTTCTTTATGCTGCTAATTGCTAGATGAATTGACCCCCCGTGATAATAGATGTAAACTTGCCAAATTTAAACAAACATGAAAGGCAACCCAGGTATTAGACCATAACATGCTTTAGGGTTGACCTTTGTTAATTTAATCAAATCCACTTTGATCACTTATCTTTTACCCGTGTGCCATTCACACTAAGTGAGATATGCAAAATGATCACACATGTCAGGATGGGCGCATGGCTCTTTAATTAAATCCGTCAACCCACCTGTGTTTTACTTTGGATGGCACCATTTGTGGCACCATTATGAAATATCCATTGTTTTGTAAAGGGTAATGCTGGTAGGGTCTGGGTGGATGTGAGGTGGGGTTTTGTTGATGATGCTGGGCATCATTGACCCCCTCCCTGATGGCCTTAATCGGGTCTATGGCCCACTCAACCCGCCCATGAAATGTCACATCACAATCTCACACTCACAATGGACATCCATGTAATTTTTATGAAGATTACAATTTGTATTTTGATGCCTGTGACATTTCAGAGACTATTTAGTGAACCTCGGTTAACAAAGGTAGCCCGACCGAGTCCACTCAGCCATAAAAATGGGGTGGTCTGGGCAGTGGGGCAACAATGCAGACCCCACCCTGGAGACTGAACCCCTTGATTTAATACAGCCTACCCTGGTCTGACCACTCAGCCCTGACTGTGAAATATGCTTTGTGAAATATTCAACATATCCAAAATGACCCCCAGCACCTTTTAGATTAATTGTTATTTTTTTTCTTGGATAGATAGACTTGTCCAGCATATGTTAAACACAATGCTCATTTTGGGAACGTTTGTGAAATAACGAATGCCTCCTTTCATGGAACTTTGAATATGTACTCCATTAAAGCAGGTGTACCAGACAAAACAGACTGCATATGGACATATGTTTTCCAAATAATGTCAAAAAATCAAATTCACTCAATAATTTACCCAGGGCCCTCATTTCAACCATTGTATGATATTAAAGATTTAATTAATAAAATAACCTCAAACAAGGAGAGTAGCCATGAGAATAAATAAATTGGATTTGTGCATAAGAGACAGTGTTGACTTTGTAGTAAAATTTCTGTCATAAAACTGAAAGAAAAATAGAATATGGTGAATGATCTGCATCTTTAAAATGGCTTTGACTTTATCAACGTCGAATCTTTTTTATAACTTCAAATGAACCAGCTTAATATTTGAAAATAAGTTAAATGAAATTATCCATATTTCAAAAGGATGTAACGTATCACATCCATGCAGTGTTTTTTGTGGTCCATATGTCCAATAAGTTTATGTTCCTCTTCTCCTTTCCTTCCCACGCCCTGGTCCGGATTACATTGACTTATTGGCATTCTATTACAATCTAATTGCTTTAATATATTATAGCCACACAAAAACATTGATATCGAACCCATCTGAATGAACACACAGTTTCAATGGATTAAAATTGAATTTGCGCCAAATCTGAGCATCATGGAAATCTCCTTAGTTTTGATCTATTATTCATATACACTATTTGACATTTTCAAGCAGAAAATGGCCTTTGAAATGGTTGACTAGTTCTCCATAGGACACATGCAACTAAGAGTTTATTCTTGTCAAAATTCAAATGAGCCAAAACATAAAAAATACATCGCGATATTTATTTTTCAAAGCAAAAATGGTTAACTTTTTTCCCCAAAGTCTAACAATGCGGGCATTCCACGTAATCAAGTATGGTTACCCACGCACACTCACTACAAATCATCAATGTGTTTCATATATCATACCAGGGTTTGTTAGAAGCAACTTTCACAGCACTCTTAAACAGCCAATTACTGCTTATTTCATAACCAAATGCAAGAAAGGAGCCAAATGTCCTCGGCAAATTGCTGGGATCAATCTCAGAATTACAGCATCCATCTCCATAATAATTGTGAAAATTTGCATAGAATAATGATAAACATTTTCCACTGCAAACCATCTTAAGTAGTTGGCATTAGGTAGGCAACAATTTGGCCAGATTGAGTGGCTCTCACAGTAATGGACCATAAATGCCAGTTGACACACTTTCACCATTCATATCCCTCGTTGATGGATCTGCCCTTCCTTCTGACAGGACACAAATAACCTGTTTTTTTACACCATTAAACCAAACTGCTAATTTTATCAATTATAAATCTTTGTTTTCAGCGCTGATGACTGCAAAATGAACAATCTGCGTTGCTCGGTGCCGCGCGTCCTGCGCGTGTCGCTTTATTGTCGCGTCATGCCACGCGCGCTACTTAACACCTTGGGTATCAAATGTGGTAAAATGTCCAACAAGCGACCAGCTCAGTTTCGTCATCGGCATCATGATATTGCAAGCTCACAATCACCACTGACCTTGGTCACAAAATGACCTTTTTATCAAGGAAAATAATTGTAGTGACATTTCATATTGCGATCGTAATTCATTAATAATTGCAATGCATCTTCCATGGTGGGCTGATTCAAGATTCAACCCCATTAACAGAGCGACATCTAGTGGGGCGAAGCAAGGGTGACTACCATCGTTGACGCAAGTGTCAAAACAATATCATAGCCAAAAGAATAGGTGACAAAACTATGGCTCGTTATAGTGCTCCCAGGGACCTTTAGGTACCTGGATTATTTAGTGACTTGCAAAAACGGCTTTATGCTTCGCATACATGTTATTGTTTTACGGTGGAAACAGTCCATCAAAATCGTACTTTTATCAACAAAATAATAAAATACCACTTTTTAACGCAAGATGATGAGATGGTAGGGAAGAGATTTGGAAATTTGATAAAGCTGTTCAATTGCTACTACTGATATGTTTAAATCAAGGTCGGGAAATTTATTTTTTCTCCACCCCCCGCCATGATTTAATGTTTTATTCTAATATCTGGAAATGTTCCATAAAAATTATCGGGAATTGCTCCATAAGTTGCCATGTCTAGTGCTCTCTTAAATCTAGTATGAGGATAAGAGAATTAGAATAGAGAAACGTTAGCTGTATGCATGTGATTGCGAAAGCCATACCCTTGTATCTCAGTTAGGACTTGCCTCAATCTTTCCAAAGGGCAAATGTCTCTTGAATGTGATTAAAACTGGGCGGGACCCTATTAAAGTTTGTGAATGGAAACTGTCATGCGCCGCATTGATTGCACACCACACTATTGGAAAAGTGCCTAACTTTCTTGACTTTTCATCTCACTTTTGAACGCAATACAAGATACTTTTATTCAACTCACGTTGGGCGCGAGGAGTGGGGCGCGAAGTCGCGTGTTTTGGGGTCGGTCTGGGACTCTTCGAGGTCATGACGGCACGTGATGATGTTCAAAAGTTTCTCGTGTAGCCACTCGACATATCGGCGTCTCACTCCGACTGATGCAACTCAAACTAATGCAATTAATAATAATTACTAATATTTTTTAAATCGAAATCTCACCACTCCAACACATGAATTTCCATCTTTCCATGACTTGTGACAACATATTTTATTTACCTATACAAGTACCTATAAAGTCTATGGCTATTTATTTCACAAATGGTCAGTGCCCCCTGGTGTGGAAATTTAAACTTGACCCAAATGATATCCTTCAACAACATTCTGTGCCAATGATATATTCTGGTATTTATCTATTCTCCTTTGGTAAGTGCTAATGGAGTGCGCTCTACTCTCTTTGCTATATTTCATAACCTACTGCATGAGTCAACTTTGTAATCATCACAGAAGACGTCTACGGTGCCAAGGTCATTAACACAAGCTTTACTAGCTTGTTTGTGAGATGGCCCTTTCATAGTCCACAGTCAACGACATGCATCCATGACTGGGAGCCATAACACAAACACAGAAAAACAGGTGAAAATAACACGTTCTCACTACAGAGGAATTTAGCACAAATCTGATGGTTTTCAGCTGACATGAAATTTAACATTTACTTCTGCTCACCGTGAAGCTTTGTCATTTCTTGCCTCCAATCAAGAGGCCCTCTTCCATTTCCTCCCGTAATATAGCAGGTCGCATCCGCTCCGAGTCTGTAGTTAGAGGCAAATGGATATCAGGGTATTCATAAATCTATGACAACAAGGATACTGTAAAATATAAGCCAGCAGAGCTTTGTGATTATCGCCAATAAAATTAATGGCCGTCGTCTTTATTGCGTGATTGTTTTTACGCTTTTGGGGCCCAGAAACGGCTGACAAATTGGTTTTTAGCTTACTTGCGATTTTCTTGCCGGGTATTTCCTAATTCACTTACAGTGTGATATGCCATCATAATTTCGTTTATGGAACCTGGGGCTAAATCGCACACCAAGAAAAGGGCGCGCATGCAATGGAGCGATTGGAGTAATTTTCTTAGGAAGCCCTTCCGCTCACAATACATTACCACTTTTTTGGTTATGATCCATATTGGATGAAAAAGGTCTTAGATTCCAAAGGAAAAGTCTATTGAATAGACGTCTGCTTGTGAGGCGGGGCTTGGGCGGCCATTTTCTCCATCCCAGGGATCCATTACGATGGTTACCAGACCATGCATAGAAGCAATATATCTCAGTTCTCTCCCCACAAATGTGTTGTTGAATGCCCTAGGAGGTGAAGATTTGTGGTGACCTCTTGTTAGATGTGTGACCACGGCAAGAGTTGTGTCTGAGAGTAAGGTCACGTGACTTCCATGATAGACCCGCAGCCAACCAAAACACGTCAAGATCGTGGTGCGCATGCGTAATTAGACATCGCAGCGCTAGCGTCGGCTCTTAGAGTGTCAAGTCAAAATGTTGTGTTAAGCATCGGAAATCCATGGAAATACTATGCACGTGGCTGACAAGCCCATGCACCCACTGTGTTGGGTGTTTCCGGCCGTTTCCGCCAGCCTTCGTGTCAGCCTGCCCCCTTCTTGTATGCAGAGGAGCGCGACTTTTCCAGTTGACTGGCCCCACCGTGAAATAAGTTTCCTGGGGCTGCACTTTTACTGCTTTTGTCTCTCCAAATTATACCGCCGATCGATGCCATCAATCAAAATGTGAACAAATTTGGAGTGGTTTAAATGGCAGCAATTTTCAGATTGGTTACCTGAGAGCCAATACATCAAAACACCTTGAATATTCTCTCAAGAAGGGCTATTGATCTGTGGAAATCTGAATGTCAGAGTCAGAAACATCATTTGTGCTCTGAAACCTTGCTCACCCACCCTTGAAAAATCAACTTCTCAGTAAAGAAAGTTTGGAGGGTTGAATATACAGGGTGGTTTCTGATACCAGAAAATCTGTCAAAATATGATACATTTTTGCTGCATCAAGTAAAGTTGCAGATTGGTCGTTTACCTCACAGCATGATCAAGGCAATACAAGTTAAACTCGGCTTTCGGGTGTTAATCGAGTGCCTTTAGTGATGAATGGACTAGATGGTACATAGATAGGTATATAGATGATATTGGTACCTGATAGGCACAAAGACAAGACAGTACATCCACCTGATAGGTACATAGACGAGATAGGTACATAGACGAGATAGGTACATAGACGAGATAGGTACATAGACGACATAGGTACATAGAGAGATAGGTACATAGACGAGATAGGTACATAGACGAGATAGGCACATAGACGAGATAGGTACATAGACGAGATAGGTGCAGAGACGAGATAGGTGCAGAGACTAGATAGGTGCAGAGACGAGATAGCTACATAGACGAGATAGGTACATAGAGAGATAGGTACATAGACGAGATAGGTACATAGACGAGATAGATACGTAGCCGAGATAGGTACATAGACGAGATAGGTACATAGACGAGATAGGTACATAGACGAGATAGGTACATAGATGAGATAGGTACGTAGCCGAGATAGGTACATAGACGAGATAGGTACATAGACGAGATAGGTACATAGACGAGATAGGTACATAGACGAGATAGGTACATGGAGAAGACGGGTACAAAGATGAGAGAGGTACATATATAAGGAAGGAACACTTTACATAGCAGTCGATACATAGACGAGATAGGTACATATAAAAGAAAGGTACACAGATGTCATATACACATATCATTATCTGCAAAATATATTATATAAACACTTTAAAATGGCATTTTATTTGCATATGTAAATAATCTAAAATCACATTTCATTCATATATCTGTATATAGCTGCATGTGAAGTAATTTCCGGTGCACAATTTTGCACCTGATGTTTGGTTTATTTTTATTCTTTGATTCATCTTGTGTACTTTCTGTTCCACACTTGAATAGAATTTCCAATTACTTAGATTACTTAGATCCATTCAAGAGAACGAAGTCGAATTATAGAAAAAGGTTTTATATCCTAACTTTAGAAACTTTCATGGCCAAAATAGTCTATTTGGCAGTCGATCTGCTGTGGACAAATGAGAGCAAAACTGTAATGCCAAAGGGTACGACACTCCTACAGATCCCTTCATGAAGTTATTATGAGACACTGCATGTAAACTTATTTAATCTTACAAGAGTTTGTTGAGAGTCATCGCAGTAATAGGTACAGAGATCAGTGCGTGAATGGCTACCCCAGTCTGAATGGTGTTCTCCATGAGTCCACCATTGTATCCATTGTTCAGCAGTCACGGAGATTTGACAATGATCTATCATGTTATATGCATCTTCTTCCTGATGATGAGAAGTAGTGGCTCTCTAGGGTGGATCCTCATAGGTCTCTTAAGGCGCCTGTGTATTCTCTAGAGAGTCAAACACCACCCACTCTAACAGAAAGAATACAAGGAGACGAGATGAAGCCAAGCGAAAACAAACTCAAACCATACACTTCATCTTCTTCATTTAATAAACATATCTTCATTTCTTTAAAGATAAATCCTTTAAATCTTGATTATGATAATGAAATCGCACCTTAACTTTCCAAAATCTTGATTATGTCAATGAAATAATATCTAAACTTTCCCAAATCTTGATCATGATGATGAAATCTGATCTATAATTCCCAAAATCTTGATAATGAAATAAAATCAAATCTAAACTTCCCAGAATCCTGCCTATGATAATGAAATCTTGCACACAAAAAAACTCCATTCATCACAGAGGTCATGAGGACGAGACTATAATGTGGTATTCATATACTCATTGCTTGATTACGAGTTTGAGGATTCAATTTGATGAGAGTAGTTTGAGTAGATTTGAGCAGGAGAGTGCGGTTTGGGACCGACGATGTGTGATTCGGGAGTTGGACAAAGCATCTTTTCTCTGAGATACGGATCCTGCAGCCAAAACACAGAACAGCTCACAAGAAGATCACATTCTCGCGTTTATACTCATGTCAGGCTAATCCCAACATCACCACCTCTGCCAGAATAAGTAATGAAACTATTATCTTTAAGGTAACCATGTTCTGAAATCTTCCCCTCGCCAACTCTGAATTAGACCACAGTGCCACGAATACCATTTGGAAGAGTACCAAATTACCAAGAACTATGGAGATTTAATTAGCTGCTATGACCAGGGGCAGCAGAATTGTGTGTTTACGGTGTTTAGCACGGAAAGTGGAACTTATTGGAAGTTGAAAGTGTTAAGGGAGAAACTGTAGATGTACATGTAGAATTGATGTTGTATGCCCAAGGGTCAAGCGATGAGTCAAATCAAGGAAAATTTATTGGACACCTTCTGGCGGTCAAACAAGCTAATCTACTTCCTAATTAAATAGCAGCATTTGCTCTCATTCAATGATATAGTTGAGCCTATTCAGCGTTTACAGGGGCATAACACTTATCTCCATAAATAACATTCCCTCCAAAATACATATTCCATATCCTTGTTGATTATAGATTTGTTTAAAGTCAATAATGTTGAAGTGTTTGAAAGAAAACAAATCTAATGAATTATACAAGCCTCATCATTTTACACCATATATCATAGATTTTTTTTTAAAGAACGCCACCTTCACTTTTAATTTCAAGGAGAAAACGGTGAATTTAGGATTTTAAATAAATCCAATATATTACACAATATACACAAATGTTCAAGATTAAATTTCACGTCGTGAAGCTAACATCTGTTGGTATTATAAAACCCCCAATATAATTGGATTATTAATATCATGATTGGTTTATTAACACATGAAACTAATTTTATTATATAGAATGTGAGTTGAAGAAGTCTTCAGGATTTCATTAATTGGGATGACAACTAAACAGTTGATCAGAAAAGCCTTGATGAGACCACAATGGGCTCGGAGTTACATCGTTGCCTCCAAAGATCAAATGATATAAAGCTGGATGAATTGCCTAAAGTAGGTATCTTGGGACCAGATCCACAGAGTAGGAGGGTATTTTATTGTTGTACCACACGATATCGCTTTGTGAGCGAAAACAGAAGCAATACAATTAAAAGTCCCATGCAGGATCAATCACAAATGAAGGAAATGGCAATGGTAATGAAGGTGTTTATGGTAATCTAACTGATCTTATAAGTCTGCATGCATATATCTATATATATATATAGGTGTGTAGAAAGTATATCACTTCTCGGTTGGAGATAGTTAAAAGCAATTTGTTTTGCAGGTATATTAGAGTGTTTTAGTGTTGTTTTATTGACTTGATCAAGCTGGATCACGCTCAGACCCTCAAGGCATGGAAGCCTATTGAATAAAGCTGTTAAACTTTGATGAATCCGATGAACACCTCACGAGACTCCACTGCGCTGAAAACATGGAAGTCGACAAAATGCATGCATTTGGTACATTAGCACAGATAGGTATTTGTCAAGTGATGTTTGACTTACAAGCAGCTGACACAGCATGGTAAAAGGGCTTCCAAGGCTTTCCGTGCATGTTCTGCATTTTCCATGGAGGCTATTGCATGTGGTTTTTCATCAGGCAACAAGTAATCTTTTATTTGTATGAGATGAAGATGAGTAGAGGTGATGAGATGAGCTTGTTGATTGCACTTTGGCTTGACTTCTTCTTTGCAAATGAGATTTCTAACTGATAAGATTGATGAGGGTGTTTTTGTGAGTCGGGAAATCAAGAATGTGCATCAAGTTAATCCAATAAGCTCCAACTATAAAACTTTTTTACCAACTACTTTTGATCACAGCCGCGTTGTTGAATGACTTGTGTGTATTGAAAAAGAAAAAAATTCAAAAAAGAAAAAAAAAAGATGAAATTTATTCAATTTTCATTATAGAAATAAAAAAGTATGTCATTCAATTTATCGTTAACAAGTCTAAGAGATGTTTACAAGTCATGCAAGCACACCACAGGGATCATCCTATGAAGCCGCTTGCATGACTTGTGAGACATCAGGGTGCATTCTACCAGGATAACCTCGGTCAAGGAACACAGGATAGTCTTAACCTGCGATGTAACCACGCCCTCTGGCGGGATCATCCATAGGAGAATATGACAGAACTGCCTCAACTCCTGTCCATGTGCACAACGACCATTCGCTTATTGTTGATTTATGATGTTCTTGGGACAATTAACTTTACCATAACAATTTGTCTGTTTTGAGATGTTATGATTCCGATACTTAGAAATTAACAGTCATTTCTTGGTAAATTTTATCTTACTGTCGTTTTTATGTTATCTTTTTAAAGAAAGACTTTAGATGTTAATTCTTTGTAATTAGGACAGTTATCGTAACCATCACAATTGGTTTGTTTTGGGATTTACGTTACTAATAATCAGGAATTAAAAAAGACTTTTTAACAATTTCATCTCATTATCATGCTCATCTGAATATTTTCAATTAAATACATTGATGCGTCATGAACATGTATAATTTCTGCGAATATATATATTTATTCATATTCTGATATAATTCATTAACTCCACAACTATCTGATATCAATGTAGGTTTCTACCAGACATTATAGAGTTTATAATATAAAGACACATTCATGCACAAGAGAGCACAAGCAGTAGTGTGTGTGATAACAGCTTAGCGTGGGTAACGCAGAAAAAAAACAGACCAGGGTTTGGTAATCTTGGTGAAATAAATAAATAGAGAGAACAAAATAAAACTCACAAGAATGTAAATTTGATGGAGTAGTGGTCAATTATAAATAATTCAGCACGCCATTGTCAGAACAAATTAAAGTATCGTATTGAAAATGCACCATCTGAGAAGACATTGCTATTTAAAATCCTGTCTGTCCCGATGCGGGGTAGCAGATGCCTCAAGCTACATGTTTTATGTGTGTCAGACTTTCATGACTTAGCTTTAAGTAACAGAAAGAAAGTGAAGGCAAATTTGTTATCTGCCCCAAGGATGGAAACTTTCAATCTCAAAATTAAAGCTTTGCTGTTCATATCGGTCCACTTAGGAAAATTACCATTAACAAATAAAGGAATTAAATAAATGATTCATTCTGATTTCACACGAACAAAAAACGACATGGCCACATGGAGAGAATGAGATGATAGAAAGATGAAATCAAGCCAGGTTGAGGGTGGTCAGGTCAAAGGTCAGATTTGGCTGGGCGGCAGGGCTGCTGGCCCTTGCAGGGGGTGGACATACTCTGGATGAAAATGGACCTTTGACATCCACATGGTCAAGTACGCTCATTGTTTCAGGGTTTTATTTCTAATAAATCTGTTCTATCAATGAAATAATGACCTTGTCAAAAAAACGGCGAGTGTTGTCAAGGGTAAATGCATGGTAGTTCAAGGCATGTCCAAGATACTGGAGTTCCCAGGTCTGTATAATTAGCATACATCCACAGTAATGCTTTAGAAATGATATTTGCTTTCATTGAGGTGCAACCAATCGTAAGATACGAGCCTTGTCTCACACCTACGCAAGGGCCGTCAATGATTGACGAGACAAAGCCCTCCATGAGTGTAGGACCTTTTTGTTGTTGAAAGGGAAGAAAGGGCGAGGTCGCCGGACATTTTTGGCAGAGTGTTGGAGTGGGTTTTCCTCTGATCACTCAAATTATGACAGACTATTATGGATTGTTGAGTTCTTGTCCACTTCTGGAGGTGTCAGGTTTGAGCGTGGTCTGGCCGAAAAAGGGTCATTATGAGGTCATAAAACAAGCGTGAGAAAAACAACAGTTATATTGGTCATAATATGTGAAGGCTCTCTGAAAAGGTAACCGTATATTAGGTGTCGGCTGCCATTGTGTTTCAATAAAGTGAATGTCAAATTGAACAGGGGGAAATATATATTTCTGGAAGATGAAAATGATTTCAATCATATCATAAAAAGCCAAAAGGTCATTTGAAGAAAATTGTTCTGGCCAAACAATGTAAAATAAGCTGAAACATGTCTGGTCAGTATCAAAACGACCAAATTTGAGATATGTTGCTGCGTCAAGAATGTTTGAAAAATGTGGTATTTTTTGTTTAACAAATTACATGCATGTTTCATGAATTACATATAGAATCTGATGAAAATATAGAAATGATTGAGTTTTAATTTGTATCATAATCATAGCATTCCATAAATTAGAACAACACGCGTATTTGAAAAAAGTATTTAAGTATTTTCAATAACTCGTTTCAATGTAAATTGGACTCTAAGATAAAAAATATATAAATTTGTTTTAGTACAGACCGGGAAAACAGCAATTGATTATTAAACGAACCCTTAAAGGTAGTCAGTTATCTATTCTAATCTATAGTTAATCATAACATTGCTTTGTGTCATTTGACTGGCGGTAGAAGATAACTTTTCCAACGCATCCTGCCTTGACAAAAAATCCTATTAATAAAAATTTTGCTAGCGACTGATTGTCATCTAGCTCCGAGTTTTCACAATTTGTTAATAAACGAGAGTTATCAGACAAAGGAGACACCCAAACTAAATGTCAGGTTCACTGATCACCTTTCCTCATTTCCAGGCCACGTGACAGTAGACAAGCAGGTGCCCATGGTCAGGTAGGCGGTGCCCAGGTGTGGCAAGCGTGTCCAGGTGAGGGCAGCAGGCATGCCCAGGGGATGACACCATTAAACAGGACAGGTCACCAAGGGTCACCTTGCACAACACCACCACCAGCTCCCCAGCAACCTACTGAAAACAAAGTGTCAACTTGGACCCGCCATTAGTTAAAACAAAAACAAAGAAATCCACTTACTTGATTTAAAATGATTTATGCATCGTGCCACATTCAGAATACAACTCATATTCAGTGTAATTTTGTTCTATACTTAATTCAATGACTAATGATAAAGTAAAATTTTATTATACACCATAATTCAATAGACCCTCATGTATGTATGTCATCTTGGTATATGATATTTCAGAAAACATGAATATATTTCACTATCATAAAGGCAAATATAAAGCAAGTTCATTGACTTTATCTTAGTTCAGCATCGCATAGATGTGATAACATGCATTTATCAGAATTGTGACTGAAAAAATTAACAAGATGAAAAAAGGACGCATTCGTACTGTAATGAAATCAAGAAAATTACTAAGAAATGGTGCATCTCTATGAAAATGAAAATTAAGACAAACACGATGAGTGAGTTGTATATAGTAAGGGCATTCACCACGTTTATGACATGTATAGAAAATGGGCATTCTTCATGTCAGTCTTATGAGAAATGCTACCAATCACTTCTGGCTTGTTAAGAAAGTACTATTAAGCCTTTACAAAGTCATTAGCCCGGCCAGGACAGGGGTTTGGCATGAGTCTGGGGAGCGTCCCAGGCACATATCATGCCCAACAATCTCACCCACAACAATCACGTGCACATTTTACAAAGTGAATTAATTAATTGGCGATGTGAGTAATAGGCAAACTTGATTTTCTGATTGATTGCAATGTTGCTGTGGTTATGACAGACAGATGATCACGCGCATACGAGGGCTGTTCAACCAATCGGCCATTTTGCCTTTCAGTATACTGTCATGTTCAAACTGGCTGGGTATTGTTTACATGTTGTTGATATATGAGAGTTGATTTAGCCAAACAAGGGCCGCTTATAATATTTTTATGTTAAATTTTGTCTAGAATAGATATTCCCAAGAAAAGGCTGCTGGAGACATTCCAAATCAAACATATATAAGACAAAGTGTGACTGCAAAGTGTGTCACTCAGTATCCAGGAGTCGGAAATGAACCACTTGCAGACAATCACTGCATGAGGATCATTGATTTCACCGCCACTGTTGTCATCAGGGTAGAAAAAATCATTTCAATATATTTTACATGTGAAAATGATCAAAGATGCCAATTGTAAAATATACATGAGAAATATACATGGGCAATTTAAATATTATTAATATGACCAGATGCAATCTTAAAATAGTATCATTTCAGTACTTTTGCTGCTTTTAAATTCTCTGATCACCTTCTGTTGATGGCGGCCATCTCGTCAAGTGGAATACACATTGTATCATCAAATCGTAAACATGCTATATTACGAATTACAGCGAAAATGTTGTTAAATCCCAGAATACATATATCTATTTATCTTGGTCACCTGGTGATTTAATATCATGGCTAAGAAGAATGGCTTCACGCCTATGACAAAATGCAGAAATTTTAACAGTTAAGACATTGTGTGGTACGGGTATGAGGCTTATTGAATGATAAATTTGTTCATTGCTTTATGTTAAAATATTACACACCATAAAAAGTTATTTAAATTAAAATTCACAAGCTTTTGACAATTAGAAATAATCAAAACATGCTTTTATGGCAGGCATGACACCTTCATCCCTTATGCTGATCACAGGAAGTCATGAGAAAGGTGCATTATTTCTTTCTTCATACCGTGCAGATCATGCTTTCATTATAGCCATTTTAAAACTTGTTTGAATCATGATGTTATAATTTACTTTAGATATTGAGAAGGCCAGATTCTGAATTGTAGGCACGGTATATGAGCAGTTATAGGAAAATGTCATATTTTGGGTGCAAAATATCATAAATTCACGGGGGGGGGATCTTATATGCATAAATGAATGAGTCGAAAAGGGTAAATGTTAAATGACCATAGTTTGTATATTTAGATTTATTTCTAAAGATCTATCTAAATTTTTAATTGCAATCATGAATAAATATATAATAGCGAGTGAATGCAATTTTGATCAAAATAAGGACAGGTCATTTATTCACGTTTCATTATTCAATAAACACGATATGTTGATCACATTTGTAGGTGGTCAAGTGTGAATAGCTAACGACCAGGTATCATTCTACAATCAAACACATAGTCATTTACTGCCAGCAAACTGGAGATTGGTCACCTGTGCGAGCAATGGAATCATAGAGCTTGAAATCAACCCTTGTTTGTAAGCAATCCATTTGAGCGTCCCTCATTTTCTGTCCACTCAGTAGTTGGGTGCTTCCATGGTAACGGATGCTATGCCCATTTTCACCTGCAGGTGGCGCGTGTCTGGTGAACAGCCCAGGAAACGCAGAAGTGAGATACACAGTTATGGGCCATTCTAAGGGGTGCTAAAGGGGTTTGTGGCAGGCAAAAGGTCCAAAAGATAAAAAAACCATTGTCAATTTCGTGACAAATCAACACTTTATTTACAACTAACACAAGTGCCAAATGACATCTTTTCCATGCACAAAAACAACCGCTCAAAAAAGTGCATAAAAACTATTTACTCATATCGGCAAGCTCAATTGTCAGATCAATCAGCGCACCTTGAAATTACATCTGTTCTACTGATGAATTGAAAGTTTTTCACAGACATGCACAAGATTGCTATAGATTCCGCGAAATCCTTTACCCCAATTAGTGTCCATTCACGCTTGTCTGCTGTTTGAAGTGAGACTGACTGCAAGTGGTGCGGTCACGTGACCAAGTGAAATGAGACTAAATTGCATCACAAGATTAAAATCTTGCTAATGGGGCAAGGTGTGTTTTACCGTGGTTATGAGAAGTGTACATGACAATAATAACTTAAGGTTCTCTAAAAGTTCTCAAGCTTTGCAACACCGAGACAGCTCATAGAATTATTGCTCATATTGTAGATTCTTAATGGATTCTTAATATAATTCGTGCAGTCATAACATGTCCAACGGTTCTCTTGAGCAACGTTATATTTTCAAAATTTCCGAACAAAGGAATAGTGAAAAGAAAAGAAAACAAACAAAAAAAACCCAAAAAAAAAACAAAAATAAATACAACGAAGACCATGGCTCGACCGAGACTTGTGAAAAGGGCCCATATTCTAAGGTTCTGACTCATCCCATCTCACCTTGAGCTTCCTGTGTATCATATGCCGTTATCGCATCATTCTCATATCTCCACCCAAATCATTATCTACCGCCAGTCAAAGCACAGGTCTAGAGTGTGTCAAGCTGTCACTTGTATTGAGGGGATATGAGCCATAATGCATCACTTGTATTGAGGGTAGATGACCCATAGTGGCCCATAGTGTAACAGTTGTAGCGAGGGGATATGGCCCATAATGCTTAACTTGTGGTGAGGGTAGATGGCCCATATGCATCATTTGTGGTGAGGGGAGATGGCCCATAGTCCATCAGTTGTAGCGAGGGGAGGTGGCCCATAGTGCATCACTTGTGGGAGGGAAATAAAATGCACTGTGGGACATTCCAATAATAAACTAAGGGTCATCATCTCCGCCTGCAGCAAATTATGCACTGTGGGCCATCCCCTTACTGCAAGTGATGCACTTTGGTCCATCATAATGATATACTCTAGACCCTCTTCCCTTACTAGAAGTTACACTCTGTGGACCATCGCCCCCTAGAACAAATTATACACTGTGACCAATGATGGCTCATAATAGATTAATAGTAAAATAGAGTTCAATAGTAAAATGACGATAGTCCACAGTGTATTAATGATAAAACATAGTCCGTCACCTGTGGTATCAGGTCAAACATTTCAGTTAGCATATGCTTAGTCCCATACTGTTCACGAGAGTCACAATGTTCATGGCCCAGCTTGTACAAGGGGAGATGGCCTAAAATATCCTTACTCGCTTGGTGACATGAAGAGAAGGTGTACCATACCCACAAGGAGGACTGACCCAACAACCCATCACCTTTGCATGAATGAAAAATGACTTGACGTTCTAACATTTTCAATTTATAAAGGAAATATGATCTAACAGTGTATCACATGTATGTTAATGAAGGATTATATCACAGTGTATCTATCACTTGTGTGTTAAGGAAGGATTATATCACAGTGTATCACTTGTGTGTTAAGGAAGGATTATATCACAGTGTATCACTTGTGTGTTAAGGAAGGATTATATCACAGTGTATCTATCACTTGTGTGTTAAGGAAGGATTATATCAGAGTGTATCACTTGTGTGTTAAGGAATGATTATATCAAAGTGTATTACTTGTGCGTTAAGGAATGGTTATATCACAGTGTATCACTTGTGTGTTAAGGAAGGATTATATCACAGTGTATCTTTTGTGTATTAAGGAAGGATTATATCACAGTGTATCACTTGTGTATTAAGGACGGATTATATCACAGTGTATCACTTGTGTGTTAAGGAAAGATTATATCATAGTGTATCACTTGTGTGTTAAGGAAGGATTATATTAATGTATCACTTGTGTGTTAAGGAAAGATTATATCACAGTGTATCACTTGTGTGTTAAGGAAGGATTATATCATAGTGTATCACTTGTGTGTTAAGGAAGGATTATATCACAGTGTATCTATCACTTGTGTGTTAAGGAAGGATTATATCACAGTGTATCGCTTGTGTGTTAAGGAAGGATTATATCACAGTGTATCACTTGTGTGTTAAGGAAGGATTATATCACAGTCTATCACTTGTGTGTTAAGGAAGGATTATATTAATGTATCACTTGTGTGTTAAGGAAAGATTATATCACAGTGTATCACTTGTGTGTTAAGGAAGGATTATATCACAGTGTATCGCTTGTGTGTTAAGGAAGGATTATATCACAGTGTATCACTTGTGTGTTAAGGAAGGATTATATCACAGTCTATCACTTGTGTGTTAAGGAAGGATTATATCACAGTGTATCACTTGTGTGTTAAGGAAGGATTATATCATAGTGTATCACTTGTGTGTTAAGGAAGGATTATATCACAGTGTATCACTTGTGTGTTAAGGAAGGATTATATCACAGTGTATCACTTGTGTGTTAAGGAAGGATTATATCACAGTCTATCACTTGTGTGTTAAGGAAGGATTATATCAATGTATCACTCGTGTATTAAGGGAAGACGATCTCAAAATGTGTCACTTGAAATGGCGATCTTAAAACGTATCACTTGTGTATTAAGGAAAGACTCTCTCATTGGGTATCATTTGAGTATTTAAAGTATTACAATGTGTTTTAATGACATGTAGCCTTACAATGTATCATCTGAGAACAAAGGATAGATAATTATAAAAGAAATATCCCCTCTAAATGACCTAATGCAGTCGAAGAAGATCAGAACATGCAGACTGAAGATAAATAAACATCAAATAAAGTATGTTAGCATGATATGAACATTGTAACTGAATTACGCTTATTAAACTTTAAAAGCGTAAATGGGTTATCAAACTACAGATGTAAAACTCCCCTGTATTCAATCAACATTCCTTATCAACAACCAATATCTCAACAGATGAAATACATTAAATTCTGTAAAGGGTTCTGCATTTGTGCATTTCTTGTTGCCAAGCTGTATGTCAATTCTATTGCCAAGGGTTCAGTTTGATTTCTATGAATGCGTTTAATAAATGCTGCGGCAATTCTGATTTCCTTTAATATGAAATGATTTCAAACATACAGATAGCAGAGAGGTCATTGAGAACATTTGACTTCGGTAATAAAATTTTAAAGGGATAATTATGCTTTATATGAACCAATATAATTATATTATTAACTTCCTTTAACTCAACTAATTACGGACATTTATTTCCTAATGTTATCACCAAGGTCATTCATATATCTTTCATGGATTTCACCAGTTCTCTGAATCGCTTTTGTTTTTCTAAATAAGACAAAAAAGGCAAGACCTGAGATAGATATGATTGATATTACTTCACCACGATAACAAGTTTTAAAAAAATCTTTGGATTCTATTCAAATCCGTGACATGAGACTTTGTCACTGACTCAACGCACTTTTTTTCTTGACAGATGAAGAGATAAAGTAATACAAAAACATTTGCATGGAGTAACCACTCTATAAAAAGCAGTTGTGGTTTCAATGCAACTGTCTGGACCATGAAAAATTCCTAATTTGTTAGAACACCAAAATGAATAGAGCTTTATGGAACATCAAAGCGAGGCTTATTGTTCCATTACCTCAACCAGGTGAGGCGACTGAAGAGCTCTTCCAAACTCGTTTTCCACTTCAAATGCTTCCTGACTCTAAGGTCATTGTGAAGGTCAATATCTATCTCACCTTGCACAAAATTGAGGTTTTCTCCTTATTTCTAAAGCAGCACACTTCACCAGTGAGTGGTATTGTGTACACTTGCCACTGTTTAGCCCATAGATGGTTTCAGAGTGTTATTTTTAAAAATCCCACCTGAGAAAACGCTGTTTTCACGGAACAAAGATTGACATTTTGTTATGCCACTGGGATGTCATTTTTAACTGAATGGGATGTCAAAAATACAAGGATTTGCCATAAATTAGAATCTTAATTGAAATGGATAGCAATGCAATGATTCAAAGACTCAACTCAATTTCAAGTCATAAAAGAACAATCAATGAATAATGAAAGTAGTCTTTGCTGAAGGCATATTCAACATCTGACAATTGTCCAATCTGCATTACTTGTTTTCACATCAAATTTAATTTAACATCAAATATTTACACTAAGTGAATGAAATAATCCTTTAAATACAGTTTATTTCAATTTGCTGGATTGAACAAGTTTATCAAATACATTCTAAAACCTTTCACCGATTTTGTGAGAACTACTGCGGCTTTTGTTCTCGAATGCCATCTTCTCTTGAATATTTTCATTATTTTATTTTGAAATATTTATCAAGCTCCTGAGTAGATATTTTGTCTTCTGTCAATTATCTTCCTGACACCAAATTCACGAAGAATCCACACACCTTTATGTGGCTGAACTTCATGTTTCACCAGAGGCGTACCACGACAACACAAATATTATTTATAAAAAATAATGATAATTTCATTTAATGGCAAGAAGTATATCAATTTCATAGAGATAGAACATTAATTCCAATGATTAGAAACATTATATGTTTTGAGAGCATTATTCTAGCCGCCTGCACGTGTGTTGAATGTATTTGCATAGAGTATTATATGACATGTTCACAGCGCGCACGTGTGTGCCTTGCGAGAGGACAAGCATTGCGCTATGCCAACACTCAACTGCGTGATGACTTACTAACATGTAAAGAAAAGAAATATCAGCGCAATTCTTATCCCTGTCTGCCCTCCTGAATTAGCGCATCGACCTCAGGACCCCTCCTGGCACAGCAATGACACAGTACACAAATAATTTATCATTCTGTCTGGACTGAGTGTATATCAAAAATGACTTTCTCTTTTTTGTCCTTTCAGCTACCAAATAATATTTTGTAAAAACCTGAATAGACCAAACTGGCATCAGAGTCGTGCTTCTCTCTGTCATGAGTTAATTTTGACATATTCTGTAGGCATCATCGTTTAAACTTTTGTATGATCTTGAACATTTTGACAGCCTGAGTTGATGAATGGCATGAACTGAAATTGAAAAAATATGAGCAAAACATTGCTAACCAAAACATTGATCATTTGTGTAAAAAATCACCACTCTGTGTGACATTGAAATTCAAGGATTTTCAAGGATTTGCTTTTAAATCATTTTACCCAAATCATGTATTAACCTTTAATAACTGAATATCTTCACCTCTGAACTGGCAATCCTGTTTCTGGTTAACATATTCACACCAGCTTTGCCACTGGTTGACTCAACATCACAGCAACTATGGCACTGGTTGACTGAGCTGCACTGGCAACTATGGCACTGGTTGACTGAGTTGCACTGGCAACTATGACACTGATCTACTCATCTACTTTGGTTACTATGACAAAGGACGATTCATATACACTTTCAACTATGGTAATGGAGGATTCATCAACACTGGCAACTATGGTAATGGAGGATTCATCTACACTGGCAACTATGGTAATGGAGGATTCATGAACACTGGCAACTATGGTAATGGAGGATTCATCTACACTGGCAACTATGATACTGGTTGGTTGAGTTAAACTGGCAACTATGACAATTAATGAGTTATCTGCAGTGGCAACTACGGTAATTGGTGACTTAGTCTATTCTGGCAACTATGATACTGGTTGGTTGAGTTAAACTGGCAACTATGAGAATTAGTGAGTTATCTACACTGGCAGTTATGGTAATGGAGGATTCATCTACATTGACAACTATGGAAATTGGTGATTTAATCTATATTGGCAACTATGGTAATGGAGGATTCATCTACACTGGCAACTTTGGTAATGGAGGATTCATCTACACTGGCAACTATGGTAATGGAGGATTCATCTACACTGGCAACTATGATACTGGTTGGTTGAGTTAAACTGGCAACTATGACAATTAATGAGTTATCTGCAGTGGCAACTACGGTAATTGGTGACTATGGTAATGGAGGATTCATCTACACTGGCAACTATGGTAATGGAGGATTCATCTACATTGACAACTATGGAAATTGGTGATTTAATCTATATTGGCAACTATGGTAATGGAGGATTCATCTACACTGGCAACTTTGGTAATGGAGGATTCATCTACACTGGCAACTATGGTAATGGAGGATTCATCTACACTGGCAACTATGATACTGGTTGGTTGAGTTAAACTGGCAACTATGACAATTAATGAGTTATCTGCAGTGGCAACTACGGTAATTGGTGACTTAGTCTATTCTGTCAACTATGATACTGGTTGGTTGAGTTAAACTGGCAACTATGAGAATTAGTGAGTTATCTACACTGGCAGCTAAATGTGTGACACTGGTACATTAAACATGTTGTATTCAGTTTAGAGTATAATGCTTTTTTATCAGCCAATAAAGAGATTAAAACAGCTTGCTTTCACAATACGTTCAGGAATCATATCAGCATTCGGTTCTAAGATCAGTGATTTTTTTTTACATAATATACTGCTGAATATCTCTTTTACCTGAAATTTATTATTAAACAGAAAATAATGGGAGATGAGAATCAGGATCGTAGGTTTATTCTCGCCCACATAGACTGCTTAACCTTAAAATGGTGCTAAGTTAAGATGCTTATAAACATTTCTACTTGACATATAACAGGCCGTCATTTTACATCTTGCCCATCTGGTTTGGCAACTCTATATTTAAAATATGACACAGTCGGATCTTTCTCGATCATTATTGTATATCAAAATTGTGCATAATTGAATTTTATATGGTATATGATGAAAAATTAATGTATATATATTAATACAGCTAAAACAATTAGGGCCCTTGTACATGCGTGACCTATCAGTTTAAGGTACTAACAAATATTTCCATTTTTATGGACTCTTTGTAGGCTAATTAAAACAGGACTTCAAACATTGGCCTATCTCTGTGGAGACTCTATTGAGACGAGAATTGCAGGTATTCAGGGGTCAATGAATCCTCTGTAACACTATTGTCCAGGCATGAAAGCTCAAATAAACTTTACAGCATAGAGGACTGCCCCGGGTTGCAATCAAAGCTACCCATTGCACAAAAGCCAACACCTGCAGCTGACAAAATATACATAAATATGACTACTTGAATTTAGGGTTTTACTTTAAATTTCAGGCCTTCACCTAAAGCTATTTATTTTGGTTGTGTGCCAACAATTTTTAGACTCTATATCACGTTTTTTTTAACCATATATAAGCAGTTATAAGCTCCAAAGCATCAACACATACAATATCATAAATAACGACAACAAAAAGTACCAGGGGATCTATTTTAATAATACTGTAAGATCTACACAAGCAAAAGCTGATAAAGTCAGGATCAGATTAAAATTACAACGACAAAAACCCACACATAATATGTATGGCTCAGTCCCAAAGGCTAATAAATTTCAAGATTTTTGCATCCATTGGATCATATAGTAAAACATGATATTCCAACATTCTAATAACATGACATGAATAAAAACTGTAATCGTTACACAAATGCTACATATTATATTCTTTTGTGTAATCAATCATCTTTTCTGACATGGAAGATTTATATATGTTATATATATTCCATTTGCTATATATATATAAGATGAAATAAGTTACAGAATACATTAAATCTAAACAGTAAAAAAATGCATTTTACCCTCAGGATAAAAGCAGATATCTCTAAAAAATATCACATTTGCTTGTATTTCATATATTTTATTAATCAATGGTAAAATATATATTTACATTCAGTAGGTTGGACAATATACAGCTACCTATCACAATCATGGAAGAATAGGAACAATTTTAAGATTGGGTAGTCAAGGATTTCAACATTTCTGCTATCACAGATTTTGGCACACATGTTCATTGAATACCATGATGTAAATGGGTAAAAAGTGCGATCAAAAATCTATAAAATATCACACTGTGTTAAAATGTACATTTTATAAAATTGTAAATTTTAATTCTTTGTATTATCACTCAATAATGTGGTTTATTCTTTCTTTAATAGTTTCTCGTATGTGTTGAGGTTTTTAAATTAAAGATTGACACATGTCCATCAAGTCCTAGTAAATATCTATGTCTTGGCCTGCTCGTAGACTCCATGTCCGAATACTCCTTTGCGGGAGATACAGTCAGACTTGTGGTGTTTGAAGGCAAGCTCCTTGTTAGAACGGAAAGTTTCTAGATGAGGTTTGGCCTGAAACGAACAGAGAACAATGTCATAATAAAGCATACAATTTTCCAACTGAACCCTATTAATGAGTTTGAAACGAAAATAAACATACGCATCAAAATGATGCTTTACGCCTTAGCCAAAAAAGATTACCCTTTGCAAAGTGCAATTTGGTAATTCTTGCACTTCTCTTTGAATGTACACCTTTCCCACCACATAAAGCATACACATTTTCATAACAATTAATCTAATTGGCTCTTCACCATTTCACCACACGTCTGATTTCACCACACGTCTTGACCAATCAAAAGTGCACACACATTTGAGGGAAAGAAATGGCTGCTAGTCGAATTTGTTGTACATAATGTCAAGATGACCTTTAAAGGGAATAAATTTGCTTAATGTTAGTAGCAGAGGACAACATTGATGGAAAATGGTTTCTGGCCAAAATGGTATAGCAATCTAGTGTCTTTCTGGCCTTAAATCGGTAGTAAGTCTGTGCTTACTTTTTTGTTGTTGTTTCTGTGCAAGCCACGTGATCAGACAGAATTTTATTATCGCCCCTTTGGCAAGGCCAGGTCATAAAAAATTGAAAAGTAACTGTGTAAGTTAATATGTCAATATGGGAATCAGATGACATGGGAAAGAAAGGCTGCTACATTATTAATGTCCTCCTACCTGCCTTTGCCTTTATACCTGCCTTTGCCATCATACCTGCTTTTGCCTTCATACCTGCTTTTGCCTTCATACATGCCTTTGCCGTCATACCTGCTTACTATCATCATACTATTTTCTCACCCATCCTTCCCAAGGAAGAAACAAAAAGTCCCCTTCAAAATGAAAAGGGCCTCATAGATGTCATATGCAAGAGACACCACTAAGTCAGGTAAGGTCGTCACCACTAGGTGGCACTGTATCCTACAAGTCTGAGGTCAGATTTGAATGGACAGATTTGACATACTATCATTCAAGGTCAGAGCTCTGTTAACAACAGGACCTATACCTAAGGTAGGAACTCTGTTAACAACAGGACCTAGACCACATAAAATGGGCCCTACCGATGTCATGTGCAAGAGACACCACAAGGTAGCACAATATCTAAACAACCTGTTTGAAGACCTGGTGAGGTCAGATGTCACCACATGACCAACACTAGGTGCCCCGCGCTCTCCTGTCCAAACAGTTGGAGGGCTTTTTACTGCGAGACGTGCAAGTTGCCACCAGGGGGCATGTATGATGGTGGCTGGTAGCAGCCTGCTGTGTGATAGATGAGGCCAGTGCCACGTCTTGCCATGGCCTCTGACTTGACATGTTGATCACATCACCACATACATTTTTACCGCCTCATTAAGTTTGGGATTGTGGTCTTCAATTTCCATTTAACCTCAGCAGCCAAATGGAGAGGCGTTCCGTCTGGCTGCCGAGAAATGCTGCCCTGCCAAGCAACCCACACACCGAAAAATACCTGTTTCACACCAACTTCATTTTTATGGCGGGCATATCGATCCGCCTTAATGGCAAAATGCTATAAAAGCACCAAAATTGTCCATCGATTCTCTGACTTTTAAGCCTCATTTGTCCGCAAACTACAACAAGAAACATGAATCTCTCTGGGTGTTTGCGTGGCATACTTAATCAGTCGTGGGCTTCCTCCGCAGCCAGGAACACGGTTTGTCACTAAAGTTGGGTGCCTTTGGGAACAAAGGAGGGCACTGCTGCATCACACACCTTGGCGGCGGGCAGTATTTCACTGGCAGCGGCACGTGAAGACTCGCTTCCTGGACGGCCCCATAAACTACGGACACAAACGCGGCGGCCTACAACACCTTGCACTGGCACTGGGTAATAACCGAGCCGTCCCTGCATTACCACGGCGCTCTGTGTGCGCTCAACCCCGCTGGCCATTCTCCCGATGGTGTCACGCTTGATTGCCCCGGATTGTCCCTTGATTTGTGATCCAGGCGCCAGTAATGAGGCACCAATGGGCCCAAATGGGGGCAGCGGAAGGCTCCCTCAGACCGAGACTCTCCGCCTCTTTGTGCATTCCTCAGCCTACCCATTATCCACCCAATTCAGACAAATTTGATTAGCGGCTCCATTTTGAATTGCAAATCACAGGTATTGAAAGCATTAATTTAAAAGTGCGAGGTATCAATAATCTTATCAAAACTGCTGCATTGTGTACAAAAACACTGACCATGTTTCTAGTGGTATCAATTTTCACTCAAAGAGAAGGCCAATTAACGGCAGGTAGCGTACATTTGACATCACAGGAACTCCACTCAATGAGGGCACAAAATTACAGAAAACTTGCATCAAAATCGAATAATTCAATTGGTAACAAATCCATCAGTTAAGGTGCTTGAGAGTGATGCTGGCAATAGAATCATCCACATGACATTCTGTTATGGAAACTCCTAACCATTTAAACCAATCTATCTTGTGCATTTCAACACATTAACACTTTCATCCTCCAAATGAAGGTCTTGAACTCTATCAAAAGACTCATTCAATGCAATCGATATCATTTGGAACTTTGAAATACTCCCCAATGCAAACTTTCAATGTCGTTTGTCAACAACACCAAAAAAAAATTATTTCAATTTCTATCTAAGATAAATAGCAGTGTATATACGCCTGGCTTACAGATCTGAGCCTATTCACATAGTGTAATGTCATATCACTGACCCAAATCACTTCGCTGCATTTAATCAGCAATGCAGAAATAAAAACAGTAAATCAGAGAAAGGTTATGCAGCCATTTCTTAATTGCACGGTATATGTGCATTCAGTGAGTGATTTTTCTCAATGTGAGACTATGGGCAGCAGTCGACCAGAAACCATTCAGATATTGTAACATTTCAAATGGCCTGGAAAAGTAACATTTCAGTGATCAACTAAAAAGTCCCCTTGGAGCAACAGATTCAATTAAAATCCTACCTGGCTGCGTAAATGTGAAATTCATAAATGGGAAGGCGAGGGTAATACCATTACGATGGTATATCAAGTGTGAGATTAAAATGATTAGGTCAGAGCATATGCGATGAGATTGAGAAACCCAGGGGTGGCGGGTCTGTTGTCAGATCCCCCGGGGATTTAACCTGGGAAATGCATGCAGATTACATCATATTGTCATTTGTCGATCTGGTGGCAAAAAAATCTTTAAAAGAAAAAAACGTAATTACAGAACATGCGAATAACAATCCTTTGGCAACACGTAGCAAACAGATATGGTGACATTTTCAAACTTGTAATTGGTATGTGAGATTGCGTAAAGAGAGGAGCCGCCACAATCTGCTGTGCCAACAATGGAAAAATGAGCAATGAAATGTGTGAGTTTACCCAGAGCTCAATGGATAAACACTCCGCTTGCGAGCATGGCCGCCCATGCATACATTTTTAATTTGCAATGCAGACGAGCAAATTCACAACATATAAAATGTGACATGTTCTATTGACAGTGAATAATCCGAGCTGATAACCTGGTCTGGTGATTAGGCGAACGCTGTTTTCCTTTTAATATTGTGGATGGGCACGGAGCAGTAGTCTGAGGTGTGATTCACATACTCTGGAGCAGTCACTATATTCACACTTCTCAGCCCTGCCCATTCACCTTTAAGTCTATCTCCTTTATATTCTCACAATTTATTTTAGTAGCATGCTTGATTCTTGAATCTTTAAAAACTCTCCATTCTATATACTGAAAGTCTTTCATCCTGAATTTTTTCAAACTTGATCAGCACTTCAAGTCCCCATTAAGAAGTTTTACAGCTCACATTCAAAACTTCTATAGGTCACATTCAGTATTTCTACAGGTCACATTCAGTATTTCTATAGGTCACATTCAGTATTTCTATAGGTCACATTTAGTGTTTCTACAGCTCACATTTTAGTATTTCTATAGCTCACATTTAGTGTTTATGTAGCTCACATTCAGTATTTCTATAGCTCACATTCAGTATTTCTATAGCTCTCATTCAGTATTTCTATAGCTCTCATTCAGTATTTCTATGGCTCACATTCAGTATTTCTATAGCTCTCATTCAGTCATTCTATAGCTCACATTCAGTCATTCTATAGCTCACATTGAGTTCTGTAGCTTATATTCAGTGCAAAAATGATGTTGAGTAGGCTCTTAACAGTTGTATGCTTCCTTTGAAAATAGTATTGCATTTGCTTGTAGTCTTTGTCTGCGAGGTCATCGCTCTGTATATTTCCCCCCATATCAGTACCCAGGGGAGGCAAGTTTCAGTTGTGTCAAGTGTTTGTATAGATAATTCATAAGAAGCGTTGATCTGGGAGCAAGTGTTTCTCTCCTGGGGCTCTGCCTGTCATAATGGCTCTGTTTGCACACATCATGTGGTCACTTGCACAATTTGTTTTTCCTTATCAATATATAATTGACACCTGAGCTTCCTGGCCGCACTCTAACCTCTCGCTATGATAAAGATTTCATGATCTCATCTGAGGAGCAACGGGACGGAGTTGGTGAGAATTCCCGGGGGTGATACGCAGGCATATATGTGCCTAATGAACTGTAACTGTCACTCATTGATGTAAACGGACCATTTGTGAAATGGTCGCATTCTGAACATGAAATTTTGATGATGACCCCATTTAGAGTGTGTTACATATCAAAGCTTAGTTGATTTATCCTGTTATGGTAATCTAATAAAATTGTCACATTAAACAGAATATAATGATAGCGATATGCTGTGGAGTCTGGGTGCACCCGTACCTGCCGTCATGAGAAAGACCTGGCATATACCACCAGACTGGGGACGAGATAACAGAACGTATCTATTCACACACAAACCTATCTGTGCATAAGTCACAGGAGAGCTGCCCTTCTCTTGTCACCTACATCACATATTCTTTCTGTTCTCCAATTTTATTGAAACATTGTCAATTTTTCCCACCCTTTGCTGACCCATCCAGAAGTGCATATTTTATGTAGAGCAATGAGGGTGGCCAAAAAAAACCCCTCCTCTCCTCAACAGATGCAACACGCCCTCATTAATTATGTAAAAATTCCTATATGAGAAAAACACCATAAAAAAAAGCGCGGCAATGAAAATTTGGCATAAATATTTGAACAACCCTTGATAATACTATCTAATAAGTGTTGTATTTCCTTAATTAACCATGAAGAGATGTATTCCTTTCTTCTTCCAACTACTGCTGTGGTGAGTTTAATTGATGGCCTCCGGTTTAGCTCATCATACCTTTTTATTTTGATAAGATATGAGTCACCTTTTTATTTCTCTGCAGCAGGATCCCTCATGACTTCCAATCTGAGACCTGAAAGCGCCACGAGAGTTGCGCACAAAGGAGGGGAAGTTTGGTCTGAGGATGAGGAGACGCTCGCAGCCATGTTTAGTTTCTTGCGTTGGCTTGCTGGCACGTGAGGCGCCACCTGTGTGCATGCTATGCATGGCCCCCTAACAAATCATCATATAAACTGCGCTATTCTATATGAAATCATTTCTCTGTGTCCTGAAGCCGGCGGCGATGTTGTTTGGACAAAGAGGCCTTAGCAATAAGAGGATGGCCTGCAAGGATCTCGATGGCACGGACTATATCTGGTGCTGGCTGCCAGAACATCTCAATCATATTAGCATGCCTATAGAAAGAGCTTGCCTAACTCATCATCCGAGATGACCCCATGCTTTCACAATGGCAGCCTTTTCTGATGTTACTGCCGGCTAATGAGTTTCTCACACAATGGACATGGCAATTAAACTTGCTAGTTTCTGTGGCTTTTCATGTGTTGCTTGCTGTCCATCCCATCCAACACATGATACCTGACGCCCACGACAGCATCTTCTTAATGTAAATAAGTAAAAGACCCGATGGCTAAATAAAACCCTCCCAAGATGTGCCGGTGCTTTTATATCACATCAGCATCATTTCATCCCTGCAAACACACTGAAGCTGGGCCCATGGGAGTGCAAAGATCACCTTTAATTTCTCTATATTCCAGAATTGTTTAAGGTCTGAGCCCACAATAATGCAACTGTGCTTAATGGAGAAAAACTCTGTCATGGGATTTTTTTTTTTTTTTTTTTTTTCGACATAAAAAAGAAATCACTTGATGGAAATAAATCCATCTGTCAGCGAGGAGACGTTTGTCCCCATAGCACCACTTACAACCAATATCGGTAATTAAAATGCTTAAAGCAGATTTGTTGAGGCACATTATATAATTTGTTTATATTTAATCTTCACTGTTTTACTGGTAGATGAATCGCTGTGGCTTCAGGGCAGCATAATTTTTCTCAATCATGAAATGATGCCACAGATCTAATCATGTTAATATGGCTATTTCCCGATATGGCGATTTTCAACTCCCTTGTACCCCAACAAATGTCTCTCTGGTCTCCTATCATGGCCGACGGTTCCACGACACCTTCCTGACGGCAAACAAATTAGGCCATGTTTGAACAATCTATGGGAGAGAAGCGCTCCCTTTGCCAAGCTAATTATGAACACGAGTTCCCCCTGCCAGCCCCCATCGGCGTGAGTTTGCAAACAAATTAAATTTAAAATATTAAACACACTCAAGCCAAGCGGACCATCCCCCGTGGCTGTCAGGGGCACTTATGGATGGTGGCGATCACTCTGTGAACTGTTATGATCCAACAACGTTATTGATGTTGTAATAATCTATGGTCAGCGTTCGCCCAAACAGGGCTAAGTTTCCAAGGGCGAAAAGGACAAGGGGGGCCCGGGGAAGTGCTCTACGAATAAAGAGGATATCCACCCTTTATAGGAGGTTTTTTTTTCTATTTGTCCATTAGTTTAATACATCTTATTCTGCACTGAGGCTTCTATTGACGTCTGTCCCACTGTGATTAAAACTTGACTCTCTAAGTATGGAGTCACAGAGGGTAAAGGGAAGTTCAAGTAACACTGATATGGATACAAGTACTTTGGCAATTTGTGGCGGCATCCGCAAACAAGCTGTGAATACGAGCATCAGGACCTTCCTGTGTAAAATATAAAAGAGTGAAGCAATTTTCCACAAAACTTTTAAGAATGGATTAAATTTCAATGGTGACAGATCAATCAAAAGAATAATGGAATTGATTCCGAAAATGATTGAATATTATTTTAAGCCTAATTGGCCGACACATGTGTGGGGAATTGAAGACGTTGTATTCTGACTGACAGTGATAATGAGTTTAACTTTGCTGCATGTCTTCAACTTGTTGTGTTAATTAGTAAATTAAATGTGCTTGTAGTAATTTTCAATGATGCCCGCAGGCAGAGCTGCCACTGTAACCATTCATAATGTACCATTGCATATAAACAATGTAATTACTTCTGACTTAATTAACTGCTGCCTTTACTAAAGAGAGGAATGTAATGAATGATACATTTAACTACCAAGTAACACAAGGCATGAGCTGAGGGGCTACTGATGGGTTTGATGGGAAATCAATGGGGCACCGAAGGGAGATCAATGCCTGAATTTTTCACTGAACTCCATATCTTGAATCTGAACATGAACTGAGATTTAAATCTATGCTTCTGAAAGTATGTTTCCAAAATCTAAGTATTTTTTTATATTTTCATCATCATGCTCAGACTTGGGTTTGTGATAGGGAATTTGAACATGTGACCAGGGAATATAAAGTAGGCTGCCTTTACAATACCAATGTTCAGTTTCTGTTAGAATATACATTAGGTGTATGGGACCCTTACTTCAAGAATGATATTGACTGAGTAGAATCAGTTCTCAGACGAGCTGCTAGATTTGTGGCCGACAATTGGAAGAGAAACAGGCACAGTAACAAATATTCTGAAAAACCTAAAATGGGAGTTACTGGCAGAGAAAAGCAACACGGAGAGGCTAATTTGATTGCACAAGGTTCAAAAATGGAGAAACAGCTTTAAAATTGCCAATAAATGTCAAAATAAAATCAGCACCAACAAGGAAAACCCATGGTAGAAATGACAATCTGTGACCCTTGTAAACTCATCTATTTCTCAAGGATTGTGACTGACTGGAACAATCTTCCTCCTGATTTACATTGGAAACTGGAAGCATTGGCATCTTTCAGGAACAGTCTGGCCAGAGTGTAAAGGCTGGTGTCAGCAGCTGGGTATGGTCCAGCTGCACCCCTAGTGTAATCTTACACTCTCGGCAGGATGCTCATTGGTTTTGCTGGGTATAAACTTATGTAGATATGTGAAATAACTCCCTTTTAGCTCACGTTTGTTTTGCCTTTAGGGCTAGATGTTCGAGGTTTCAAGATGATTAAGCCGTAAGTCTATGGAGCATACTCGTATTATTGGTCCATGGCAGCCATGTTTTGACCCTGTTTTTCCTGTTTTCACCATCAGATGGCACTTGAGTATTGAAAACATGGTCGATTGAAAAGTGATTTGGATTTGCTGGAAGAGCTGAAATCTCATTTAGTTCACATTTGCATCGAGATTTTGTTTAGAATGGATTGTTTTTACTCAACCTTAATCATGATTTGTCGAAATCCAGTCAAAACTTTATTTTCTCTTGTTGAAAGTGCATAAGCTTGATTTTTTTTTAAATCAACACTTGTTTAAAGTCATCTTGATGTCTTATACCATAATGGACTGCCTCCATGTCTTGTTTCCCCTCATACCTATGTGTGTGCACTTTTGATTTATAGAAACAGGTGGGGGATGCCATTGCAGCCAAAAAGATTAATATACATGTAAGTTTCTATGGGAAGGGTGTAGAGAATTGATCTGATACCAAAGTTTCATAATACCAGTCAATAAAATGTGATTTAAAAGCAAATTGCTTTACAACTTAATCACAAAACAATAAACCATTTTTGATCATTTTGTACTTAAGAACAATTGTAAAGTATGTAATATAAATCATAAAGCCGTGGCTGGATCATGTAGCAATTTGAGATGTACATACATTTTTGCTGAAGCGTGGCATCTGCCAAAGAGGTGAGGCTTCCACGGGCACTTGATGGATCCGTAGCAAAGAGGCCCTGGTCTCATAAACCTTGCCTGGAGTCAGACGCTGAAATCCACACCAAAAGTGCATTAAAAGACAAATTAAAATAACACATTTGATATGTAAATTTTTAATTAGATTGTTTTTATTAATGTGGTATATGATCTCTCCTGTTAAAAATCTCCTCTATTATTAATAGTTCTGCTTGTTTTTCTCGATTGCTCTTGTTGATATATTGTAGTTTTGATGTTCCAGTGTTTTTGTTCTATGTTTTAAATCATTGATGATTGGCAAACTGCAGGTATGTTCACAAAGAGCACCACTAGCCTCCCTTCCACCTGATGCAAATGCACCAAATATCCATTCACAAGAATATGCTATTCATAGTTATAAATTAGCTATATAAATAATTGTGCTGATTGAGTTAAAGTGAACACTATCCATGCAAATACTCATTCAAATCTTGTATAATTTTGTTCCATATAGATGTTTTTCAGATTCATTTTCATAGATTAAGGGCAAGATTGTGCGATGAAGAAGAAAATACATATCATACATACAAACATTGTACGCACATGTAACATTTTGCAGTATCAATGTAAGTTTCTTTATATAAAGAAAAAAAAATCATAGACAGTTGTTTCATAGACAGCTGATATCAACTGTGGATATCAAGAGAAAACCTGGAAAAATGAGAGTTTACAGCAGAAATTTCAATTTGAACAAAGATTGTCTAAACCACATTAGGTCACAACAGATCATGACTACATAAGGTTGCAAATGATTATGACATCATTAAGTCAAAATGATGATAGTCATGGCTATTTAGGTCATAAATGATCATGACCATATTAGGTCCCTAATTATCATGACCATATAAGGTCAAATATGATCATGACCGTACGCAGAGTGCACATAAGGTCAAATATGGTCATGCCCATATTAAGTCACACATGTTCTCGCAACAGCCCAATATGACTTAAAATTCACAATCATTTGCAGTTTTATGCAGAAGTTTGTAAAGTTTGCTTGCTTGGAGCATGTATCCTGACTTGTCCTTTTGAAGACTTGTCTAAGTACACATGTATATACCAGAACCCCAATCTGATGTCTCAGATCAGAAAACTTTACTCTTTGTGCAGTATGAAAGTGTGCTTCGCTTCTTACCCTGACGTCTACCTGGTAAAGTTACAAGATATATTTTAATTCAATAACACCTGAGAAGTTCATTTTAAATATCATATATAAATTTGTTTTAATCAATAGGAGAAAAAAATGTTTACCACAGTGATTTAACCCAAACTTTTCAAAGCCTTTTTTGAGAACAATTATAGAAATTATAATTGTGAAGAGTAATATTGTTTGCATTCCACAACATTAAAACTCTACAAAAACATACCAAATTCCATGTTTGTCAAAAAAAAAAAATAAAAAAAAAATAAAAATAAAAATAAAAATTGACTATTTATCAAGAAGAAATAATAGGAGTATATCTATCAATAATTAATCCACGATGAATCAAGTTAAGTTTCTGAATTAATTTAACTTCTTATATTAGTCAAAGCTTTTAAAAATCAAATTATTCTAGAATGGATAAAATCTTGACTTCACTTACTTGTGTATTTTCTCTGTGTCTTTTTGCCATTTCAGCACTGCGTCTTTCTTGTAACCACTGGTCTTGGTATCTATGTTCTAACAGGTCATGGACTGGTGTGGAGGGTCTGAAAAAGAGAAAGATTATCAAATGTTACATTCAATCTTGAAGTGAATTGTTATTTTACCCCTCCAATTGTTATTCTGTCACTCAAGAAGGTATTTACTATTGCCATTACGTTGCATATGTTTGTTTCTGTTGAGGTTTCTCTGACATATCTTTACTCAGTGATGTTTCCCCCAAGACCAGTGCAGTTTGTTTGTTACCACAATGAGGCTACTGCATTGTGTATTGTCTTGTGGTTGCCATGGAGGCTTTGTACCACACAGAGGTTGCCAGTATGAGGCTCTATTGTTGTATTCTGTTTGCAAACAACACTAAACTGCACCATCGTGAGGCTCTATTTTTCATTGTTTGGGTTGCTATGGGGACACTGGAGGTTGCCAAGTACACCTTTATTATTGGAAGAACAATCATCTGTTGTTAAGAAAGTGTTCAAATCATGGAAATAATAATGAGGATGTACAAATTGAATACTCTCAAAGGTAAATTTATTACATTTACACTTTAAGAGCATGTCAATTATTATTCATTACAATCGTATGAATGAGAGGAAGTTTTATTTTGAGCCATTTCTTGTCCATTTTAGAAATTCAAGACAATTGTTCCTCCATTTTATAAACCATGTTATTTCTTTTGAAATGGTTAGATATGTTGGTTGAAAATCATGTGAATAAAATATTTGAAAATTGGCAGTTTCTTTTATGTCTGTATGTTGCCCATACTTTTGATGAAGACAATGCATGGTTGCTATGGAAACATATATATGTATTCTGCCATGCTTCTATGATGTTTTATGGGTATAAAGTATAAGGAGGTATGTAACTTATCAAACTATGTGCTTAATTCGACCTTTCAAAGCTGGTCACTGTGCACTTAATTAATTGGGGATCTACACTGAATTGCTATTTTCACTAAGGTTTATTATTTTCTAATTCCCATGGATACACATTGCCAATTAACAAATCAAACTCCAGTTGTTAATTACCATCAATCTATACAGAGAGAAGACTTGTTAATAAAGGCACGTTTAATCATAGCTATACTGAGAAGGGTACAAGATATTCTCAGATTTTAATTTGTGTGACGATGGAATAATTCTGGCCTGCGCTCATACACCAAACATTATGAAATATAACGTATATAAATGTTGGTTATGACAATCTACACAAATGCAAAATTAATGTTATCTATATCATGATCACTATTTGTGATGATATACAGATAAATCCCTGACTAATGACACTAAATGATGCCATTGTTATGCCTGTTTATCGAGACATCTTCGGTCCTATTTGCGCTTGATCTACATAAAGATTAATTTCAGCTGTCCTGTATAACATATTTCATCATACACTAAAAAAAAAAAAAAATAATAAATACAAAACAAAGCTGACATTTAGAAAACGACTGTTAACAAAAATTACTAATAATCCAACTAATTGGACTTCTCAGCATTTTGCAAAGTTTCCCTATTAATGCCGGCAAGGTTCTCATTTGCGACACAATTTTGCAGCTCATATATTTTTATAGGCACGGAGTGATACCACATGAGGGATGATACATATTTCTAATGCAGACAAAGGTTGTTACAGTCATTAATACTAATGCATTTTTAAAGACAAAGTACAATAGAGGCCATAAAGTCAGTGATGAGGCCATTCGAATAGCACTAGAAACTTAATAGACTATGAGATTTGCATTAAAATATATACTTTTAAATGAAGTTATAAATTCTGTGATATTGTATCTCGCAACATTATACAGCCTGATCAATACTGGAATCAATTAATTTCAGCAGCTGATCTCCATCATCCAACAAATTATGAAAAAAAATCATATGATATGAGTGGAACAATATTAATGAGTGTCAGATGCCATAGAAATGCTTATGAAAAATATCATAGAACTCATCTTTAAGCTGGCATGGTTTCTATGCTTGCTCCAAAAGCTTCCCATGAGAAATTAATGAAGGTTAATGATCACAAACGGACAAAAATGTGGCGTGTATACAGAGTCGTTGATTAGCAATCATAGTTGAGTTGACAGGTATTAGGAGGTATATGGGTGGCGGCTGCATATAGATGTCCTCAGCATCCCAGCCTCCTTCATATTTAATACAGCAATTAGGGCACACAATACCTTGTCTATTTCTAACCATTTCTCGAGGCCAAAAACTGTTCACTTATCAAATTTCCTGTTCATTGATTTAACCTTGAGCTAAATATTGACAATTTAAAGCACACATAATATACCACAAATGAAATACTGCAATTGTATTGAATAGTATGTTATTTTTAGTTGCAAGAAATGTATTGGGGCCAATTTTGAAAAAGTTGCTCTGCTCAGTCCCATAATTTTTGATTTGAAGCATACATTTTTTTTAATGATTTTTTTCCCCTCTTTATTTTGATAATTAGGCTTTTCTTGCGATAGAAAGTATGGCCCCAGTCTGAATTTTGTTTAATTCTGCTTCATTATGGTACAATTTGAGTGTTTGCATCTCAATGCCATGGTGATGACATTTTGTACATATATCTTATCTTCTTTTTGGAAGTGCAAATATATATCAATGTACTCAGAAAGAAAAAGAATGCATAAGTAATTTGTTCTTTGATGGCCCAGTTTGCTTGTGTCCAAACCAAATGTTTGCCTGAAATATGACATAAAAAGATGAAGCACCAGGTGTTTGGTACACCCTACTGACATCTGGTGGCAGACCCGGGAACTAATGACAGCATTCAAAGGATTTTGATGGATCTCTGAGCATAAAAGGAGGTGGATTTAATTGGTCCATATATCAAGGACAGATAAAATTTGACCATGATAACATATCTAATATTCATCATTTCCACATCGTTAGTACACCAAAATCATAATGAAAAAATAGTGAATTCTAAGTGCCAAAATTGACAATAATAAATTATTTTGAATGCATTGGTTTCATAACAAAGGGTAATTTCACCCCTTATTAGCTCATATCTCATATCTATCATATCATGATTATGCCAAAATGGTATGGATTTGTCAAAAACCTACAATGTATTGTGTTTGAACAAACTGATTTGATTATAATTCAAGTTGACTTTTCATGTGAAATAAATGAAAACACCAAGTATACCGCCAAAGAGAGCATCAAAGAGAAATTTGTGAATGTGGATTAATGTACTATTTTAATACATATCAATCCCATATATTATGAATTAAGACTCAACCTTTCTGTGTATGTATATGAGCTTAATAGGTCACTGAACTGCTCTCCCTTGCTCACGTCCAGCCTGACTGCCACCTGGTGTCAAAAAATGCATAAAGTTGAAGTGATTACGAGGTCACCCATGACTTACAAAAGTTATGATATGAAGGCTCACCTTGTCGAAATACCAAAGACCATGGATGGGGGAAGTCGGCGGGCCATCTTTCTCTGGCCCTCCTCGGATTGTACGTTCCTGCGCACATCATGAGTGCCACGGAACTGGTAGTGCTCGGAGGCTGTGGTGAGACCTGCGTTGACTGCCGCCCGGTTGAGGGCCATGAAGTCTCGCTCAGTCTTAGGAGCATCCTGTCCTCCCTTCTTCTTGGGGAACGGTAATGACGTCACAGTCCAGCCACGCATTGCTATCATACAAAACACAGAAAATATATCTATAAAGTATAAGATGGTACTCAAACTAATTCTTCATTTCAAACATTTGTTTTCACTCATCTTAAGTTAACATTTCGGGACATGTGATATATAAATCAATTCAAATATAATCTTGTTTGAGAAGGCCCAAGGTGTAGAGGAGAAACTAATTTGTTTCCCAAAAGTAAGACCCTAGTTGTGAATAGCCATTGCACCATATTTATCTTGAATGTTATTATTTCAATATATAACGATGCACACTACACACTAAGCTCTCTATGACTATGGAATGCCCATCATACTAACAACTTGCAAGGAAAATGTATCTCTCCTACTCATGATTCAAAAACCAACATATATATATATGTTCCAAAAATACAATAAAAGTACCAAATAATCTCTTTATAGGCAAAACAATAGGCAAAACAAGTCTCCTTTACAAAGTAATTGGGTTTTTTTCTCATCATGTTTAGCTGTTTTTACTTGTGGTGTTACACAACTTTTCTAGAATTACCTTATCTCATCCCATCAGACCTTAATCAATTCTGAATTTTAATGCACTATTGACAACTAGTGTCACATGTTTTCTTTCCCTTTAAATGTTTGACATGCAACTAACATTTCTCCATTGAGAAATTAATTGCACTCTGTTTGGCAATTAGTCAAGAAAGATATGAAGTAAAAACCCAGTTCTTCATATCTCTTTGGCATCAGATATTGTTAGAGACTGCAAGAGGCTGATAAATTTAACGTGTGTTATATCTCCAGAGACGAGGTTTGGGATTGCGATCCACAACCAAACATGAGCGATTAAGGTCTTTACGGAGTCATACAACTTCTTTTAGCAGAAAACTTTACTCGGGAGAGGGCGATATTCTGGCATGCCTCCCACAGGCTATTCCAAGGAAAGGTTAAAGTCTACCAACTGATGGGAAAACTGTGGCATACAGGCCACTGCACACTCTTAGATTGATTTGCAAATGTGGGTGTCCCGACTGATTTGCTTCTCCAATTACCCTGATTAAATGTTTGAGCAGAGCAGAGTGTAGAAACCACAAGCAACGCTAAATACTGCTGTTTTTACGGCTTTGCATGGCACCACTCCATTGCTATACTAATTTACTTAGAAGTTTTTCTCCAAATTAAATATATATGCAGAAAAAAAAACTTTTTTTCGGGAGCAACAACGACGCTAAGCAGCTCGAACTTTTTGTGTACTTGCTTGAACTCATGTGGCATTGCTTCCTGTGCTGCTCAGAAAATGCATTGAAATGCTTGGAATTGTCTCTCTAAATAATATAAGCCCCGGAAAAATGAGGTGTTGATAGCTTGATAATGAATCATAAAGTACATTTATGGAGAAAAACAAAGCATAAGCAACAAATCTTGTTGTAAGTTTTAAACTCTCCAACAGCAAAGACAGGAATGATTACCTGCAAGATGTGAAATAATGCACTATGGGTAACCCCTGTTATGGGACCCATTCAGATGCTGAAAACATATGCTTTTCAGAATTATAATCATAATAACATGCCAGGAGCTGCATTGTGCTACTTTCTTCAACCTAAATGCAGAATATAGTTCTGTTAAAATTGAAATTCTTTGAAAAAGTATTATGCACAAAAACCAAAGCTAATTTCTAGCAAGTAACTAATTTTTCTCATTAAATGTAAATTCTGAATGCAGGCCATTCTGACTAAGAATATGCTATACCTTGAATTACTTCTGATAGATTGAGATGGCACATTTTGAAAACACCTGTTCCTTTTTAAACTTTCGAAAGAAATCTCAATTTAATATTTTATATGTTAGTTATTTGAAGTGCTGCATTCAAATAAAGTGAAGATCTTATCAATTTTTGCAATGCTGGGTTCTTCTGCCAATGTCCATAATCATGAATTGTCCGATGCATCCATCTTGTGAAGCATTTTTTCAATCATTTTGTCAACCATCTTGGTAACCATCCTGTCAACCATTTTGGCAACTATTTTGTCAACTGTTTTGTTAAAAGAGAGGCCAGTAGATTTAACCCAAATAAAATAGCCTCCAAACTAATCCTTAAATTATGTCTTTTATGCAACCTAGTTTAACAAGGAGAATCCAGGCAGTCAACCTCAATGCATAGACACAGATAGATCAAGTGATCACAATATGCCTCCCTTTCCAATAACAAATTCTGGAAGTCTGCTTAAAAACACATATGAAGGCTAGATAATAATACACAGAGAGCTTTGAAACTCAAAAAAAAAAGAAAAGAAAAAAAAAGAAAGAAAAAAAAACCAACAAAAAAACCCTCAAATTTAATTAATATTAAAATACTGGGTCAATGAGTATGCACCCACTGCTCTGCTTTCTTCCACAATCAGGAAACAGTTTTGTCCTTATTCTGCCAGACAGTATATATGCACAGTTGATACAGGTGCACTCTATACTGGCATTATGATTTTGGTGTCCTACCCCTTCCTGCCAACTTCTAGGCTGCCCACACTCCTATTTGGCTTTGCTTGCACATAAACAATTACCGTACATTTAATTTCCTTAAATGATTAACTTGCTACCCAGTAGATTTCATGGTTTACCTGGTTTCTTGTCGTTCCACTGAGTGAGGAGTGGACATTAGGAAAATTAAAAAGCCTTCAAAATCTTGGCCAACCATTAATTCAACATTTGATAGTTTTGCACTCCCTTTGCCAAATACAAAAAAGATGCTGGAAATCCCCAAACTCCTGCCAAAGCCTCCAATGCAAGGCATACAAGTCAGCTGGACACCCATTTGCAGATTAATTAAAGGCCGACTAATTGGATGTACTCTTGAGTGAGTTGAGCTCTGCTTAGTTACTTAACGTAAAACTGACAATATTCATAAACAATATTAAACGTAGCCTCAAAATACAAATTGCCATTTTCTCCCTGACAAATTATGTCATACTCTTTAAAAAAAAAAAAATCATTTTTCTGTTAACATATGCTACACATGATAATTCTGAGTATTTTCTACCTGTTCTAAAATAATCACAATATCTAAATCAAAATTTGTCACTTTGAAAAAACCCCAGCAGTTGGTTATATAAAGGCAAATATAGGTACATTGCTCGCCTGGTTCACAACGCCCTCTTGAGGTGGTAATTCTTCATGAATAGCGGCAGTAAGGTTTCAATAAGTATTGTATGTTTCCAAAGAACTAATGGCCAAATATTGAGCGTGGTGGTAATACACACATGTCATGCATGTCTGGAGTGATGAGATAACATTACTAAAGTGAGTGCTGATATCGGCCAAACTGTTATGTCAAGGGTTCCTAAAACTCATGGTTATGGTGCAATCTCTCGTCTTACAACCTGGGCTGCAGTCCAGCTTCTCTTGTCAACTCAGCCTCAAGGATATTAAGCTCTCACAAATCACATCAATTAACCAAAATCTCAGTCTCTATTCTGTGGACACTCCCCTCCTTAATACTGCAATAAGTTTGTTTGTCAAAACTTAGTGTCAGAGAGAACCTTTGTATAAACAACATAGTTGTTGGAATATGAGATTGGAGAAAACATTCTACCCATCCCTGGCCTTCAAAACTCATAAATTCCAAAAAAAAATTCTTTCATTTGAACTCTCACTTCTATACATATGTTAATTGATATTTTTTTGATACCCATATATTTTTCATAGAAATGTATGAATAAGTTTATCAAATTATCCAGCTTGTACATGTAGAGTCATAAGCATGTATTATTTAGTTTATTCAACACAATGCTTGTATTTCAACCATAATATAACATCTTTTAAATTGGAGACAAGAGTGTTACTGACCTTCGGCAGCACCACCGTCCTTGACAGCATTAGGTCGGCCATATCTGAACGCTTCCCCTGGAAACTCGGCATAACCCCTTCTCATAGGACGACCCAGTTCATTCTGTAAAAATAAAAACTCATTTCAGACTGCTAAAAACAAGTTTGTTTAATCACTCTAGTAACTGGTCATCGTAAAAAAAATCTGAGATCTAGTAAATGCCTTCAATGTAAGTTTTAAAATAAATTGTATCAGTTTATGAATAACATTTAATCTAATATTTACAATCTTAAAAGGATACATTCTTTTTCACATTCTAATAACATTCACCATGTTCAGATAACTTGTGTCAGATTTGCAAAAAAATCCAAAATTTCGCCATTGGACTAAGAATATCATTTAAATAATATAATGTAATATTAAGTGATCAGATCCTGAAGGTTCTGATGTCAAGAAAAGGATGCTGACAGGATCTAAAAGTGAGTCTCTTCGCATCAATCTTGATCTGCCAGTCTGTTCTCAAAATTAGTGTTTGTAGCAAAATGTAATAGGTCCAATATTGTCCTTAAATCAGTAAATAACGTTTGTCAGCTTTTATGCCTCTGCAGAAGATAAGCCAAATATTGTAAAAAGACTAATTGTACAAAAAAATCAATAAACGTGAGAATGATGTTGTCTTAGGTTACTATGTCAAATCATAGTAACAAAAATATGTATCGCATATTGTCTATACTTTCATTTACCCATTTTCCAATAAAAACACACCTTCACATGTTTCACCGTTGACTGACTTTGACAGTGTTTATTAGTACCAATTAGACATTTGTGCATCAGACATATACAGTGATTGCAAAATTAATACAAGTTTAACATGTGCAACCATATGCATAATTCTCACTGCTTGAATAGGCCATGCTGCCACCTAGTGTGTTAAAATATGTGTAACATGGTGGAAATTTGTGGACATGCCAGTTTGGTTTATAGTAGTAAGGAAAGAAGATTGACATGCCATGCTATTTCAATCAGTTTATTACACCCATAACTATCTTTCTCTCTAGATTCCAAACTGATTAGTTTCATTTTTTGCATGTGCATTTGTTTCCAGCTGGCATTGTTTATGGCAAACTCCACCAGAGGGCGACTTGGTGAACCTATAACCTCTGTACAAGGTGCCTTTTGGTGCTGGCTCAGCACATCCACCAATTTTCATGCAACTGTCCGTCTTACTTATTTTTTTTCTTAAATTGTACTCAGATTGGTAAAATATGATATATTTCACCCTAAATACAAAAGTTTGTGCATAAAGAAACAACTATTAAGTGAAATAAAACTTGGAACTACTTTCTCAATCGGAGGAGCCATTTTCTGGGGTAGTGATAAGGCAGAACCACAACAAAGATGGCCGCTTTGTTTATAATTTGAATTCTTTTAATCTGTTATACTTTTGGTTAAACTAACCAACACAAAATGTTCAAATGTTAAGAAATGAACTCTAATGCATCTCAAGGCAACTTCATATTTGATATTAAGAGATGTTGACATGCCAATCACATTTACAACACAATGACAGTTCTTGAGCACATGGCCAGTAAAAGTAGGACCGGATGAATACTAATCTGGGTTGGCCAGAGGTAATAGTTTGCGTGTGCCTCTGGTGGACAGTGTGTGTTTATGGTGCAAGAGACACCTGGTGGATCACAAATATTGAAACCCAAGCAGAGAGAATTGCATGAACATTATTCAGGCACAACAATCACATCATTCACATTTGTCACTGCTAATAAATCTGACCAGATCTTTTTTTTGACAACTGACTTTTAAATACATAAATTCCACAAAAACAGAAAAAAATAAATAAATAAAAAATTAAAGATAATTCAGGTATTACAAAATCAATAACAAATCTGAGCTTAATCTCTCTAAACAAACTATCATAGAAACAAAGATATTATCTCAGAAGAAACAGAAATATATTGCGTAAGTGAAATTATATTGTACTATCAGAATATTATTTATACAAATATGTACTTTTCAAATAGAATCTATATTTCAAATAAATCTCTAAATCAATTTGCTATAATACAATAAAATTATTGGCATTCATGAACATTCCACCCAGGAAAATACTTTTGATTATCAGTCAGGTGCACTCAATTCTAAATTTTAAAACCTGAACCATGCATTCTGCTAGTGGCATCCTGAAGTCTATTTGCTCAAACAATTTGTTTCATATCAACACAAATAAGTCTTATTGTCGTCCTGTTTAACTTTAAATTCTCACTATTTAAGCCTATGTGACATGACCTAAGCCATTTAATAGTCTTGGACATGTAGGTTCAACATAATTTAAAGTTTACTTAATGTCCCCTTAAACTTTATAATCCCCAAAGACAAATGTTGCCAGGAATTTTATGGTTTCTCATGACATGTTTGTGACTGAAATTAAATATATAGAAACTAACAAGTCAGAAATTTTCTAATTGTCAAAATTCAGATATTTTAATGGGTAAATTTAATCAAGATATACCAATTTAAGATAAAAGTTAAACATTTTAATTGTGCAGTTGTGATTTCAGGAGAAAGATAAACATCACATCATTTCTATAGACATGAATAAATGAAATCAGAATCATATCAGAAGAGAACTGACAAAGTTGGACTTAACATTTTACAAACACACCAAGTAAATAAGTTATTCTTACCTCCTGCAATGCAAGTTAATCAGAGCAGATAATGTTTAGAATTCATCAAATTTATGACACAAAACAACGAGGATTTTCTCATAATACATATCTCTGGGGATCTTCTTTGGGGGAGACATGAGACAAGTCTGGATTTTAACATAATTTGTTGTGTTTTTTAAGTACTTCACACTGACCAGTTTGCTTGGAAATTGCATATTGGTATGAATAGTGTTCTGGGGTTATACAATGTCAAAAATGTCCTTTGATGGCCTTACAACATTGTCTCATTTAAATTTGAAGTGTTTCATCATTTTAAGTATAGGAGGAGACATAAGTCACATCAACGCTTTCTTCTAGCAATATCTAGGTGTATCTCAAAAGAAAATTATAGATTAATGTATACATGCACGATTGATCTATCATGCTCTGCTTCAATATTTACACCAAGATAGCCAAATAACAATATTACCAATGTCATATACACATACAGTTTGCTGACCTATCACAGAAGCCAAGACAATGGTATGGTTGAAGAGCATTTTTTTTACCAGTCCGAGACTGACTAACAAATAATTGCCAGAGTTGCCCTTTGTAACTATGGTGGGAAATGGCAAACAAGATCTGTGTGCATTTCAACATCAAACTTCAAATTATGAATTGCAACACTAAATACTTCATCTTACCAAAGAAAGTTAAAGCATATATGCTGGAGTTTCAAAGGAGAAAATTTAGTTTGACAGACAGGCAGAATTACAAGAAAATGTCCTTCTTTCACTGCATAGGTTGTGCTGACTTTGTCAAATACATTCTGTCTTGAACATTCAATTTTCAAATGTTAAAACTCATCCAGTACATGTATTCACAACCTCAATATTTGGTGCATTTCCTGACTGATCTACACTTGTTAATATCTGTATAATCCATTAATTATCATCTCTGCTTCATATAACCTTGAAATCTATAGACTGACAACAGTTTGTCAAGCACTTGACATGTATGTGCAAGCCTGTGAACACTTATCACCTGTCAATTGCAATGCAAACACCACATAGCCATCAAAATCCCATGCAGATTTGATATTTATTTATACAAACAAATAAACAATGGTATTCATTCCATAGGGATTTTACACAGTTTAAATTACACAGTCATTATCCTTCCCAAAAGCAAGTAATATGATCACTTGGAGACATGTAAGTATTAAAGGCTGAAATTCTGATCCTGGTAACAGAAGGATTATGATGTAATATTGTATTGAACAAGTTGGGCTATGACAGGAGCTGCTGAATAATGATAATAAAGTATGTCTGAGAATGGTAAGCAAATGGATAAAACATACAGCATTCCATATAGAAAAGTTATTGAGCTGACCAAAATTTTGAAAAGAAGAATATTTTTTTAAAACCTGCTTGTAGTGGATTTAGCTAGAAATGAATGGTTCTAAGAACATTCAGTCAGATGACTAAGATTTATGACATACAGACACTGTTAAAATATAAGGTTATCAAATGACTATATTGTGCCATGGTGCACAAGTTATTTGTGATCAAATAATACCACACAATACGTAGAGCTCAGCCTTTATCACATTTATATGTGACCAAATAGATGTTGGCTCACAATACTCATTTATACTATAACTCAGGGGTTACCAAATTTTGCAGCTTAAAACAAAATCTGTTTCAGTATATCATTGGAAGTAAATGATATATCACACAAATATGTAACTTAATTAACTTTGAGAAGTGTTCTTATTTCCTGGAGATAAAGTACACATAGAAATACAGATACAGTGCAATGGATGATTACTTAAAATAACTTAATCTAATACTTCAGATGAGAGGTGAAAATATAATTTCACATTTCATAATTACAATGCTATGAAATTGGGTCTTTAGGATAATGATATTTTGACCTAATACCACATTATTGGCTAACCGAATAACACATCAGTCCCACTGGTCATAATATAAATACATGTCATGTAAATATGTAAAAGTGGTCGACATGTTGGTCAGATAATAAGTTGGATAAGACAGTACAGGTTAACCATAAGCATTGAATCCTGCATCTAAGTAATCATTTGTTGCCCCAAAAACTGTAGGTTTTATCATATCATTGATTTTCAAATGTATCAATCCAAATGATTTTTGCACTGAAGTATTCAATTTTCATTTATAACGATGGCAAGGTCACAAAATAACACAGTGGCACAATTTATGAATACACGTAGCCGTAGGACAAAAAAAAAATACAAAAATATACATATATTCACATCAAGCCTCTTTCCATCGTGAGATAAATTGTCAACTAACTATTATGATATAATCAAGCACAAATGCTTTATTTGTGTTACAGACGATGAGAATTTGAACAAATGAATTGAAATGCATGAACATGAAACACTCACCCGAAGTAGAAGTTGATTTTCAAGCATTGTATCTCGCTTGTCACCGAGTATCCCTGTGGCTGTGTACTGATATGGATCTAATAATGCGGTCGCCATCGTGGATTTTTGTGCCTGAAACTTAAATTGTGACTTATAACACCACAGAAAAATATTATTTCAAGTTTTGGACGACTGATTGTTATTAAGACAAGATGGCGGTTGTAGGCATGGTTACTGCTTTCAGCGCCGCCTTTTGATAGGAAGCATATACTATATACAATATCAGCTAGATGAATACAATCTCTCCCGCGTTCTATACTTCCCGCCAAAAGCTTCGGTGTTCTTGGTGTTGGTCGATACCAATATCGAATTATGTGGTGCTGTTGACACCAAGGAGGTTTTATGAAAACTTCATTGCTGATACTCATTTGCCTCATCACATCCCGTTTATAAATAAAATATATACTTTTAACGAATTGATAGTAGATATTTACTTTTTGAGATGTGTGTTTAAAAGCCTAAAAATAAATCATTCATCTTTTTTTATTTTTTTTTATTTGAGGGGGGGGGGGGGTATAACTTAAGGAGGTTTTAATTGACCAAGTCAATTTGCAAGAAAAGAAAAGATAAACAACAGAGTTATCTGTGTCCTGCGGCGATATACATGCAACATTTATTGATCTCGGCTACACCTAATCATCAGTTTATTTTTTTCATAGAGGTTTACTACTTCACAGTTAATCAGAGGTTAAGCATGCGTTTACAGGAGATGAAAATAGACTGATTTTAGACTGATCCCATATACAATTTTTTCAAGTTTAATATGTATGAAACATAAGTTTGATTTCAGAAAATTACCCCTTGTAAGTTGGTCTAATCATAATTGTACATAAAAAAACTAAATCAAACTCTCATCAATAATAATCTAAATTTGCAATAGAAAATATCTAATGACAACAAATGTATTAAATGTATATATATATATATATATATATATATATATATATATATATATATATAAATATATATATATATATATATATATATATATATATATATATATATATATATATATATATATATATATATATATATATATATATATATATATATATATATATATATATATATATATATATATATATATATATATATATATATATATATATATATATATATATATATATATATATATATATATATATATATATATATATATAAATTAATTTTTGTTCTACAAGTTTTTCCTGGTCTGCTGGATCACCAATTCCTTTTCTCCAGATGTACACGACATTATATGTTTGCTGATCTATACGTTTAAGGATATTCCATATTTTTGAAAATCATGTTTGATTAATGCTAATTCACAGTTAACTTTTTCCATGTGTTATTTAGTACAACAGGTAGCCCATGAATATGAATATCATTCTCTAACAACAACTTCTTGGGAATAAATATGCATTAATTTGTGATAATAAAAAAATGTAATTAAAGATTGAGTTAACATAATTTTCGCTGCTTCGTTATCATATGGGAAACAGTAAACACAACTCTTCCATTTAGACAGGTTTCAGACATCTGAAAAATATGTTTACAATTGTCAGGACCTTTCTTAACAAAAGATTTTGTCATTATGCAAATTTCATTGCTAAGATATAGACTTTCCCAATAATTCATATTGAGGCAGTCTCATCGATATTTTTCCCCACTTTCCTCCATCCCCTTGAATGATTAATGGTCGTCCCTGTAGCGTTGAATAGGAATTAAGTTGGGAACTTATATTAAACATTCATTCTTGAAATTTGTTTGTTTTTCTAAGAATATATAATATAGCGAATAATATATATTTTTGTTTCCATGGCACAAATTTACTTAGACCAAACCTTTATGCACTTTTCGTTTATTGGCAAATTAATCAACCCTCCTTTTTGTAATTCTGGACACAGCCCTGGATGGAAATAGGACTCGTCAATCTTCCCATGAAGAAGATTGTACACGTAAATATGCCAAGCGAAGTGAGACCATTTTTTCTTGGTAGCAATTGTCTTTGTCATCTAAAATTAACTTTTACAAAATTGAAACTGAAACATTATTTTTTTCAATTATTTCCACAGATGAACGAGTCTTCATGTTTTTCCCTTGATGTTGGCATTATCGGCGATGAATCGATGGGTTTGGCTTTGTTAAATGCTGATTTTCTGAACATATGGATAATCTAAATCTATAAACATGATAAAATTCAAATTTCTTCACAATTATGCTCAGATCTTTACGAGAAGAATGGGGTAAATGTTTACAGTTATTATTTAAAATGCAATTATCATGTTGATTTGAAGAAAACAAAATAGATTAATATGCAAAATATAATTGAAGATTTAAAATTTGAATCCTCCAGACAAGCTGGTGAGCTAAGTCACTAACTGGAGTGGTTTTTATATTACTTATTTTGAGGCATGTTTTAGTGCTTCCACAATTTCCATTTGTTTGTTTGTTTGTTAGGGGCTTTACATCACTTTCAACATTATTTCAGTCATTTCGTGATGAGACCTACTTGTAGCAGATATAGTGCTGCCTCACTGAATTGTCATGTTGACATGACAACCCATCCGGTCACAGAATTACAAGGACAACGGGTTAACCCTTTAGGCACGGGCCTAAGCTCATATGTGAAATTGTATCATGAGTTCAATCTCGTGGTCTCCAGGGATCGAACCCACAACCTTTGGATCACCACAGAGGAACTTGTTCTAATAAGCTGGCGTTCTCACCAACTGTGCCACGGCTCGTTTGGCTACCACTATCGCAAAACATTTCGCTGAATGGCTGGTGATCTGACCTAATCTCTCTTTCTGCGGTGGTTTCTCCATTTTGTTTTTGGCTCTTAAGACATTTTGAGGCATAATTTTGTAACATCAGAGTTTTGCTACCACTATCACAAATGCTTGTGCTGTTGACACAATACTTGTGAATGCATTCGCACCTCTACCCTTATTCAACCTTTTAACCCCCCACAACTGTTCCTCACAAAAAAACTTGGATATGCCCTCTTAAGGGAATAGAACGTCATGTTATGAAAAAAAAAAAACACTTAATGGTTTCCAACAAAGCAGTTATTCAGTTTTGCCATTATTTATTTTATCTATTTTTTATAGAGTACACCCCTTCTTGTGGGATGTAATTGTTTTATTGTTATCAATGCTTTCATATTTTTCCCCAGAAATGACCTGGGCCTCGCTTTAAAAAAAGGAAAACCAATTCGATTATTTGTCATCATGAATATTATTTTGCTGAAATATTCATTTTATAGCAGGGTGTACATTTGCAGATAGATCATTCAAATGCGACAAATTCATACTTGCAATTACACAGTGAAACTTTCAATTAAGATGTTTGCAGTGCCTGTGGTATGTTCGTGTTGTTAGCTCCTAATAAAAAAAAATCGCTAATTATTCAGTACTGAGCTTGCGGTATTATTAAGGGTCACGTTGGAAGCAAACTTAACTCATCTTTTTTTCTTTTATAATTTGTTTTCATTGATAACACTCAAAACAAATTAAGTGTAAATAAGAAGTAATCTAGTCAATCGTGATGACAATTAATGAATATACATCCCGTCATCCATCTATCTTTCTTAAAGAAAAAAAACTTACTTGATTATGATCAGTAACGCCATCATGCAAATATAATGTAATTTATCAATCATCATGCCAAGAAAAACACCGAACTTTTCTTCACTCATATGGAGTTAAACCACTGAAATGATGACACCAATGCACACACAATCTCATGACAATTTTCCCAGTTTAGGGGACCCACCACAAACCGTTGCCAAAGCCTCAAATTACGTTTCTTTCATGGTTCACGCCATAATCATGAGAAATTTAATTACACGCAACAATAGGTTTTTTTATATAACCGCCCGCTGTATTCGTGAATTGCGTGAAATTGTTAATGAAATGTTAATATCGTATGGTAAGTCTGATTAAAATCATAAATATTTAGTCAAACTGGAAATAGCGTTGTCGATTGGGATGATACAGAGCTACATAGCCCTGTGGTAATTTGTCATAGAGAAGTCTCGCGACTGCGCCCTCGCCATGCCAAGATCCATAGAAACAAAAATATACTCTATCTGTTCAGGCCTTTTGAAACATCATGTTTCAAATGTACGGATGTAAACCTTAAACGTTATAGAGATGCATATGTAAACATATTTACACTTTAAAAGTATTTTTCTGGTTATCTTAATAATAATAATTCTATGAGCACCATACACAACATCCAGTTTATGAACCAATCACAGCAACCAAGACAATGATAGGAGACAAAGGCGATTATTTAGACCAATCAGAGAGCAGCTAAGAAATGGTTACAACTTGGAGTAATAATTACTCCAAGGTTACAAAAAGAGGGGAATGATCACTAAATGTCTACATTTCAATATCGCACAGATGGCTTTCACAGAATAATAATAGACAAATCATTAAACAGCGAAAAAAGGATAACATTGATAATTATTTAATGTAAATGTTAAAGGTAGAATGTTCAAACTGATCGACAACAGGGTCATTTGGGGGCGGCATCGAATGTTCTTGTGTATTGTATGGGTAAACATTAATGTACTGCCGTTTTTAAGCCCTTTATATTACTTTATACACTCAGGTCTCATATTTTTATATGTATAAGCCAGATGTTTTCTTCACGCTGATAGAATTTTTCAGATTGAGGAATAGTGCATTATAAGCTGAGATAGTAGCAAACTCTGAGAAAGGGTGCAAAATTATCAATCAAATCTTTTTTAAATTTGATATTTTTGTTTCATAAATGTAGTTAGAACCTTTCAGAGTTAAATGATATGCACTTCAATTGTCCCTTGATCAAACCTTAGAGTAATCGAACACATATATATATATATATATATATATATATATATATATATATATATATATATATATATATATATATATATATATATATATATATAGGACATTCTACATTAAAATGTGTTGGAGATTAAATTAGATTAAATTAAATTCAAGTTAAAAAAAAATAATAATAAAAAAAAATAATAAAATAAAATAAATTCAAGTTAACCAAAGAAACACAGAATGCATCCCGAGTCTTTCAATTTTGTGACTGACATTTATTGTTGGAATATTCACACAGCTGGTTAGAATTGGTAACTCTGTTCTGATTGCATATTGTTACATAATCCTTATCTGATAAAGGTCTGTACTGGATGCTAACCACCGTCCGGCAGGGGACTGACATATGTCAACCAAGCTTCACTCTGTTGCAGGTTCTTGAATAGGAAAGACGTGTTTGAACTGGCACATTGGATATCTTTATTTTTAAATCTATGTGCTTTTCAGACCTCACCTTGTCCCAAAATGCCATCTACTTGGATTATGTAATTAAAGTAAGTTTATGAAACTTTCTGACAAGGAGATACCCATTTAAGGTAAAATGCACGATAATCAGTCATGTTATTTATATTTCAGGGCTACTTTTTCAGGCAAATTCAATGACTTTATTCCAGTCTGTGCTTTTTTCAAACCAAGAGCCTGATAAAAAAAGTCACATGCAATTCAAAGAAATGTACATTTCATTTATTTAGGTATACATTTATTCCTATCACTTTTGATACGGCACTGGAGTGGTGTATTTTCCGGTGATTTTCCCAACAGACAATCAGCTCAGATCTCAATATTTGCACAGTGCCACTGCAGATACAGCAATTGTCTATCTATGATAAAAATGCCTGGAAGATGCATAGTAGGCATCTCACCTTGAATATTTGCTATCTCACAAACAAGCGGACATGACATTTTACGTTTCTATCATGTGAAACCACAGCATGTCATGGTACTCCAGGGAACAACTTTCTTGTTAATTACCAGTAATTTGCCCAAATGTAGTTAATTAAAAGTGTTGTATAAAGTCATATAGTCAGTGACCATTGTCTGGGTGTGTTGCATGCCCATTCTTTCCACTATTATATCTCATCACAGTGCAATCAGATATCACCTAGAGAATTAATTTCCAAACAAAACAAGTGGACACAGAAGCGCCAATGCAGTTGGACTACTAGGCATTTCCAGGCTTTTAACTTGATTAACTCATCTTCATCTTGCTGACTTGCCTAAATATTACAATTGGTATATGTGCACTGGATGAGCTTTCAAGATAAAAAAAATATAGATGCCCTTAATTAATAACTTGTTCATTCCCTGTTTTCTGTCTGTTGCAATTTGAAAGGTTTTTAAAACTCTGACCGACGTATGACCTAGGTGTTGCCTTGTAACAAAATTATTTAGTCATCAATATAAACATGTGCATGCTATCAAATAATCAGGAGATCATGTCATGAAGTCATACGGCCACGGGCTGTGTCATCATTGGTAAGAGTGCAAGCTTTCCTAGCCATGCCCGGGCTAACCTGTTGTCCTTGTAAATCTGTGACTGGAATGGTTGTCATGTCAAGGGCCTTCCGTGAGGCAACACAGGTGGGTCTCATCATGAAATGACTGGAATAATGTTATAAGTGATGTCAAATTCCCCCCCCCCCAAAAAAAACAACACAAAGAAAACAAGCAAAATATAAAGTATGTATTTGAATTATATCTCATTATCTCACATTAGTGTTGTACATTCTTTTGAGACTTGTTACCTTTTTGTGGGATATTTCATTACTGTATTCCTATTTTATTTTAAAAATTGATGATGACATTTATACGATTCTACTGTATGAATATTTAACGATAAGTAGTTTTAAAATGGCTCCAAAACCATAGACGCTTAGGGGAAAAAATTATGAACTTCTTTTTCTGTCGGCTTAATTTTGTTTTGTTTGTGACAAATAGACAATCGAACAAACACATCAGCTTTTAACAAGATTGTTCTCAGAAAGGTTTCCCAAAGTCATTAATATTTAAGTTAACAATCAAAGCCTTTCACAATGAAATCAACTTGTTGACAAGGATGTAGACAGCTCCAGAATGCGGCGCCTTTGTTTCGACTGGCATCTAATGTTGTAAAGTTTCGTTTCTATTAAAGTTTGACTGTTCACTGAATGGAAAGTTGGCTGGGGTTATGACAAGTGTTTGGCTGCCGTAAGAGCCTACTTTACACATGCACAGCCTCCAATGGCATCCAGAACAGCATCTAGTAAACGACACCATCAATATTGTACTTTACACAAATATTACCAATCATTTACGTGCTGATCCCAAGGTATATCCATTCCTGCACTTAAAAAAATAAAATGATAAAAAGAAAGACATATCTAGAAGACAAATTTTAATGCAGATACTTTTTTTTCTCAGTTATAATTTTTAACAATTCTATCGTTATAATCGGAAAAACAATCCTATATTGGAGATGCTCACTTTGTTTTCAATATTAATTTGCTTTAAATATATTGAAGTGAAAAACACTTTCGGAAGTAAAGAAGCAACACAGCTTTATACGCTTTGTGTTTTCAAATTTCTTTTTTTCCTGCTTTTCATTCACAAAAATGATAAATAGTTCTGTATAGGATTTACACCCGGGATTGCCGCATAGCATGTTAAGTGAAGTCTTTTCTTTGACTTATTTTGATAGTATTGATGATACACATGGGATATTCCTTTGTATAATTTCCTTTGCATACTTAAAGAAAGATGATTCCTTGGATTAAATCCAAATTAAAACTACTATTTGTCATGTAACTTTATCAAATATCTTCGCTTGTATGTTATTAAGAATTATCGATTGCAGACCATGTCTTTGCATGAAATTAATTATTTTTCTCAATAGTGCATTGCTCTTTTCGGAATTAAGGAATTGCCTGGTCAAATACATAACCAAATTCGTGAAGGATAATAATTGGCAAGTCATGGCTATAGTTTGCCTCATAATACATTTGCAATCTTTAATTTCTTTGAAATGTTTAGATTGAAGTATGTTTGAATCCCAGGAGGTTGACTCATTCAATGTCTGTGACATGAGGAACAATGGCTTTGAAAGACAAATTTGTAAAAATAATATTGTGTGGCACCTATCACGGAGAAAGCTCATCTTGGGATAAAAAAATCAAGAAAGATTATTTGGTTCAAGTTGTTTTCACTCATTAGAATGAATTAAGTTATTGATTGTAATATATTGCTAAGCATAGCCTGGTATTTAAACCATATTTACTGAAACGTAACCTTGTATCTCAACCATATTTAAAAAAAAATTCACTTCCGAAAAATTGAACAGATTTGGAACAAGCTCCTCATTTTCCACTAGTACATGAATATCACTTGCATGAAAAAACATGTTGAATTGTTTGGTCAATATTTGATCATTTTAGATATTGATCAATTGTTTCGACCGCAAAAGTATGATTAACTGTACGATTTTAACACTTTAACATATCAGCTGATAATTACTTTGAAATGAAGCACTTTAAATCCAAATTAAAGATAAATTCACAAAGATATTAAAATTTTCGTATTGCTTATTTTATGTTTAAGATTAACTTCAAGGGGCAAACATGCCCTCTGTCGTCAAAATCAAAAATTCATGCGACAAAAATCTGTAACAAAAAAATAATTCATTCATATTTTTCAAAGTGCAGACCATGCTTTAATTGTAGTTATTTTGAAACTTGTTTCAGACATGATTTAATAATTTACTTTTAAAATTGAGAAGGCCAGATTGTGAATTGTAGACCAGGCATGTGAGCAGTAATGTGGTAATGTCAGATTTTTATTAAGCAAAACACCTCAAAATATAGGGGGGTCTTAGGTGAACAACTGGATAGGTTAAAACGAACTAGTAATCACAGATTAAATTATTGGGGTTTGAAGTGGCGGGTTTGTTGGTCCTTAAGTGATTGCTTCAGGACACCAAGGGCTTAGTTGTGATATGATATCTCATTAACGTTTCCTTCAGAGAGATAATTGAATATAATTTGACGTGCATCTATTTACATATATCTGTTGAAAAGCTATATGCTTTCAGTTTTGAAATTTATGTCATGTTGTAAGCTTTCCTCGTGTTTCTAATCATGTTTTTTATTTTATTATTTCCCAGGTACTCACTCAACATTAAGGGACAACACCATCTTAATTCATTGACATGTATTTCCAATAGATATACCTGAAAAAAAACCAAGTAGAGTTTGATGTGTAAAATAGATAACCAAAGTTTTGTGCAGTAAAGTATATATATTAATTATATCAAATGACATTGAAAGCATCGGACAGGATTTTTCTGGATGCTGAATTGTACAAATCAATGCCAATTAGATTAAGAGCTAATTGAATGTGAAAGGTTTTATTTAATATTAAGTGGACTTATAACAGTACACCAAGATCCACAATGAATATCGCTTTTGATTAGATATCTACATTGTTTTAGTATTTCAGGACCCACTACTAATAGTTGTGAAGGTCAATATTGATAGTTGTGAAAGTCAATGGCTTGGTAAAAAAGTAAATTTACTCTTCCATCAACTCTCGGTCATCTTGGTTTCGGTGCTTTCACAGTTTGGCTACAGGTATCACAAATAATTTTCACCATATTACAATAGGTGCGAATGCTTTGATTCACCTCTGTGTATTCGGTTTTGGAGAAAAAAATGTTGTTGAAGTATGTTGGATAATCAGCGCCACTCAATTCCAGATGACCAATGAGATTAATGAGTTAGATAAAAGCAGCAGGAAATATGAAAAGATCTTCCGTCATTTAAGACCAGATTGAGGCTATTTTGCCAACAAGGAGCTCGGTACTTTTGTTAGGATGTCGTGATCTGTCACTCTCCATCCATCATCTTTACAAAGTTTCAACATAACTGATCTATTGGTGCTCTATCAACTGACTTCACTCATGAAATATACATGATCAAAGTTGGACAAAGTGACTATTCTGGTAATTCAATTCTTCCCATAAAGCCATTCATGAGAACTGATAGGAATGATTTAAACATGATTCTGATGTCGACAAAAGATGAAACAGTAAAGATGTAGCCTGTGCACAGAGGCGTGAGTTTGATCAAACCATTGATGTGAGACGAACATTGTACATCAATCCCAAACCAACAGTTGCATGTTAGAATCTGCTTTGCTGTTAAAAAATAAATGATCTCAGAGCCTATGTCTATTTTATAATGTTCTCGCGTTTCAGTACCTCCTCACTACATCTCTTCGCCATTTCATTTATTCTAAAAAAAAACCTACTTTCCTCAACTCCCTTTGTATTTTCCCAGGCCATCTTATAAATCATACAATTGAAGTTGTAATTCTCATAGAACAAAAATTAAAGTTTAATAAGTAATGTTTTGGCTTCTGAGACATTTGTTGATCATGTTAGCACCCAACTGTGAATATAAGGAACAAAAAGCGATCTTAACGACAGACAACATATCTAAACCTTATCAAATTTTAACGCCAAAGGCCTATTCTATGGAATAAGTTGCCAGCTATTCCTTTTCTAATTGATTCCAATTTCAGTCTAATTAGAGATTAAGATCCATTGGAGAGGTAAGATCTTGGGGCAGTTTAAAAGAAGATTCCCTCATGTCAAATGAGGTCTGACAATACAATCTTATCTGTTGATTGTGCAGATTATCCTCGGTTGGCACGCCCCTAACAACCGACATGCATGGAAGCTGGCTCCGGGTGGAGGCATCTTCACAACTCCATCACAAATGATGTTGATAAAGCTTTAACCAATCTTATTACGTCACATAGTTGACAATATAATTTTGACATATATCAGTTCACAACAATATTAAAAATGATATTGATTATGTCGAAGCGTTACCGTTACAGTATTTACTGGCAATATATTTGTAAGGTTTATGGTATTATCAAAGACTGGGCAATATATTGATCCTATATATATATATATATATATATATATATATATATATATATATATATATATATATATATATATATATATATATATATATATATATATATATATATATATATATATATATGTGTGTGTGTGTGTGTGTGTGTGTGTGTAAATATTTATATAAATGTATATAAATATCGCACATATTACAGGAAATTTATGTTCAATTGGATAATTATATTTGATCAGTGATCGAGCTATTTTTGATTGATTGATTGAAATCAATGATTGTAACATGTACATAATTACTAACATAGATAACTTGAAATTGCTTTTGATAATTTGTATATTCATTATTGCAACTGACCACATGAAAGCAGTTTCAATTTTTTACAGAAACTAGAATAGGCATTTGGACTCAAGATACACAAAACCATTACATGTGCATGTTATGATCTTTCTTGGACCATACATTGTAGACTTATTCTATAATCAGTCTGAGATGAGCATGCATATAAACTTAAAAGTATAAAAATGATATAACTATTATGAGTCATGGATTATTTGAAGTGTTCGGTATTCATTGTATCCCAGTGCGATGGTGACTCTCGTGATATTTTTCATAACCTCATTTTAATTTTCATGAAACTTGCATTTTGCAAGATTGGTTTTTAATTGAGTAAGCATAGCTAGCTAATCCCCCATACCAACGGTGTATTCAGGACACAATTTGTGATATATTATTTATCATAGAAACTTTGGTCAAATGAGCTCCCTTTGAATTCAGCATTTTGAATGATTTGTCAAACAGCAATTGTTTTGTAGCAAACTATCCTTTTCTGACACATAAACTGCAACAAAACCCCATCAATAAGCACATTGTGCGCGGCTGAAAGATTCAATATCACAAAAGTAACTGCACTTTTGATCACTTTTGAGGTTGTTTGAGTTTTCATTAAGACTTTTGACGGCTCATTCTATAACTTTGATGTTCATTGCACGCATGTAACTGACATGTGCCAAGATTATTGTTATGTCTTTTGGCCACAAGAGGAATGGGTTAACCTTCTCCAACTCCGTATATCACCCTACTAAAATTAGTCATAAGCAATATTTAATTATTGAATGAGACCTATATGTAATGGCTTATATGTCAAGGACTTTTAAATAGTTTTAAATAAATAGTCTACAGTAATAATGTATGAAGTGGGAAGGGCCAATGTGTGTGAATATGTTGGGATGTAATAAAGTGTTTGTCAGTTGGAGGCAATGAAAATTGGAGGAGAAAATGTTCATTCCTTTCAGGATCACGAAAGTACGAGCGCCAATTGATTGAAAAGGCTGATTAATCTGAAAGTTTTCCTCACAAAGCTAAACAATGCAAGACCTATCATCCATCTTGGGGCTAAAGAAAACTTCATTCAAACATGCATGTGAGTAACTGTGAGTGGAAAATAGATTCAGCCTAAAGTAGCAGTGTGCTGACAGATAACTGCATGTTCCTTATTGTGGGCTATTTGAATGGGTTAAGAAAGGTAATTGTTTAGGCTAGATTGTGAGAGGGTCATTAATTAAGAGTCAAAACTGATATCATGATTGTCCATGCCAAGAGGCAGAGGTGTCACGTATATCTCATTAACATAAACACATTTTGTGGATAGAGGTTTGCTGTATTATTCATCATATTTCGTTGCCAAATTCTGTCCCTTATATAGTGCTAACTGACGTCAAATTTACGTGTCCATTGCAGAATGAAGTAAAAGAGACAACAGTTTGTTTCTCAACAATAACAGTTTGTTTCTCAAACATATCCGATAACTGTTCCTTATTCCAGTAAATCACCTCCAAAGTCAGATATATTCGCTTTTGAAAAAATAAAAAATAAAACACGTCATGAGCAGGTTTTATCCAAAAGATGTCTGGACATCATGAATTGTGTAAATCGAGTTAACTGTGTTGGGGTTACAGCAATGAAACAAAACATTTTGCTCTCCACACCAGTCGATGGCATAACTAGATTCCTATGTTTAATACAAATATTGTAACGTTGTATATCTTGTTAATTTGTATTTTTTTTACCTTGGCTCAAAATATTATATATCTTGTTATCCACTCATAACAAATTGTGCATTTTATTGTCTGTGACATATGCCCATAAACTACATATATTCACAAAGCACCTTCCCTCTGTTAAGCCTTGAAATATTAATTGAGAATAGAGTTTTCGTCTGATGCAACATCACGATTTGTAGGGCGACAAATCGTAAATCTTCATTTATTGAGAGATTTTTTTTCCAAATTCTTGTTTGAAAGTTTGGATCATGGAGGTGTCCAATGATATCTGATCGCGTTTGCAAACGAATACTGTTTTTATATTTTATGTTATCATGTTTGACATCAATCTAGGTTTAAATGTGCACTGTAAATAGTTGTAACACAGTATTTGCTGATAATTTACAGCAAAGCTGAAAGCATCACAGTTTACAGCAACGTTTGCTGTAGATAAACAGCCACTTCCACACGTTACACCACATTATCCTTTGCTGTAAAAACGTTTTCGTCTTTCCTGTAAAAATGACAGAGTGCTCTAATTATTCTACATTAAAGATACATTAAAGAAACTTGGCATCCATTTGAGAAATGTTTTGTACACAGTAGATCTCCCTTGAAATCCCATCAGATATCTCTGGAGAGATCCCTTTCAAAATCCTTGCAAAAAGTGGAAGTTCAAAATTATTCTGCCGGTAGTCTTATTGCTCCAGATATTACAGTATTGGAATGTTGTAATTATTCATTGTAAAAAATAGCTGTCATATAATAGCAATGTATTCTATCATTGTAGGTACAGTAGAATTTGCTGTAAAAATACAGCAAAAGTTGCTGATATTCTGCAGTTGTCTTTTTACAGTGCTTGTATTTTTTATGTATATAACTGTACAGAAAACGTTATGATGGTGATGACACAACCTGAACATAGCTTGTGATTCTAGCCCCAAACATATATTTAAAATTCAAATCCCACCATATTTCAGAAATGATTAATATTGATGGTATATCTGCATGAGGAGTTCAATGACATTTTATGTTAACTATCATATGTGCTCTAATTAACAGTTCAATAAGCTGCTGTTGGGTAGCTTATAGTATATAGGCAGGCCATCCCCACATAGTAACATCCTCTTATAGCTATACTATCCCCACATAGCTACATCCTATTATAGCTATACTATCCTCACATAGCTACATCCTATTATAGCTATACTATCCCCTCATAGCTACATCCTATTATAGCTATACTATCCCCACATAGTAACATCCTATTATAGCTATACTATCCCCACATACCTACGTCCTATTATAGCTATACTATCCCCACATAGCTACATCCTATTATAGCTATACTATCCCCTCATAGCTACATCCTATCATAGCTATACTATCCCCACATACCTACGTCCTATTATAGCTATACTATCCCCACATAGCTACATCCTATTATAGCTATACTATCCCCTCATAGCTACATCCTATCATAGCTATACTATCCCCACATACCTACGTCCTATTATAGCTATACTATCCCCACATAGTAACATCCTATTATAGCTATACTATCCCCACATACCTACGTCCTATTATAGCTATACTATCCCCACATAGCTACATCCTATTATAGCTATACTATCCCCTCATAGCTACATCCCATCATAGCTATACTATCCCGTCATAGCTACATCCTATTATAGCCATACTATCCCCTCATAGCTACATCCTATTATAGCTATACTATCCCCACATAGCTACATCCCAGTATAGCTATACTATCCCCACATAGCTACATCCTATTATAGCTATACTATCCCCTCATAGCTACATCCCATCTTAGCTATACTATCCCCTCATAGCTACATCCTATTATAGCCATACTATCCCCACATAGCTACATCCTATTATAGCTATACTATCCCCACATAGCTACATCCCAGTATAGCTATACTATCCCCACATAGCTACATCCCAGTATAGCTATACTATCCCCTCATAGCTACATCCTATCATAGCTATACTATCCCCTCATAGCTACATCCTATTATAGCTATACTATCCCCTCATAGCTACATCCCATCATAGCTATACTATCCCCTCATAGCTACATCCTATTATAGCCATACTATCCCCACATAGCTACATCCTATTATAGCTATACTATCCCCACAAAGCTACACCCCAGTATAGCTATACTATCCCCACATACCTACACCCTATTATAGCTATACTATCCCCACATAGCTACATCCCAGTATAGCCATACTATCCCCACATAGCTACATCCTATTATAGCTGTACTATCCCCACAAAGCTACACCCCAGTATAGCTATACTATCCCCTCATAGCTACATCCTATTATAGCTATACTATCCCCAAATAGCTACGTCCCAGTATAGCTATACATGTACTATCCCTACAAAGCTACGTCCTATTATAGCCAAAATATCTCCACATCTCCACATCATGTTATAGCTTTGCTATGTCATATGTTTTGATATTATCCATCCTGACCATGCTATTACCAGCCTGCTAGCATTGTACCTAGTCAATAAAAATGAGTGTGAAAAATAACTGTATATCATTTTGGGTAATATTACAATATCGTTTTATTATACTTTCAATTATCTTTCACATTTCACATTTTTTTACTTGCAATTACCTTTCACATTTCACATACTGTCCTGAACGTCCTAAATCTTAGGTTAACGATATTTCTTTGGTAGTTTGTTTTATTTGCGTGAGTTTAATCAAGTAACAAATCTATTGTAAGTCGAGGGAATGTGGTGGCCAGAAGTTGATGGCGACAAGCCTTGATTACCCAGACCACTTGCCTCATCATGCCTGTACCTCATAAAATGAACACAATCTGCCATTCATTCCTTTTGTTCAATAGAGAAGCCCAATACAAGAATAACAAAAGAAAAGTACCCCGCATATATCGAGCTTTTATCATCGAGCTTTTATTATCGAGTTTTCAATATCCAGTTTTTATTATTCAACTTTTATTATCCAACTTTTATTATCCAACTTTTATTATCAAACTTTTATTATCAAACTTTTATTATCAAACTTTTATTATCTAACTATTATTAACCAGCTATTATTAACCAGCTATTATTAACCAGCTATTATTAGCCAGATATTATTAACCAGCTATTATTAACCAGCTATTATTAACCAGCTATTATTAACCAGCTATTATTAACCAGCTATTATTAACCAGCTTTTACTATCCAGCTATTATCACGCAGCTTTTACTATCCAACTTTTACTATCCAGCTATTAGTATCCAGCTATTATCATCCAGCTTTTACTATCCAGCTTTTATTATCCAGCTTTTACTATCCAGCTATTATCATCCAGCTTTTACTATCCAGCTATTATCACGCAGCTTTTACTATCCAGCTTTTACTATCCAGCTTTTAATATCCAGCTATTATCATCCAGCTTTTACTATCCAGCTATAACCATCGAGCTTTTACTATCCAGCTATTATTATCCAGCTTTTACTATCCAGCTATAACCATCGAGCTTTTACTATCCAGCTATTATTATCCAGATTTTAATATCCAGCTATTATCATCCAGCTATAATTATCCAGCTATTATTATCCAGCTATTATCACCCAGCTTTTACTATCCAGCTATTATCATCCAGTTATTATCATCCAGCTATTATCATCCAGCTATTATCATCCAGCTATTATCATCCAACTTTTACTATCCAGCAATTATCATCCAGCTATTATCATCCAGCTATTAGTATCCACCTATTATCATCCAGCTTTTACTATCCAGCTATAATTATCCAGCTTTTACTATCCAGCTATAATTATCCAGCTATTATTATCCAGCTATTATTATCCAGCTATTATTATCCAGCTTTTACCATCCAGCTATTAGTATCCACCTATTATCATCCAGCTTTTACTATCCAGCTTTTGCAATCCAGCTTTTACCATCCAGCTATTAATATCCAGCTATTATCATCCAGCTTTTACTATCCAGCTATTATCATCAAGCTTTTACTATCCAGCTATAGTCATCGAGCTTTTACTATCCAACTTTTACTATCCAGCTTTTAATATCCAGCTATTATCATCCAGCTATAATTATCCAGCTATTATCATCCAGCTTTTACTATCCAACTATAAACATCGAGCTTTTACTATCCAGCTATTATCACCCAGCTTTTACTATCCAGCTATAGTCATCGAGCTTTTACTATCCAACTTTTACTATCCAGCTTTTACTATCCAGCTATTATCATCCAGCTTTTATCATCCAGCTATTATCACCCAGCTTTTACTATCCAGCTATTATCATCCAGCTATTATCATCCAGCTATTATCATCCAGCTATTATCATCCAACTTTTACTATCCAGCAATTACTATCCAGCAATTATCATCCAGCAATTATCATCCAGCTATTATTATCCAGCTTTTACCATCCAGCTATTAGTATCCACCTATTATCATCCAGCTTTTACTATCCAGCTTTTGCAATCCAGCTTTTACCATCCAGCTATTAATATCCAGCTATTATCATCCAGCTTTTACTATCCAGCTATTATCATCAAGCTTTTACTATCCAGCTATAGTCATCGAGCTTTTACTATCCAACTTTTACTATCCAGCTTTTAATATCCAGCTATTATCATCCAGCTATAATTATCCAGCTATTATCATCCAGCTTTTACTATCCAACTATAAACATCGAGCTTTTACTATCCAGCTATTATCACCCAGCTTTTACTATCCAGCTATAGTCATCGAGCTTTTACTATCCAACTTTTACTATCCAGCTTTTACTATCCAGCTATTATCATCCAGCTTTTATCATCCAGCTATTATCACCCAGCTTTTACTATCCAGCTATTATCATCCAGCTATTATCATCCAGCTATTATCATCCAGCTATTATCATCCAACTTTTACTATCCAGCAATTACTATCCAGCAATTATCATCCAGCAATTATCATCCAGCTATTATCATCCAGCTTTTACCATCCAGTTATTAGTATCCAGCTTTTACTCTCCAGCCTTTACTATCCAGCTTTTACCATCGAGCTATTATTATCCAGCTATTATCACCCAGCTTTTACTATCCAGCTATTATCATCCAGCTTTTATCATCCAGCTATTATCACCCAGCTTTTACTATCCAGCTATTATCACCCAGCTTTTACTATCCAGCAATTATCATCCAGCTATTATCATCCAGCTTTTACTATCCAGCTTTTACCATCCAGCTATTATTATCCAGCTATTATCACCCAGCTTTTACTATCCAGCTATTATTATCCAGTTTTAATATCCAGCTATTATTATCCAGCTTTTACTATCCAGCTTTTACTATCCAGCTATTATCACCCAGCTTTTACTATCCAGCCATTATCATCCAGCTTTTACTATCCAGTATATTGCCAGAAAGTGGCAGTTAGTATAAAGGAAGAATATGAAATGGAATTACAGGGCAACATATTTGATACATGATACTGTACCTGATAATATGTAATATATCTCTTTTGCAGTATGGGTGTATGTCCTCATTTACCTATTACTGGTAAACAAAATCATTTGATATATACATAAAATATCAATTGAAAACCAAAGGTCAATACAATTATTCGTAATATTTTCATTATATACTTTATTGAATGGTTAAGTTGGCATGACAATATGCAACAGTCAGTATTATGCAATAGTTTGTTGTCAGCTGTTATGCAATAAATTAGAATAATTTTAAAGCCGATTAAAAATGTTTTTTGACTTTTGGCTTCAATTATAAGTTCATTGGAATATCACTTTACTATCGTTTTACAATGTTTTGAAAAACAAGTTATATTTGTAATTTTTTATTCATATCAGCGACATAATATGTCTATCCAAAAAAATAGGTTCTCGTAAATAATTCCAACATAAAGTTAATGAAATATTTACAGAATTGGTCTTTGTGATCTCTGTTTTATAATGCCAGCTAATGTTATCCATGTGGAGTTTTTCAATTTCAGCAAGTGTATTTAAGAAATGACACATCAATACATAGTGCATCACCTTATTAAACGACCATTTAAAATATGATGGGTGTCTTTGTTCTCAATGTTAAATATTCAAGTGACCTGGAATGAGTTAAATGTCACCAGGCACCTTCCATTTTGTTTAAACGATATACAGGCCTACAAATAAGATTACTAATGATATGGACATACAAATCGATAAGTATGAGTCCCGAGGGAGTAATTAAACAGTGAAACGATTATGAAAGTTAAACGGTTTGACCTTTTCAAGCTAGTTTTATTAAATGTCATTTGCTAAATTCACGACATTGCTAGTTTTTCTAAAATTCAATTAAGATGTTAAACAAAAAGAGTGAACCAATTTGTGAACATATAAACACCATTGTAGTTTTAAAGCTCAGTTATATCAAATCTATCAGCATTAGTCAGATCTTCATTAAAAAATACGATATTCCATGTCATTCACAAATGTTACATAGAAGTTTTACAGTTTCAGTATAAATGTACATGGACTATATGCATATAGCATAATCTTTGACAGTGCACGCACCAGGTTTCTGGCAGATGTTCAGTGTAACTTTGAGGAGTGCTTAAAAACTGATCAGTAAATGACTATTGTCAAATCTTCTGTGTATAAATTGACCACTTGAGTTCCACAATTAAAGTTAACAACCGTGCACCAGTCCGCGTATAGAACATGCAAGAGTTGCACCAGATGAACCTGTCTTTTGACTCCGAGCAGAATGCACGTATAGTTTTTTTAAATGGGTTTTGAAAAGTGATAGAATTTGAATCTATTTCAATCTGAGATTATGCATAGATAGAAAAATGGTATACCTGTTATGGCTGTAATATGAGAAGAAAGGGGGTCAACCAATGGTAATTCCTAAGCAATTCTGAAACAATGCCATCAAATTCAATTTAATGTGTCCTTGTGCTTTAAGGAGAGATAATACACAATATATGGTATTAATATTTATTTAATTGTTAATGCAAGCATGAATTTAGCATTGAAAAAATACAGCGGTGAGATAAACTATTTTATCTTGTATATCAGATGTCTTTCACAATCTGATGTCTCGGGGAACTCGGAATAGATTATTTGAATTCAATAGTCTACTGTTTCTTGCAAAACTCATTTTTTATTATGGTCTGATATTTCTATATAAGTAATGAAAATAAGTTGTATGATTTAAAATCATTTGGAGGAAGACAGGATATCAAGGGGTCAAACAGTTTCAAACAAATGAAGGGATAGAGGTTAATTAGTAAGACGGGTAGTAAAGGGGTGGAGTGGAAAACATAAAAGGGGTAGAATGAGGTGGTTAAGGTAGGCAATTGAGCATATGATAGGAAGGCATCCCCGAGCACCACATGGTATGTAAAGGGAGGAAGGGGCCAGGGAAACACTCAATCCATCAATTAACCACCCTCCTGTCTCCTGTTTCACTCTCAGGCACCACAAAAGTGCAGCTTTCAGGGTGTCTCTGCTATAAAGCAGTAGTTTAATTGAAAAAATGATTTTGTATTTATGAAACAACCGGAAATGCTCATAATTGCTTTTTATAAGTCTTTGTATCTTCCTTTTGAAATTGATTTTCATATATGAATAATTAGAGATGGATTTTGAACGTATTCAAGACATAGGACCATATATCTTTCTTTGCAATTGATGTGTTTGAATCCGAAAGTCTAAATGATTTATTTCTTAACAAGTCTGCAACACAAAGACACAGATCCACATTGTCCTTTAATAGGCAGTCTTCATGGAATTAAACCACTTGAGATTTGTTTGCTGAGTTACATTTATTAATTTCTTGGATAGTTTCCATGCCATATTAGGTTGTTGCATTGTTCACTTTGGGTCAATTTCTTATATATGACAAGGAACACGTCAGAACGTGCTGTTGGCACCTTGGTCAGAATCCCATGGGAGACATTCCCAATCACAAAAGATCACAATTTAACCCCTGCTGTCACGCTGACTGGTCCTCAAGCATAATCCATCTGAGACGTATCATAACTTTTAGTCTATTACACATCTAACAACAAGTAAGTGTAGAGGATCATATGTTTCAGACCAAATCAACTACGATAACACATTGAAATGGTGAAATATGTGATAAAATAATTTCTTACTTATTGAAAAGATTGTTGATAGGAGCATGGGAATAAGGTAATGTTGTACATTTGTGTGAGTGAAAAAGTGAGCATCACATCCTACTGGTTAACTCTATATAAGACGCCTATTGACAGTTAGCCTGCAGATATTAATCTCTTCCATGATCTCATATTTAACGCACAATCACCATAAAGCAGCAGGAGATTACACGAGATCACACGAGACTTTGGGGCAGACGATTGTTCGGCAATGGTGCCATGTCGTGAGAGGACAAATCTACAAGGACGCCGCAACATCTCGTCGAAACCACGATGGCGTGAGACTAGGACGTGAAGGTTACATAAGGGTGCTAGGGGTTTTAGCTTTTTAATAAAACTGGCATGATATACCACATTACGACCATGTTTCGTGTTTTAATAAGAATGTGGCGCTTTCTACACGTAAAGTGGTAGTGCAATTGTTGTCAAATGTTTGTGCCAAACTGTGTATCGATTTCGGCAAGTTTGTTTTGCTCTGACACACTACATGTACATCTAGTTCATAACATTCAACGTTCCTGTAGTTCTGCAAGGACACCTGGTAGATTATTTCTTAAACAACATAGAAAAACACACACTTTGCTTATGTAAAACTGTGCTGCATATATAACCACTGACGTAATACATACACTCGTGTAATAATTATACTCACAACTGGCTTAATTTAATTTGATCAAATTCTAAAGAATATATTTTTTAAATTCATAATCCTATGATGTCCGTACGCACATCCGGTTTAGGGACCGGCAGTCGAGACAATGGTGGGAGACAATGGCGATGTATCTATATCATTTTAGACAAACTAAACATGACGTGTTTTCCCCTGAGAGAACATACCTGACCTTGGTGGTGTCACAATAGAGTAAGAAACAGGTTTTATGGAGAGTTGAATAATATTGAGATGAAAGTGCATTTTAGTTGAGACAAGAGTGCGTGATTGTGTTTTGGGCAAAATCTTTCACGATTGAGGCTGTGAAAGCACTGACACTAAGACTTATGAAAGGTTGGAAATTGTCGCAAAATCTCTCAAAAGGCCTAGCTAGTTATGATATATATGTGAATATATGGAAATGAATAATGTGTCTAGATCTGACCCCTTAGATATGAGTATCAAGCCAAATTGACTTCAGGGATATTAGGGGGTGCAACTACGTCATTAGGACCCGTTTATTGCTGTGTACAAGTAGCTCAACTTCTCAAATCTCAAACACCAAGGGCTGTGAACTACGTGGTGTTGCCAATCTGACCCTTTCTCCTCCTAGGGTTGAATATGAGGAAATGATGTGATTGCAGGCATTTTGGATACACAGTTGCTTCTTTGTCAAACACCATAAGTCAACATACATTGCCAATATAATCTTATCACGCACGACAATGGCGCGAAAAAGTAGTCAAAATTTAAAAATTAATTCATCTCCTACAAGAGTGAGTTTGATGGGGTGCATCATGCACAATAGTCAAAGTTGTTTGGGTTCTTACAGTGGTGTATTTTAAAAATGGTGTGATCACGATCATACCATTTTGAAGAAAGATGTTTTTCGAAGTTTAAAACTGTTTATTAAATTCTTTACTTATTCAATTAGTTCAATAATCAGTTATATAAAATTAGTGTAGAAATTAACACTAGTATTTCCAAAAACACATATTCGTGGTTCAATGTCAGACTATTTAATAATCAAGAGTGGTGGACTCATGGAACACATGACGTTATAATGAATCCCACCTTAATGCATTCAAAGTTCAGCCCTATGAAAAACCATCCAATTACATGTACATACTTGTGGAAAGTAATATAAACGTGACCTGTTTAAATCTCATATCTTAAAGTGATGGCAGAAAACAGCAGAGCCAATTAAGTGGATAGATCAAAATGACGTTAATATGGATATCTATAATGTTGTTCTTTAGTGAGCCTGACATGTACACCTGTTCATTCGTTATGCCAGTTAAAGGCCATCATTATTTCATATAATAATATCAATAGATAATTATAATTTGCTTTAGCATTGTGATAATTGATATTAAAATATAAAATATTTATGTATATATTTATATATTTTTTTCATTTTATAACTTAAAAAGGATGAGAATAGTAATGTTTTGAATTGAAATAAAAGTATATCTGGCCTAAAAACAATGCACCAAGCAACAGCAATGAAAATATAGATATACATGTTTTCTCTGGTCACTTAAGGGCTGAAATCCTGTTGATCACTCTACGCTGTCATGCTTTTATATCCAAATTGAACCATCTTTGTAGCTATAATTTATTATACGTGATGCGGTGGCATGCTAAGCACAAAATTCTGGTGTGTATAATAGTTTTAAACGCTAAACATTACAGCAAAATAGCAAGTCATTATAGGAGAAAATTGCATCACATCAGCTCTGTCATGCCATGAGCAAATGCACACAGATGACATTAAAATGACAAGATTTCGGCACTATCCATCTGAGGTCATACATGCACGCAAGCTGTCTTCACTGATAGTTTTGTGATTGGTCTGTGCATATATGTGTAATCGGATCGCTGAAGTAATCCATCAAATTGTATATATTAAATATTTCAATATTTATATTAAATGCAGATAAATGTCCACATACTGGCAACATGTGGTGTATTTCATGTTTTATGAATTACACAAGTTTTCCTGATCTTTTTATTTTTACATACATCCAATATAGATGACCAAATAGAAATATTCTGGAAATGTATCACTCATATGACTCTCGCCAAGAACCTATGCAAATCATAAAGATAGATAGCACATGCTTGATTTTGTTTGTTTGTTTGTTTGGGGCTTTACATCACTTTCAACATTATTTCGGTCATTTCGTGATGAGACCTACTTGTAGCAGATATTGTGCTGCCTCACTGAATTGTCATGTCGCAGGTCCTTGACATGACAACCCACCCGGTCACAGATTTACAAGGACAACGGGTTAACCCTTCGCGCACAGGCCTCAGCTCATGTGTGAAATTGTATCATGAATTCAACCTCACCACAGCCGGGGATCGAACCCACGACCTTTGGATCACCACAGAGGAACTGGTGCTAATAAGCTGGCACTCTAACCAACTGCGCCACGGCCCGTGGCTAGCACATGCTTGACATAGACGGTACAATCAAATATTCCTCTAATTGTGGTGCCACAATAGCACAATCTAAGCTGTGAGTTATATTTTAATATTATACATTTTTAGATAAATAAGACTTATGTGGACATATCACCCCAGAAACATTGGCAATAGAGTTTTGATATATGTGATAAACAACTAATCCCGCAATACTCATTGTTTATTTTGAGTTATATATGCGAGAACTCTTGGAGTAACATCACATGTGGTCTTGCGAGATTGTATAATTACATCACAAAGTTCATGCCTTTTGCAAATAATTCACCCTGACTTTTCTTTCTTCCAAGTTGCCATTGTTGTGAGAGTGACAGCACAGACAATTCAACCGGAGCAATCCCTTCGTGATATCATTACCTGTTGTCAAGTGTTCTTCAGAGCATCAAGATTTAAAGAACAAAGAACAGACAGAGTAGAATGACTAGATTCTAGATTGAAACCTTTCTGGGCCAAAAAGGGTGTATTTACCCTGTAGAAAGGATCCATAAAACAAATTGTTGATTAAGTAAAAGTAAATCTAAGCAAGATTTATCTGCCAAAACAACCAGAAATGTAATTTCAATGAGAAGTTAAGTTGGAAGAGGCTTCAGTTCCAGAGGGTCATTTCTCTACTCATTTCACTCTGTCACGATTTGTACAACAAAAGTTTGCGTTCTTAAGTCACATCAAGACAAGATAATTTAATCTCATACCATTTTTTCTGTAGTTTAGTTCATTTAATATGCAGACATGTTGTAAGCAAGTAGTTGCTGAAGAATGGGGCATATCCCAAAGGGCGAAGGGCATCACTTTACACAGTTGCATGAGATTACAGCCTAAATTTTGCTTGGCTTTTGGGGGCAACAATAACCATCCCCAATCCTTTGTAGTCTTGTCATCCAATCCAGTTTTAATCACGACTTAATTAAAATGAGAGCCAAGTCCTTTTCTGTTTGTGATAAAAGTTTAAGGAGGGCACAAATTTGGAGACAATTTGCTTGAAACAAAGCCAAGAATGGCTTAGGCAGTGTGTGCTTGTTCAGAGGTGCAGTTGCATGTGTTATTGGTGCCACCACAAAGGTGCAGCTGTTGGTCGGACAAATCAATTAGCAAATCTGCATGGTTTGTGGCTCCACTGCTGTTAGACATCTCACAAACAAACAAATTTATCAATTAACATTTTATAACACATTCCATAATCACCAGACATCAAGTAATCTATAAGAAAGATCAGATCTTACGTTTTGATGTAAAAATATATTAAACATTAACATCAATAGATAAGGTAGAATAAAAGAGAGGGAAATGCGATTATGCTGGAAAATTTTAGATTTCAAACTTTATCATTTAAAAGTTTAAAACGTTTGATCTCCAAACAGACTGTGAAATCTGATAATTGTATTTCATGTTCCTGAACATCTTTCATTTAAAATGTCCCAGTGGGTTGCAAGTTAATTACTTAACATTTTAATTATTTGACAGAGAAATGTTTGCCAAACTTTGAATAACATGGCAGGTAGTGATTATTAGCTCAAACAAATCAAAGTACATTTCGCTGTGTAGCAGACCCGCCTCTAATTCATACACATGATAATATTTGTTTAATTAATCTGTATTCAGTATCTGTCTCTGATTCCAATTGCTGCTTAATAATTGTTGGCATCAAAATTAAGATGTAATTTGGTTAAAATTTATAAGTATTGATATCAAACATTGTGGGATTGAACACTTTAATATTAATATGGATCACATGTACTTATATCAAGTTTTAGCAAAGATCATGTTTTCTCCACATAAAATCTTTACAGCTGGACACTTTTTCAACCTCTGGCCTGAGGGCAAGCTTAATTATTTGGATTTCAATTGAAGAGTACCCTTCGGTTTTCTCTAATTATGGCCATGTGAATGGGGGAGCGAAGCTATGTAATTTTGCCAGTCACGAGACTGGTTATAGTCTGCGCCCATCACCACTAAGGCCAGATACTTGTGCTTCAACAAACATGCATAAAATCACGCTTAATCACAGAGTGTGTAAAGTTGAGTTTCAGGACCAATCAAACATGTGTGATGCCAATCTATTGACCTTCCTTTGCATGCGGTCACATAAAACCTTTATGAAATCGGTAGGGTGAAAATGTGGTATCATTAAAGTTTAATGTAAAACCCACTTGGTAAACTAGTCATAGAGACGACTGCAGCGTATACTTCTTCACCATTTATAAAGGAATCGCATGGTGACCAAAACCGGAAAGACGTCTCAAATGAAAGATTGCAACATTTTTCAGTTTTCAGGAAACATGCGGCATGGGGGACAGATACATACTCCTTCCAATGAACAATGTGTTAAGCCCATCCTTTACTTTCCATAATTGCAAATTTCGTCCAAGTGGAAAATAAAAGTACCTATGATGTATACGACGTGGGACCTTGCTTCTTTTCTAAGTACCTATGAAGTATACGATATGGGACCTTGCTTCTTTTCTAACATAAGTTATTGCTACTAAAAAAAACAAATTATGGAAATATATAAATGACATATTGATATTTATTTGAAATTGCCAAACAATATAATCATTATGACATATAGTTTTTTCTAAGGTTCAAAATGATTATTTAGGGATATTAATCTGCTTAATTTCTGGGGATCTCAATTTGTTAAAGATGTTGGCCGCTGTAGTCCTGAAGAGAACCGCAGCGACCACCGATGAATATGTTTTGAATAAAGTGCTCAGGCAGTCTCTGTACCATAAGTATGACAATTTATCATAAATCCTTTGTTACACCAAAGGAATCGCCAGTTGTCCATGAAATGAACATATACCACTTCCTTTGAAGTTATAAAAGGCACAATTGCACTAAGAGATGGGTTAATAGATAATCATGCATTTTCTATAAAGACAGGGAAATACCATACCGCTCATCCTATTATCTCGTAGTTTACATATTTCTCACAGGCAGACGTAGCGTGCATTCTGTGCGGGCATGCGGCATGGGGTATAGATACAAACTCCTTTCAAAGAACAATGTGCTAAGTCCATCATTTACTTTTCCAAATTGCAAATTTCGTCCAAGTGGATAATGACTAAATGGAGATAAATTGATTGGAATATCAGTTTGATGTTTTGTGATAAAATTGTATTTCTTTTCCGCAGACTTGTCCAGATTCTGAAAAATATTTTCCCATTTAACTTTAAAGACACTTATAAAATTATATATACATGTATATGTATAACAGTGATCGTTACATAATGACAAGAAAGAACTTAATATCTTAAAAGACTGATTTTACTAGTTTACGTTGCGATTTTATACAAAACTGAGTTAAATGTACAAATAATCACAAATAGAATCTGTTGCATGAGACAGTTATTGATAAATCGCCGTGCAATATACTGACCTGTTATCAATATACATCATTTTGTGCACAATGAGTCAATGACATATATACTTCACACTGAATTATTGGAACATGATATTGTAATACAATACACACTGAGTTACCGGTACATCGCATTGCAATATACTGCACATTGGGTTATTTGTACATCAATCACATTGCAATATACTGCACATTGGGTTATTGGTACATCAATCACATTGCAATATACTGCACATTGGGTTATTGGTACATCACATTGTAATATCCTGCACATTGAGTAATTGGTACATCACATTGCAATATACTGCACATTGGGTTATTGGTACATCACATTGCAATATACTGCACATTGGGTTATTTGTACATCAATCACATTGCAATATACTGCACATTGGGTTATTGATACATCACATTGTAATATCCTGCACATTGAGTAATTGGTACATCACATTGCAATATACTGCACATTGAGATATTGGTACATCACATTGCAATGTACTGCACATTGAGATATTGGTACATCACATTGCAATGTACTTCGCATTGGGTTATTGGTACATCACATTGCAATATACTGCACATTGGGTTATTGGTACATCACATTGCAATATACTGCACATTGAGATATTGGTACATCACATTGCAATGTACTATACATTGGGTTATTGGTACATTATATTATAATATAATATATGAGCGAGGTGTTGTTTACGTTGCAATACAGTATATGGATGACCTTTTGATATATCATCTGGTACATGGGCTTGATAAATAACATTCCAACACATTACATGGGGCAGTTATTGATATATCACATTGTAAAATACTTCATAGGTGATAATTGATTTATCATATTGCAATACAATGCATGGGTGAGTCATTTATATACATCAAACCACAAAACACTTCATGGGTGATTTATTGATATGTCACATTGCAATATACCATCAAGATGGAAAACAAAACTGCCGGGGTTCTTGAGGTAGGCGTTACAAACCAGATCAATCGGTTACAGTCCTATTCGTACAAACTAATACAATATCATGTCCATTTTTGAGAAGAAAAAAAAACGTTAAGAGGTTTTTGATTGTCAGATCTATGGGTGTTTTATGGGTAAGAAACTCTGTTCATGCTTCACAACACTCCAAGCAAGCGGGGCCGCATGTCAGTGGCAGTGTTTGGCGCGGTCATGGAGTTCTCCCCGTTTGCTGAGACTTACTTGACGGTACAAGTCTGGTCCGCTCAGGATTACATATGACATGGGGGAAGGAAAGGGGTGGGGGAGATAACGAGGTGTGATGGACCACCACAAAGTATCATCTCTGTCAAAGGGACAAACATCACTTTATGGAGATGGTCACGTTGTTTATGTTGAGATGACAGCTGTTTGACTACTGGAGTGCCGACATTACCCGCCAATTAGTGACAATCAGGCAGTGTAACTAGGTGTCTTACTGCTTTCATCTTTTCCCATCCTCAACTATTAATCCCCCAACCACATCATATCGTGTAGACATGTTTGAAACTAATACGTTTATTGATGAAGACTTTCTATTATATCTTACCATCCACTTGTTTAATTGACAATAATAAATTTACCTCTAGACGTCAATAAACATTGGAAACAAAGAACTGAGTTACTGGAATATGATTGGTCAAGGGGGCAAATTAAAGCGGCGTGAGAAAGGACACAATGATGAAAGATAATGAAGAAGAGATGTTATCTATCAGACTGTCTCTTCATATGCACTTATCTGTGAAGGTGAAACCTGTGGTGGTGGACATTTTATGTGGACCATCTGATAAATGCGGTGTATGGGGGATATAAGTGACAATTATCATTCATATATTTTAAATAACTAATTTTTGCAAATACAATTGTCAACAACATATTTGATTTATTTCTAGCATTCATTAAGGATATACTAATCCTCTATTCATTAAGAGTTATCTTTGAATGATTGTAATTTTAAGTATTTTTCAGAGCTTCCACACATCTGTCATAGAGTTTGACCATGACATGAACTGACCACAGCGGACCAGGTGTGATTATAATGATAGCGACCATGCAGTGGTCAACTAAGTGGTCATCTGAGTAACCACAGCTTGTCTCCTGAGCCTGAACATCAAAGAGACCGTAATCAGGCTAATTATGGCTGACAATTACAAATAAAACACAAAGTAGCCGTGTGCTTCACACTTGACTTCTGAAACATATATCAGAGAAATGGACACCAAAGAGAAGATGACAGGGTGAAGATGGCACCAACAGTGCAAGAATACCATGAAACATACACAGGACATTATCATACCATATATGGCAAAACATACGCTTTTATGATTGAACCATACTTTAGACGAATGCCAAGTTTTGGAAGGAAAAGGAGATTTTGGGTTTGTTTGTCCCGGATATAACATCAAAATTAGTTTATATTTATGGCCATGTAAATGGCGAATATATAATTTTCAAATATAAATAGATTTGACGTTATCAAATTATAACCATGAAGTGATATTTTTGGTGTCTGAAATGGAGATTAAAGTAATACAAACGTGAAATTGAAAGTGTGAAATTTAACATATCCTTTGTATTGTACAGGATATATATCAACATGTTTGAAGCTCACAGAGAGGGAAGAGTTTTTAATTGCGGCACAATATTTATATTCACAAAGATAAACTAATTTGGGACAGAGTTGGATTTGAACATTAAATGTTAAACTTAGCTTTATCGTGAATAAACAGAGTCAGTTCTCTAGCTACTATGGAGGATCAACTACCGATTTTCAGCATGCACAGCCCAAGTATATTAGATGGAATTTGGTATGTCTTAATCTTGCCTGATATTAGATCTTCATTTGAAACTAATGGTTTTGATGGCCTTACGTTTGAACAGTTCCCACATCAATTTTCAACAAAGACATTGTCAAATCAAACTCCAAAGCTTCGATTATTGAACCATAAAGCAAGTCTTTTCATGCCGACCCATTGATCGCCACTCTGTGTCTGCAAAGTTCTGTTTCACATCAAACTATTGCTCTTTGAGTACTTTCTCGCAATTTGGGCACATGCTGTGCATGGACATTTCCAGTTCTGTGGGTCAGAGAGTTGAGGATAGAGGTGAATTCACAAAGCAGCGTTCAAAAGATACACATCATGACACAATTCTAACTTAATGTTTCAACAAAGCTTTAAATGTTCCATTTAAAGGGTGGATTGGTACTCTTCTTTCCATTTCAAAATTTAAGCTGATGAAATTATGACCTGGAAAAGGGTTTTATTTATATGCTTCTGTCTCCCGCTTGTATCCATGGTTAAAGGGTCTTTTCTCAACAGATCGGATTATCAAATTAAATAATATGAAAATGAAGACGATTTTAGTATTAAACATTATTGTCATTTTAAAGAAAATTGGAATTAAATAGAGATAAGATATTAAAGTAAAGCATCACAGTATCGTATAACAGATAGGGTTAAGTTTATAACACACTGGCAAGTGGAGACAAGTGGCCAGCCATTGTTGGAGGCGGAGGAATAAGACAACTCACGGCGGGTGTGCTGCGGTCGCCTGGATGCGTCTCAATGCGCGTTGACAACATAATTACCTGCGTGCGTATGGCGTGAAGAAGTGGCACAACACTGACAAATCCTCCTTTTGTTCTGCAGATATATGATAGCACCAAGCCAACACTCCCTATCAGTGCAGCCAGATGCCTCTGAAATCCATCCATGTAAACTTCTAATTCAGCAATTGTTCTTTCTGTTTGTTCTTTGGTACTAAAATGTGCCCCCAACTGCTCAATTTGCAAGGGTGGGCCTCATTATATGGCAGGCGGTAATACACATTTAAGTGGAAGTTAATCATCTGTGGTGCACATTTCTGAAGGACAGTGTGAAAAACCTTCCTCCAAACTGGAACCTCTTAGATATTTATACAATATAAAAAATTTCTTCCGAGATGGAGAACATGAGCCTTACAGAAAGGGACATATCAAACACAATTAGCCTGATATTCCAATTAGATATCTTACCAATTTCCTATCAATATATCTTTAAATACAAAATGTATACATGTGTATAATACAATATATTCTTTTGCATGTGCAATATATTCATGTAAATTCCGTCCAATGTGGAATAAATCCAATGTAGAATAAACAAGAAATATTTCATTGAAAGAGGCATAGTATTGTGTTGTTGGAAACGATGCTAAACCTTCTACACCTGACGACAACAGAACTGCGGACGACAAGAGAGCTGTGGTTCAGTTTATCAATTGATTACCGATGTTTATCACACCATTTGACTTTGTTTACACATGAAAGTGTCAGATGAACTTGGTGTGAATATTTTCGGGAGTGCAGACGCACTTAAAAGGCTTTGAAAATGAAACCGCAGCTCTGTTGTCGTCCGCAGCTCTGTTGTCGTCGGCTGTAATATGTAGCATTATTCAAGCGCCATGAGCAGACCTAGTCTGAGATAGCGCTATACAAATGTATTGTTATTATTGTAAACAGTTCCCTTTTACAAAAAATATGATCTTTTACCAATAAAATATATGTTGTGAATAAAGATCTATAAAATGAAACCATCTATAAATTTAACATGACCCCTGCACAAATAGTGTGGTCCTGTACTACTTGCATCATGTAAATATACGATTGCCCATGTGGCTCGGTTTGGGTGAGTTTAACTTTTCAACCCTATGATTGCTGGACCTCCAGGTACTAATACTGAGCTTATTACGAGCCAGCCCCAACAAACACAAGGGAGAATTGTTCTTTTGTACAAGTCTGGCCCCCATGAAGACTTCGTGACTTCTTCCTCTAAATACTGGTCCTGTGAATGTGTATAAAACACAAACCTTTTTCCCAAGCTACCCTTGATCCTCTTGGTAGACGATAGACATGATAAGTTAGTGTTCAACAGTGGTGGAAAGGGAATAATGTCATGGATGTATGCCAAAGGAAGGTCAAGGACTCAAAACCACCACCAGGTGGCAGGGGATGACAATACAAACGTTTCCCCTGGTGCCAAATCGTACTTTTCATTGTCCGTTATGACTTTTTTCTGTTTTTTTCTCTTTTTGGCGATCAAATCGGGATCAAATCAGGATTTTGCAAACCAAAATACATTACTGAACAACAGATCCCTTGGACAATTGTCTGATTTGTAAAGATTATTATACTGTTATAAATTCTCATCAGTGCCAGTTTTGATTCATTAAAAATATATTTTGTTTTAGGACCGTAATTAGGCTTTGTATACAGGTAACTATTGGATCATTTGGGTGCAGTCAAGCATGTCAAGTATCAGAATCATTATCACATCACTGGCAACAATGTTGTAATCGTCCTCGGATCTCAGAACACAGCGATAAAGCCACTAATAGCATCATTTATGAACACAGACTATAGTGTACACGTGATACAAATCTCCATTTGCGAATTTGAATTTGGAGATAAAGTATGATTTAGTTCAGTATAGTTTCAGATTATATCATCCCTCTAAAGCTCACAGCGGCTTTCAATTGATATTATTAATGCTGAAAATTGGGGCATATCTCACCACTTATGAGAACAATCATATATTGGTGTATTTTCAGTATTTGGATTGACCTCTACAGTTGATTATCATGTCACATTCAACCATTCTGAAACTAAGCAGTGGGATTTGAACCTTTAACCTCCCACCTTCAACTTAGTTACCAACTGAGACACATTTGAAATAATCTGGGAATTGTAATAGTGGTTTTTCTTGATTTTTTTTATTACCGAATTGAAAGTATGGGGTAAGTGCTACATATATTCTATGATTGTCATAATAACTGATGTTTGATTACGCTAATTTTATAGCATTCAATAACTACACATAATAAGAGTAACAAATTATTATAACAAATTATATAAAAAGGAGAAAGGACTATTAACACAGACTGATATTCGAATTCTGATCTCACAGGTTGTGATTTTAGCTTTCATCCACTTAGTTATTAAAAACAATTCCAAAATATCGACAGAGAGAAAATCTGACATTCTTTTATACGGTGATTCCCTGACTCAGACAGACTCAATATAGCATTCCTTGTGCTGCCCTCTATATGCAGATGCACACATAGGTTTGCCATTCAATGCTGCCACCTGGTGCTAGTTGATTCATATTTATTATTCATTGTTTGATTTTAAATGTTATTTTATGAAACAAATATTCTGTTTGTGTTAATGGTGGATAAATGTTTTCATGTAATAGAAGATACTGGTTTTCATATAGTAGAAGATACTGGTTCTAATCTAGTAAAGGATACTGGTTCTTCTCACATAGTACAGAATACTGGTTCTCATATAATACTGGACCATCCTTAGTCGCCCCTTGCAATTGGAGTAATTATTGGTTTACTTTAATTATTCCATTATCATTAATATTAAATAATTATTATTGTTTTTGATTATTTTCTCTGTTGGTTAATGATTTGTTATATATTCTGAGAAACTGGTTCTCATATCCTCTACTTTATGAGAACCAGTTTCCTATAATATATTATATGAGAATCAGTATCCTTTATTACATGGAAACCAGTATCCTCTATTAAATGAGAACCAGTATCCTTTTCTATATGAGAACCAGTATCCTCTACTACATGGGAACCAATATCCTCTACTACATGAGAACCAGTATCCTCTACTATGTGAGAACCAGTATCCTCTACTACATGGGAACCAGTATCCTCTACTACATGAGAACCAGTATCCTCTACTATATGGGAACCAGTATCCTCTACTACATGGGAACCAGTATCCTCTACTACATGAGAACCAGTATCCTCTGCTACATGAGAAACAGTATCCTCTACTACATGAGAACCAGTATCCTATACTATATGGGAACCAGTATCCTCTACTCCATGGGAACCAGTATCCTCTACTACATGGGAACCAGTATCCTCTACTATATGGGAACCAGTATTCTCTACTACATATGAACCAGTATCCTCTACTACATGGGAACCAGTATCCTCTACTACATGAGAACCAGTATCCTCTACTACATGGGAACCAGTATCCTCTACTATATGGGAACAAGTATCCTCTGCTATATGGGAACAAGTATCCTCTACTACATGGGAACCAGTATCCTCTACTATATGGGAACAAGTATCCTCTGCTATATGGGAACCAGTATCCTCTACTCCATGGGAACCAGTATCCTCTACTACATGAGAACCAGTATCCTATATATATGGGAACAAGTATCCTCTACTATATGGGAACCAGTATCCTCTACTCCATGGGAACCAGTATCCTCTACTCCATGGGAACCAGTATCCTCTACTACATGGGAACCAGTATCCTCTACTACATGGGAACCAGTATTCTCTACTACATGAGAAACAGTATCCTCTACTACATGAGAACCAGTATCCTATACTATATGGGACCCAGTATCCTCTACTCCATGGGAACCAGTATCCTCTACTACATGGGAACCAGTATCCTCTACTACATGGGAACCAGTATTCTCTACTACATATGAACCAGTATCCTCTACTACATGGGAACCAGTATCCTATGCTACATGAGAAACAGTATCCTCTACTACATGGGAACCAGTATCCTCTGCTACATGGGAACCAGTATCCTATGCTACATGAGAAACAGTATCCTCTACTACATGGGAACCAGTATCCTCTGCTACATGGGAACCAGTATCTTCTGCTACATGGGAACCAGTATCCTCTGCTACAAGGGGGCCAGTGTAGTGTATATCAGTGGGAAATGGTTCCCATAAAGTGAAGGATGATTGTTTTCATACAGTTGAGGCTTTAAATGTTTCATAGTGTAGAGGATGATTGTTAGATGATTTCGTATAACATCAAGTTAAGTCTTCCATTTGTGAGAATTACTACTGTAATGTTTCTATAAGCAGTATCCTCTACTACATGAGAACCAGTATCCTCTACTCCATGGGAACCAGTATCCTCTACTACATGAGAACCAGTATCCTATATATATGGGAACAAGTATCCTCTACTATATGGGAACCAGTATCCTCTACTCCATGGGAACCAGTATCCTCTACTCCATGGGAACCAGTATCCTCTACTACATGGGAACCAGTATCCTCTACTACATGGGAACCAGTATTCTCTACTACATGGGAAACAGTATCCTCTACTACATGGGAACCAGTATCCTCTACTACATGGGAACCAGTATCCTCTGCTACAAGGGGGCCAGTGTAGTGTATATCAGTGGGAAATGGTTCCCATAAAGTGAAGGATGATTGTTTTCATACAGTTGAGGCTTTAAATGTTTCATAGTGTAGAGGATGATTGTTAGATTATTTCGTATAACATCAAGTTAAGTCTTCCATTTGTGAGAATTACTACTGTAATGTTTCTATAAGAAACCATCGCAACACGTGTTACACTGTGCATATATTATTAATAACATTACGGAGGTGGGATATTCCCAATTTAACAAATTACACACACACACACACACACACACATATACACACATACAGACAAGTCAAATATCATTACTAAGTTGATCAAGGTCATCGTTTAACTTGTTAAATACATAATAACAGGAGAATAATACATAATCAATGAAGATATCCCGTAAGAGGGATCCAAAAGTCTCATAATTATATATTTAATGATGTTAAGATCGTTACCAATTTAACAAATTAATCAAATCATAATAACAAATTGGTTTTCTAAAATAAGGCAATATGTCAAATAACATGTGGTATGAGCACATATACCTACCCAGACAGAGGTTTGATTCTAAGTACAGTAATTGTGATTCGAAATATAGATAGGTCTAATCCTGAAAATGGAGTATTGAATCTCAATTCAAAACTGGAGACGGGAGGTGGGCTGAATAAAACATACAGAAATCAAAGTACAGACCTTCGGTGTTTTGGTTAAAATATTATCCTAAAATATAATTATCTATCATTCACTAAATAGTATATACTGAGTTCAGTTAGAGGTATCAGATGACTGGGCCGGCAGTAGGAGGCTGAATGGGTGAGCAGAAAGGAATGAAGCTAAACTGTACTTGAAAATGGATGGCAAGATGCTTGGGCCAGGGATCATAGGATTAGGTCAACCAAAAAGAAAAGGTCCTTTTTATGGTTTAGTGGCT